>OV884011.1:157385737-157935217 GCA_930367205.1 Acanthosoma haemorrhoidale | reverse complement strand
AAACTAGATTTATATTCTTCCATAAATATAAAATTAAATTGGAAATAAACATTGATTAATATTTGGAGTTTATACTTATTTACAAAGTAAATAAGGTTTGCTTACATATTTTGTTGCATGATTATCAAGTAAAGCAGTGACCTTAAACGCTTTCTTTCAATGTGATAATATGAAGTATAATTATTTGGCTAAGTATTTTTTTTTCTACAGATTTTATAAAAATATTTCAAAATCTTCTACATAATTAATTTCTGTCTTGTACGGTATTACATCAGAGCAAGACAAAGTAAAATACTACAGCTATACAGTCATGGGAGCGCCCTGGTTCGTCACAAATTTACGGTATTTAGGGGTATGTAGAATTGACACTGTCGAAAATATCTCAACGTGCATAGGAGATTACGAAGATAAATAATCATAGTATGGGATATATTTTCAGGTCAGTCTTATCCAAGAATTTCAATTTCAGAATCCTGTTATTTCAATGAATTATTTTCTAATATTTCCTTGCGCTGAGTTTAATTGTTCTGTTTCATGCTGGCAAACATTCCCCAGCACTGCTTTTGTGCTATGATTGAAAAAGTGAATAATTGTGAGTATTTCTATTGCTTACAGTGCATTTCAAATTGAGATCATTAAAGTTGCAGCGATGTTTCAATCACAATATTATAAATGATGGGTACTATGTTATCGCTCTTAACATTCCAATTTTAAAATAATTTGTATGACCTTAATTCATGTAAACGGTCAAGGCGTACAAAGGAACGAACGCTTTGTTGGTTTGTTCACAGTAGCACGTTGCACGAGTGCGTCAGTTACTATGCGAAGTTGTTTGAATCTTATAACTTTCTAATTTGAGTATGATTTTTAGGTGTGTTCGAAGAGAAATTATATGTACAGGTAAATAACTTTAGGACTATAACAAGATGTATGGAATTCCGACGTCTAGCGCTTTTTTCCACTTATACAATATACATAACCGTTACCAATTAAAATCAATTGGATATGAGTTATCTATTACTGTGTAGCTATCTACAAAGGCACGGTTCAAATGGGCGGTATGTATAATTACAATATCTAGCAGGCATAATCTGATGCTCGATTAGGGTTTAGGGGTTTGGCAGCGGAAGGCGCGCCTATCAAGTCATTACCGGGCGTCCGTATTTCGACAAGCGGACTCGCTGAATCCACCTATATGCTCTCAATTACGGACAATTTGAAAGGTTATGTTTGGGCCTGAGTTTTACGCAACCGTTCTATTTCTCAGAACACGTGATAAACGCGATCGCCGAGTCCGAAGGAAAATAATCTACCTGACTGTATGTCTGTCTGTAGGCAATTAATCTCGAATTGAATTTTTTTTAAAATAATAAAATACCGAGACGTATAAACAAATTTAACGTGAATAAAGTTGTACTGTATCATTTTATATAATCAGTTTTATTTTTTTTTGATCCCATTCTTTTTTATAATTATCATACAAAGATAAACTGTACTGGGAGGATCATGACTCATAGCCAGGAAAGAGATTCCTATTAAGAATAAGCAGTGCACCACTGTAAGAATATAATGCGACCCATGGTCTGAACTATGATTTCTACAATCTAGGCGAATAGGTTTAAAGTTATGACTTCTTAATTTTTATTCTAGACATCTGCAATATTTTGTTTTGTAATCAATTTTCAATAAGTGGTTTTTAACCAGAATTTTATATAACCTTTTAATTACATAGGGAATAATTAAATCATCCAGAAGTCGATTTAAACTAGACTTTAGTCTTCTTCTTTAGAATCTTAAATTCTTTAGAATTTAAAAAAAATGATGAGCATCAGATCGACGAAATCCATCTGCGATGACGATTTCCAACGGGAATTTACTTTTGTGTAGTTATCCAGACGATTTTTTCGCTGGGACAGGGCAAAACATTGAAATGAAAAAACAAAGCCCTTATAACAGAAAACTCTGTCGTGCAGTAACAAACCAGTCAAAAGCCACTGTCACATTGATGGCTAATGAATCGAAGATAGAAGTCGCTCCCCGGAAGATGTAAGCAGGGGGATCGTCTATTTTGGGAAAAGGGGCTCTAACCCCTTTTAACCGTCCCCCCCCTCCATTCGCTTTGTTTTTCTCAAAAACTTTTTCCGGGTCCTCGTACTTTCGCTAGGATGAATCCGTCTAAAAAAGTTCTCTTCTACAACAAATATCATACATTTCTGAGTCTTTGTTTTATTTTATTTGCAGTTTAAAGCCATTTTTTAGTGGGAGGAAGAATCGTTATCGTTTCAGTAGTCAATTTAAGGGGGGGACCATCTCAACAAACAGCCCTGGAAGTTGAAGGAATGAAGAGAACATCTATGTCCAGTAGAAGAAAAGAAAGACTGAGAATGATGACTAATAATAACTATAATTCAAAGTGACATATAACGCTGGAGCATAAATATGCAAATATTTACAATTGTTTTGCAAGTTTTATGTAGGAATTAGAAGAATGAAGCTTCTTAAACATATTTACCTAGAGGTGGGGTCTCATAATGATTCGAAATGATCCACATTATTTAAAATAAATGGTTGTGTTCCTTGGGGACATAGACAGTCCCTGGATAATAAAAATCTATTATTATCATAGCGCTTTCAATCACAATGATGGCTTAAAGGAGATAAAAGTTGGTCAGCAACTCGGTCGTTTGTACGTGATAGGATCGTTCATGTCTCACGAACGGTCATAGATCACCGTTCACTGAAGTCTATAATTTGCCATTGTAGGAAACTAACGCGTTCCCATTTGACGGACAAGTTTCGTCTAAGTTCAAGCGTACTTATACTTAAAGTTCTACAAACCCTGAACAATTATATCAGTTCATTTAGATGAATGATCGATAAACTAACGACCTATTGAAATATCCCAGCGGATCTAAATCTTCCTTGAATTTAAACGATACCTGTTTTCCATGACAATGATAAGAACAAAAACGAACCCATTGACTGTAGGAATGTAATTAATCTTGGAGTACTTAATGCCTGCAGCAATGTGTGCCTGTTTGTCTGTCAGAGATGTTGTAAGATTAATCTTGCTCCCAGAGCTCTGACAAACAAAGACTGGAACCAATGAGTACGAATCAATCAGACTACTTACAATACTTCATAGTACAATGCAGGGTAGGATTGAGAGCGAATTCATAGTCAGTTATTATTTATGGAGCGCCCTAATCTTGTAGCACAAACTATACAGAACAATTCATTGAATGAATATAAAATACTAATTTAATCTTTTGAATATACCTTTACACTTTCATCAACGAAATAGAATACATAAAAAATGAAAAAAAGCTGAAATAGAAATTACCTGGGCAAAGGTTCGAAAATTTTATTATAAAATCAAAATTTTATTTTAGAGTACAAGTTAATTTCCAAGGGCTCTTACACACTGAAGTGTACACGCGTTTAGCGAAGTTATTGGAGATACATTTCAAAATACCTCCTAGGTCATGACCTAGTACGTCATGTTGAAATTTGTAAGTGGTCTGTTTGTTCAGTTTCAGTGGTCTTAAATTAATTCATAAAACATCTGAATTTCACTATTGGTTGAAAATTGCTTTGGTTCTACTTAATCTATGGCAACATAGAACATTCGTTAATGACCCTATAACAAGTAAGTGTGGCTAATTATGGAGATATAGTGGTTATTTACAAGTGCGGTATGGATTTGTTTTAACCAAAATGGAAATAAAAATTACCATCTTAAGTTTATATTAAGTGCATACTGAATGATCAAAATTTTATTTTAGACTACATGTTAAAATAGCATTTTCGAAAAATACTATCACTTATTATTCCATCGTCATCATGCCATCAAATGGCACAATTTCGCACCTATGAATAAGTCCTACAATTAACTGTTTTTTTACGTACAATTTTAATGATTAATGCTCCTTATTATCTTTTTATGTGGAACTTTAATTGGTTGTTCTATTCAATATGAGAAAAATCGCTGGTCGAGTTAAAGTGGTGAACTTAATTTTCATGGCAATTTAATGACTTTTTTTTTAATACCAAACTGTCATACTTTTTAAAGGAAAACTTTTCAAAAACAAAAGTTTTATGTTTAAATAGTTCACTCAGGATTGGATCGTTAGATTTACTATCCACTTGCGCAAATGATAGCGTGGTACGTCCCAGGCCTTGTAGTTCTTGGGCGACACCTGCGGACACCCGAATTGTATGTAAATGCCCTGTGCTGTGAGCTTGGAGAATAATTCAGTCACAGATGACTGGAAAATCGCCAGAACTAATGCGTACCGTTGAGAATCACAAATGAGACTTGTTACTTCACTTTAACAGTTTCCAAACATCTGCTTTGGAAAACAGAGCTCGTGTATAAGGCCTGTTGAAGAACGAGCCAAGGACTCTCCGGGCTGATGACTTCATGGGGGGGCGGGCACACCTTTCTCCACCCGAGGCGATCCGACCGAGCTCTTGGGTAAGCGAGTAGAGAAGGAGATTATGCGCCAAAGGTTTCAACCATTTTTCTATTTTACCACCAATCTTTAAATATTTTGCAGGGGCTAAAGGAAGAGGATTTATTTCAAAACATATAGAAACTATTAGTTAGTTTCCATTCGACAACGACAAATCACTTCAGCCAGGAAAAGGGCGTCATTAAACAGAGGCCAAAGTAAAATATAAATGAAAAAAAGATTTTTCTTTTAATATATACCCAGATACATCCTCTCGTATCGATACACTAACGTATTCAATATACGTAAACTGTAAGGCAATATATTAAGAATGTATCTTTTCTAAGGATACATATATCATTTTTTATATTTACCTGACTTGCCAACAAACACCACGCTGCTACGCTCTAGTTGAATAATAAGAATATTTCATTTACAGAGATGCCATCTAACTATTCAACTGCTGAGCGATTTGATTCCTCTTTCAAATCCTGAGCCTATTGCATTATATAAATGGTTATTTATTTTTAGAAAACAGAAATGTTGACCGAAAGAATATGTACTTTGCTTGACTTTAAATGATAAGACGATTACAGAGATCTTACTAGTGTAAACTATAAAACCTATCTCTTACTGAAAGAAATCGACGGCTTCAAGGCCAAGTCAAAAACTCAGCATCACAGAGGTCTCCCCAAGACCCATCCTCATCACATCAAGCAGTATACCCGCTCCAGGCAGTTGCCCAAGACCCATCCTCATTACATCAAGCAGCATACCCGCTCCAGGCATTTGCCCAAGACCAAGTCTTCAGCACAGTCATAAGCTGCTAAGGAAGTCCTCTCTCCACCTTCTTGGCCCGAATATTACATCTTCTCGTCTTGGACCGTACCACACTCTCTTAAACATAAGGTTATTTTTTCTTTATGACCCTTTGTGTTCATGCATGCCTTGTGAATAGGTTACGCACAGTATTCTCAGGTCTCCATAGCCGCTGAGTCCCATACCCCTTCTGGCATTTGCTTGACTGGTAAAAAAGAATAGTTGTAAACTGCCAAACCCTCCAGCCTTTAGATGGTACTCCGCAACAGATGGGGAGGGTACCCTTCCCTTCCGCCGGGGAAATCAGCCTACTCCCAAAAGAAGGGTTTATGGCATGCCGACAGTCGGCCTTTGTCCCTTAACATTATTTTATAATTTTACACTACATGTCGGGGGTTGAACATACAACAGAACAAATATTTCATAGTGGGCAAAGAGGGTTATTTCACAACTTTAATTTGGTGTCATACTTATTTAAAAGTTCCTACATCCATTTGTATACCTGGACCGTTATAAGATACGGTGTTTTCCTGACCCAGACAACACGTATACTGTTACGAATTTCCCGCAATTTCAGTTCCAACGAAGTTGTTCAATAGGAATGACTTTAAACCCCGGAGATCATCACCATGCATCTTTCCACATTCCTCTACCGATTGCAAAAGCCAGTAGTTGAGGGCTAGGATTACATCCGGAGAGAGAACCCCATCACTCATTCCACCTTAAGAGTGATTTTAAACTTCAATAAATCAAGAAGCTGTGGCTGTAAATCTCATCCTAGCGAACATATTAACATACGTTGAGAATTTCAACATTAAACGTTTAAAGTCTTAAACAAATGCATTTAAATTTCAGATAAAGTTTTATGAACAACTATAGCTGAATTTCAAAGCGTTCCCCGGGATGGACTATTTAACTTTTATACTTTTTTTTTTCTTCAATATTTTTTTCAGTAACTCATCAGAGGGTAAAAGCTGCGGTGCCCGTTTGCATGCCATTTATACCGGGATATAATTCTGATTATTTCTATGAATTAAAATAAATTTGTAACTATTGAAGTTGTAGAGAGTAGTTGGGTAATAGAAGATATTTAATTTTAATTATGGCAGAGAAGACTTCTGACTTCACGCTAAAATATCATGTCATTGTAAGCAGAAGAAAAATAAGGGGTTTCATACTCTTTGGGACGGTTTACAAACAAAACTTGTAGCTCTTCCCTTTAAGAAGTTGAGTTTAATAATAAAACGAAAATAGTAAAATCGTCGAATTTTCACTGGTCTACACTTACTGATTTTACAGCTTAATACATCAGTTGGTAGAAAATATTTTAAGATTCATATTCACTTTTTATGGTTTCGTTGACTGTTTTTTTTTCATTATTTTTCTGTTATATGCTGGGCAGCGAACAGAGTGAGAGAGAGAGAGAGAGAGAGAGAGAGAGAGAGAGAGAGAGAGAGAGAGAGAGAGAGAGAGAGAGAGAGAGAGAGAGAGAGAGAGAGATTGCAGAGAAGGCATTGGCCCAAAGAGGAAGCTCTAATACCCACAGCATCAATCACAGTGCAGATGATACGGCTGTATTGCCCCTCATCACCTGCCAACATCCTCATGTCAATGCTCATCCTCTCCAATCCCATCTCCTTGCCTCTCTGCTCGCCTGTAGTAGGGCAAAATGGTCTGCTGAAATGGCCGAGTGCACTTAGTCATTTTATATTTTAGAAAACTAAGGGTGAAACATCATAATTTCAACGTACGTCTGTTTGTAACGCCGTAAAAAAAATATCTAAAAATTCCACTCCAGTTTTGTTAGAGTAAAACAGGTGGAAATTTTGCAATTTTATTATTCTCTTTCATTGCCGTCTAATCTAACCAATGGAAAAAAGGAACAAATTCCTTGAGTATGGCTTTCTGAAAGAATTGAAACACCTCACATTTCTTCTCCTTACACTAAAATACCACCGGTTATTGTTCATCGCATAGTTTAGTATGAAGTAGGAAGTCATCTCTTTGAAACTTTGCATTAAAGTTCTTGTCAAATAAAGCCGTTAGAAATAGTCGAAATGTTATGCTTTTTAAGAGATATACAAACCTAGAGAACAGGTTTTTACATATTGAATAATTACATAGGATAAAAATAGGAAGAAAAATATTTTTTATGTGAATTGCTACATAAAAATGCTTATTTTGACATTATTCAATAGGTTTCAAAAACTCATAATTATTACCGGCTTCTACTTTAGAAGAATTCCCGATAAAATAAAGTGTGTATCGACCATAAGTTCTCAGGCCAAGACTTAACCCACTCAATGCTTCAAGCTTATATGTCCTGCAAAATGAATCTGCCAGAAACTTGCCTGCCCTCTTGACTTTAATCAAGTTTGGCTAGGCTGTGTACGCTATCTGGTCTAGACAGACAGGTGTGATTGTTACTTGGAGCACGGAGAGAAGAGGCACACAGAACAGCAGTGCAGGGAAGCGGAGAAGGCAGTTAGAACTCGTGGGGTAGAATCCCCCCCACTCCCCCCCCTGTAACTGGCTAACTTCTTAACTAGTTGCCTCTTCCAATCTCCACCACTTGGCTCACACCACTATCTCCTCTCCAACTGTCCGGCATTTTTGTCTCCCTTCCTCTCTCTTATCTGGAGCTTTCGCCTGTTTCTCCTTCCCGTTTATCTATTTCCTATCTAGTTTGAATTATTAATGTATTTTGGTGGGTTTTTTTTTGGCGTTATGTGGCCTAATGCTTGTCTTACTTAGCAGGAATAATTCAGTAGATAACCGTAGCTAGACAACTGAAATAATTGTGTTAAATCCACTATTTAACATTAGAAAGCTCATCAGACTATGTGCTCTGGTAAGATATTTCTTCTTTTGCTAATAGTTAATAATTTAATTTCTCACCATTTTATTGATTGGAAACAATAGTATAAGCCTACAAATGTTCATCTGTTTCTTTGAGGGTTTTGTTTTCACTTCACGAACTTTCGGAACACTATAAACGAATTTTGAAAATCGTTACTCTCTCTTCAATAAAATTTTCAATTCGGCCTACAAATTATGTTTTTTTATTGAGAGGGAGTTGTGGAGTAATTATACAACGCCTCGTATGGTCCAATGAGCTGCCGAATGTTCTTTTAACAAACGCGCACATGCAGGAAAATAACGATGTTTTTTGTTTTTTTTCGCATTGGTCATTTTAGTCGTCAATTCAATACGCAACAGTCCGCACCTCCTATTATTATGGATCATCCAAGTGTCTATTTGTTCATCAAGTTTAGGCAAGTATCTATTTGTTCATCAAGTTTAGGCAAGTGTCTATTTATTCACCAAGTTTAGGCAAGTGTCTATTTGTTCATCAGGTTTAGGCAAGTGTCTATTTGTTCATAAAGTTTAGGCAAGTGTCTATTTGTTCATCACGTTTAGGCAAGTGTCTATTTGTTCATAAAGTTTAGGCAAATGTCTATTTGTTCATCAAGTTTAGGCAAGTGTCTATTTGTTCATAAGGTTTAGGCAAGTGTCTATTTGTTCATCAAGTTTAGGCAAGTGTCTATTTGTTCACCAAGTTTAGGCAAGTGTCTATTTGTTCATCACGTTTAGGCAAGTGTCTATTTGTTCATAAAGTTTAGGCAAGTGTCTATTTATTCACCAAGTTTAGGCAAGTGTCTATTTGTTCATCAGGTTTAGGCAAGTATCTATTTGTTCATCAAGTTTAGGCAAGTGTCTATTTGTCTATTTGTTCATCACGTTTAGGCAAGTGTCTATTTGTTCATAAAGTTTAGGCAAATGTCTATTTGTTCATCACGTTTAGGCAAGTGTCTATTTGTTCATAAAGTTTAGGCAAGTGTCTATTTATTCACCAAGTTTAGGCAAGTGTCTATTTGTTCATCAGGTTTAGGCAAGTATCTATTTGTTCATCAAGTTTAGGCAAGTGTCTATTTGTCTATTTGTTCATCACGTTTAGGCAAGTGTCTATTTGTTCATAAAGTTTAGGCAAATGTCTATTTGTTCATCAAGTTTAGGCAAGTGTCTATTTGTTCATAAGGTTTAGGCAAGTGTCTATTTGTTCATCAAGTTTAGGCAAGTGTCTATTTGTTCACCAAGTTTAGGCAAGTGTCTATTTGTTCATCAGGTTTAGGCCAGTGTCTATTTGTTCATCAAGTTTAGGCAAGTGTATATTTGTTCATCAAGTTCCAGAGAAATACTCCGTTCTTATATATATTTTTTTAAATGCCGAAATATTTAATGTTTTCTTTAATTAGCAACATTCAAATTCATTGGAGTCAAAAGGTATCAAATATCATAAAATATCACAATAATACTTTTTTTTGTGCTAAGGTTTTGAATTTTTGGATTCAGCTACCAAGATCACGATCAGCAGAGCTGATTTTTCCGATGCGAGGGATAACTACGAAAACAGGTAGGACCGCAGCAATTTACGATTATTTTGTTAATGGATTTGATTGGGGAACTGCGTCCGAATCGTACTTAAAGAAATTTAAGCATACAATTACTTAAAAGAACTAAAAATAACCAAAGGAAGTTGGGAAAAGACATAGTGAAAAAAAAAAGGCGCGTTTCTTTGCAATTGTAAAGACTGGCTGAGAAAATATGACATTGTATTCAACTCCGTCCAAATCGTCGCCTTTCAAATCAAAGCCTTTTGCGAAGAGGAGCGACACGACAAACTGACGTAAAGTGCAGGCTCTTTTAAGCGCTAGCAGCGACGATTTGTCTAACCCTCCAGGACGAGTGATATTCCTCGGTTAATAGGCCAGGCGCATCCCAAATTAAATTTGCTATAAAAAGTAGATTTAGACATTATTTATCAACACCTTCTTTGATACCAAATCCCACAACGAGTCTTACACCGAAGAATTTATTTATTATAACAAGGTTTTATCTCTTCTAGATTTTGTGAAAAAAAAACGTAATTTATCTGCAATTTTTACAAGGGTACAAAAGTAAAAATATTCACTTATATTATTAAAAAGATGTACTTTGTGTTTCATTAGCTCACTGTTACCAACTTAAACGTGTACTGAGTTTTTTTCCTTTATATACATGAGATTTTTCTGCTCAGTTCCAGTCAATGTCCCTAAGATCGGTAACTATCGCTAAAAAAACTAATGAAGGATCGTAATTGAATTAGTTAGCAAGAAGGAGATATTTTTCCCAGCATATTACGTAGCACATCTCGGCGCCCTGATAAATAATATGTATTGTTCGTCGGGGCTTTAGTTAAGTACTATTGCAAATATACGATAGAAATGCTCATAAAATCTTTATAGCCTTCTAAATCTTGAGTTGTGGGATCAAACCTGACTTTAATTGCTAAAATTCAAGGAATATAGCCGTATTTTCATTAGAAAGGGTTAATTAAAAACAAAAAAATCTGGCATTTTAAAGTTATTTTATTGCCTAATTGTGCACTAATATCACCAATTGAGCGCATTCCGAGACCCTTGTGGCTACTGGAATAACGGACTTATCAGAGCAGCTAGACCCTACCCACTCCCAAACGGACCACAAGCTAATTAAAGGAGATGAGATGGGTTAGACGGCTTAGTCCCGGGGCTTAGGTTCATCAAGTCCTTCAGATGCTTCAAGTCCTCATTCCTGATAGCGCTGGCCTAGGAGCACCGCCTGTCGCTCCTTGATAGTCGGGATTATATGCAGTATACAGTCGTTTTAAATCTGCAGTAGAACCTCGTTAATCCGGATTGTACGGCTCAAAGGTCGGATTAACCGGAGATGAAACAAATACTTGTTTTAGATATTGTTTTTATTTGTTGAAAGTCTTCATCACCCGGTTCTTGCTTTACAGGTCAATTGAATTAAACAAAATAGTATATATCCTAAATACGACCTTGAGACTGATAATCATTTTATTTTATTTATTTAGTTATTTATTATTATTTTTGGTTTTAGACATCCATCTCGACCAAAAGGCTGACACGTAACCCACACACGAGGCAAAAAGACAAGGAGCGTCTGTTAAGCTTTGAAAAACTGTACAGACTACTTCAAAGGACATCCCATCTCCCAATAGAAAATAAATTACTAATTCACAAAATACGTAATAGAGCTATGGGGGGCGGCAAAAAAGTCGAACTTCAAGCTTTCCTTTCAATCAAAAGTCCTGAGAACAGTAGCTAATGTCCCTGATAACGTTAGCAAGAAAACCCATCATAACGATCTTAGTATACCCTACATTCTAATCATAAGCTCATGAAATTCCATAGTAACCTATCCAACCACCTTAATCCCCTAGCACGGTCATTACTATCTATAATGCTCGTCGGAGACTAAAAACCAACAAAGGTCTCATGACACGCTGTAAATACGCGACAATGGGAGTTCTGGGAATGACCAGTTTCTCCAATCATGTCCTGAACATCTGTGGCTCTCACGCTCTTCGTCAGCCTCCACTGGTTCGTTTGCAGTGACTCGACTGGTGGAGGAGCGTGGGGGACTTCCCAAGACTCCGCTTCCTCTTTCGCACGCGTGGGTTGTGACAACCATGTGGATTCGGGGGGTCTCTGGACTGTATGAATACCCAATAAGGCATATTGTAATTTTATCATAATAAAGATTTTTAATGTAATTATTATTTTCATTTATGGTTATTTTTTTACATATGAAGTTTGTGATATTTTTTGTATGTTTTGCCAATGGGCTATTGGGGAGCACTTTTTATTTTATACCGGTTTCGACGATGTTATAAACTTCGTTCGGAATCAAGTTGTTCAAACCTGTCAATGAGTGCTTGTGCTTTTCACTCGAAATCGAAAACTGTCGAATTCCATGAGGGGTTTTCCACCACTGGAGCCACCCTTCAGAGGTGCTATAGTAAACATACCAGCTGAAGAATTCGGCTCACTTATTTTTCACACAAGGTGACCGCATTCTCCTGAACTATGATAATTGAATCCCATTTTTCCGTTCTTAATTAAACCGAATCAATACTTCAATTGTCAATGACCACTACATCTGTATAATTAGCCACACTTACTTGTTATAGGGTACTTAAGGAATACTCTATGTTGACATAGATTAAGTAGAACCAAAGCAATTTTCAACCGATAGTAAAATACAGACCTTTTATATATTAAATTAATACCACCAACGCTACCGAAACTAAACAAACAGAACCATTTACAAATTTCAACATGACGTACCAAAACCTGGGAGGTATTTTGAAATTTATTTCCATAAATTTTTCCGAACGCGTGTACCCTTCAGTGTGTAAGGTCCCTTGGAAATAACTTGTAATTTATCGACCCCTTTATTTCGTGCAGTGCAGGAGTGTTGAGAACTACAAGGCTTTATGTTCTGTTCTGTTCTGTTCTGTATAAATTATTTATCCAGAGGTTTCGAAAATATTTCGCGTGTATTTTTTTTTTTTGAGAATATTAAAACACATCTAAATGTAAATGCGTCGAACCGAGCGTAATAATAACAAATGTCAACTTCATATATTTCCATGTTGTCTAAAACATATATATTTAATTTATTTGACTTTTTTAGTGAATAATACTACTCTTTATTTTCTATAAGTTATAGAGCCCGGAGGTATGGACTTTTCTATAAAGCTTTTTTTTTGCAAAGATAGATTCCAAAACAACAATACCTTATTTAACTCGCTCATAACATCAACATAACATGGCTCATACTTTTGAATGTACTTAACGCCCCCCCCCCTCTCACAAGAACCTAAAAAACGCGTAATGCAAAAAAAAAAACGATATAGATATTTCAAGAGTTTACCACTTCACAAATATAAATTGTGTTTGTGTCATTTTGTTGTCTGTTGTAGGGTTTCGTTTTATTGATAGACAAAATAGCGGGTACAACCAACGAAATTATTTATTTTTATCATATTGTGCAATTTTAACATAGAAATGCCTCCTACAGACGCACAACATAAGACATACACACATCAAGTCTGTTTGTAATAGATATGAAACACTTAAAATTGTTTAACGCGCTTTATGAAGGCACCTTGTGTTGAACAATCAAGGCTAAATGAAGAGAAAGTACTGAAGTGATAATTTTATCATATAATATCATATATATTCATAGGGAAACTAACCTAAAACTAAAGAGTTTTTTTTTAATTTTACATGGGTGTAAACTGTTACCTTTAACGTATAAGTGTTATATTAATAGTTTTGAACCATTCACTTTAATCATGACGCATTATGAATTTCTATGTGACCATTCTCAAGTTCAATATCCCTACGTTCCTAAAATAATTAGCGCGTAAGGCACATCGCCCATATAGAAACAAGCAGTCCATGGAACATAAAAATTAGCAAGCAAGCATCATTTAGGAAAAGGACGTAATGGTGTAACATAGAATTTATCAGTTTGTTTTCAAAGTATAGTATAAAAATGATATTCACTATAATATCAATTAAACACATAACTAAACATTTTTAGTTTAACCTCTAGGCACAAAAAATTGTCTTGCGTGAACAAATTATCGAGTAGGCTATCGCGAGAGAAACATAACAATCACAAATAAGTAGTTTTTGTCAATATTTAAGCTGTTTAAAACTATTGGGTATGCAAGAAAATGATTTCGGTTTGCACCAGTATATAGCGTTATGCTTGTTTGGTTATTCTTTTGACAATGTAAAAATTTGTTTCTCATGATATTTGGTAGTCGATACCTTTAGGTTGCTATAGAAATTAATTCCGTGCAATTTTGTTAACAAATGTCGGTTTACGGTCACTTATAACATGGAGTGCAAAAATAAGCATTTTCGACACATTTTACTTTTTTATTTTCATAAAGGCAAGAAAGCGGCTGACGCTCACAAAGATATATGTGAAATTTATGGTGTTGATTGTTTAACAGAAAGCCAGTGTAAAATTGGTTCAAAAAATTTCGTTCAGGAGATTTTTCACTGAAAGATGACCAACGACCAAGGTTCTGGTCGACCTTCTGAAGTTGATGATGGCAAAATGAAAACCATTATTGAATCGAATCGTCATATAACTGTGCGAGAGATTGCACAACAGATAAATGTATCACACACAACAAATGAAAATCATATAAGACCTCTTGGACTTGTTAAGAAGCTCAATATTTGGGTTCCTTCAAAACAATGCAAGGCCTCACACATCTTCAGCAACACGTACGAAACTATTGGAGCTTGGTTGGAAAGTGATGTCTCATCCCCCATACAGCCCCAGCCCCGACCTTGCATCATCGGATTATTATTTATTTCCAAGTTTACAAAACTTCTTAAATGGTAATAACTTCAGTAATAACGATGACCTCAAATCGCACTTGATTGAATTTTTTGCTGATAAGGACGAGAAGTTCTATGAGCGCGGGATCATGAAGTTACCAGAAAGATGGCAAAAGGTCATCGAGCATAATGGAAAATATTTGACTGATTAAAGTTCATTTTTGTATAGAAAAAATTGAGTTTTATTTCAAACTAAAAAACCGAAATTACTTTTATTTTTATTTGTTAAAAAGCCCATTTCAAGTGATATTTTTAGCAACTTTGTTTTTCCATAATTAAGCTTTAAAGAACAATGATAATGTTTCTTCACTTTTTACTCTAACAAAACCGAAGTGGAATTTTTAGATATTTTGTACGGGGTTATCTCTCGTTTGTATTAATTAATCAGGGTGCGCATAACAAATATATATGTAGTATATATTAATTTATACAAAAGAAAGACAACATCAAATTGAAAGCTATTACAACGTTCGCTCTCCTCGATGGTAAAAGGTAAGTAATTTTCCCTGCAAAATGCAAAATGGATGTGATCTGCAGAAATTCCTTATCCAGATCATATGTCCCATTACATTATGCAAATACTTTTCTTCGCTCACGACTAAACCCGAGATCGGAAACTTTTTAAATTAAAGTCAGCTAAAGTTAGTCAACTTATGCGAAAAAAGGAAATGATAAAAATAAATAAACACGTGAAACCCGAGCACGCATAGAAATCACACCACAATTAAAGCACGCGACTCGATCTAACCTAATTGCCTTATAATGGAAGAAAATAAGTCAAGAACTTTATAAAATTTATTAGAAACAGAATAAGCAGTTGACTTCAAAGGGAGAAGCTCTAATGTCAAACAGGTATTCGACAATAATCATCCTTCTGTTTCTCTGCATCTAGAGATACAGCAGTTAGGGAATTAATCCAACCCAGCTGAAATTTTAAAGGTATGTTTAACTCCATCTGTTCTGGTTTAGATATAATAACTATACAAAAAATGATATTTTAAATCAAATTCGACACGATTTCTCATTATGGTCGAAGACGCATTAAAGACAGTTCGGTAAAAATTAATTAAAACATTTCATAGTATGTTTTATTTATTATATTTTAGTTATCACGATATTTTTTCGGTTGAAAACTCATGAATATCTTTTGTTTAAAACACAATTTGCAATGAATTTTATAAATATGAAAAGGCAATATTCAGAGATATGAAATAATTCGGTAAAACTATTGAGGCTTTTTAGTGTGGAATAAAACTCAATTTTTTCTATACAAAAAAATGAACTTCATCAGTCATATATCTTCCATTCTGTTCAATGACCTTTTACCATCTTTCAGGTAACTTCATGATCCCGCGCTCATAGAACTTCTGGTCCTTATCAGCAAAAAACTCAAACAGGTCATCTTTTTTACTGAAAATTTTACCATTTAAGAATTTTTGAAAAACTTATTAATGATAATATAATATCATATCGGATATTAATGATAATCCGATGCTGCAAGGTCGGGCTGTTTGGGGGATGCTTTCTTGCCTTTATGAAAATAAAAAGTAAAATGTGTCGAAAATGCTTATTTTTGCACTCCATGTTAAAACTGACCTTAAACTAACAGTTGTAAACAAAATTACACGGAATTTGTTTCTATAGCAACCTAAAGGTATCGACTATTAAATGTCAAAATAAAAAAATTCTAACATTGACAAAAGAATAACGCTACCTACTGGTGCAAACCGAAATCACTTCTTACCAACCAATAGCTAGATAATTGTTTTGTAATTATCAAACGCATAATTTCCTTTCTTTTAAATTGTACGAGTTTAGATCTCTTTGCTGTTATTCCCGAAACCTCAGATATGCTTACAAATGGCCGTGTTTTCGATAAAGTAACGAGTATATAAAAGTTCCAAAGTCACGAATTTAGTATTATATAAAATAAAATAAATTTTACTGTAAACGTTGTTTGTTATAAATTAAACAGACGATACGACCTAGAGAATGGGTTGGGTTGGACTCCACGCAGAAATGAATCTATTGATCTGGTTTAATCATTGCTGGCCCCTTTAATGAGGATTATATTTAAAAAGTTTGTAGAGTTACAAGTCGTCACCGTCTGATTTTTCTGGGGAAAATTTATAGAACTGCTTTTGATTTTAAAAGACTTAGAAGACAGAAACAAACTCACAGTGTAGTAGAAGTTAAACAAACAGAAGACCACAACAGACAATGAAACAATAAAATACAATGCAATATTGTTAATCCCTTCCTGGAAGCTGAGTCCCCACTTCCCCTCTACTCCAGACTAATAGGCCCAATGACCTGCCCTTCCTATTTATTGCTATGGATGAGAGTAGGTTCCTATCTCACAGCTATATATATATCCAAATATATCTTGTTTAAGTACGTGTCTCACATGATCTAGAAACCCTCTTAGTGTGATTGTATTTAGGAAGGCTGATGTCAAATTTGTTGATTTGTAGCAATGTCTCTAACTCCAGACCACTTAACAAAAACAGACTATTTTAAAAATGATTCTACAAAACCATTAATGGCCCAACGTATACTCACTTGACTGACAATACGGATAAAAGTCTCCAGCAATTCCAGAACGGAATCATGAGAAAAGTGGTCAGACATACCTCTCTCGAGAACGCCGACCTGTACCCGTTGCTTGGTGTGCCATCGGTGGTTGAGTTCATTGAGACCCCACCACCATTCCCACATCGACGTCAACAGAGTGTCTTTTATGATTCATAAGGTGAGCTCCATCATTTATACACATGTTTAGACAATGAATGTATAATGTACATTACACTTTTGTAAAAGTCACAAATCGAATGTAAAATTATTAAAAATTGTATAAAATTTAGCCAAGCTACAGGACATATAATGACCTATTGTAAATAGATTCATACTATGGAAAAATTACAATCTGCCTCATTGGGCCATAAGTAATTGTGTTAAGTGATCTAATTCATACCATATTTACAATTTCCATTCACTTGCTTATTCATACAGTATTTACAAACAGCCAGTGACCTCTCAATTCCTCATGATTGTCACCTCCCTCGCGTGCGAAAAAGGAAGCGGAGTCTTGGGAAGTCCCCCACGCTCCTCTGTCAGCCGTGTCACCGAATACGAGCAAGTGGAGGCTGACAAGGAACGCGAGAGCCACAGTCGCTCAGGACATGATTGGAGAAACTGTCGATTGCCAGGACTCCCACTGGCACGTCTTTATAGCAGCACGCATCTAGTCTATTTCCATAATTTATAATAAAAAGGGGGTATGAAGTAAAAAAAATCATTAATACATCGAGTAAAGCTCTTTAATGTCCTGTTTAATAGTATTTCATGTTTTTTTTTCTGGGTTTTATGACAAGAGAATCTACTACAAAGGATACATTTTCCAAAACCCATCTAGTGCTTATTATATATTACCAGTAAATGTGACAGTTAGTATTAATGGGGGCAGTCTGTAGGCAAATGTTTAACGGATATTAGTCACTCAGTATTTGCATTTCGTCGGTTTTTCTTTTGTAATTAGTTGTATATGTGGCACTAGGTCGTATTCTTAGTATAGTCGTTAAGACGTATTCACCTCCATTGCAGTTTAGGTGAATCTAACTTTTACAATTTCGCAATACATTTTCTTTTAGTATTATGCCACTAATTGGGGGATCTTTAGGCAGTTAGGCAGCTGAAGCAAATAAATGCAACTTGTATTCCATTGTTAACTAAGCTAGAATAATGATTTTTCACCATCACGTCATCTGACGTGCTTTGAGCAATCTTTGGACAAAAAGAATATATTGAAATTTCTTTTCATAGGAATATGTAACGATGTAAGGAAAAGTCATAAGAAACGGCAAAAACTCCGGGCAACTTTTAATTTAAGCAGGATATCTGAAAAACTATATTTTTATAGAATCTTGGGCCTTGTGAGTTGACCTAGACATAAGCCATGTTCGTGAGAACAACAGTTATTATTATAATTTTTTTTTTCAGAATAAGTGAAAGATATAGCTTTCATTTCAGTCATAAAGGGTTGATAGAGAAACTGTTAGATAGAAAAAATAAAAAATATATAAAACACAACATAAGCTTAATGAATTGCCCGTTGGTTGTAAAAATAAAAATGACATCTTAAAAAAATAAAAATTAAGCAAGATATAGTATAAACTATTTTTATCGCCTTCGTGAAGATTTAATTTGTGTTTTGATTTTTGGTTCGGGACAAAAGGTATTTATAAATGGATCTGACTAAATCACGAGGAAATGGAAAGTATCTTCACTTGTACGTATCCTGCTGCTTTTCCGGGAATGTTCTTGACCATAAGATCGATATTATTTGTTTGTTGCTTCTTGGGCTTCCTCTGTCAGCGTTCCTAACAGGGTAACATGGGAAATTGTGCCCTTCCCTATCAAGCATCAACTGACAGATGGAACGCACTAATTGAAGCTTTCATTAACCTGAAGGTATGAATTTGACTTTTTTTCAGTTATATTTGAACAGCTTACTTGTCTAAACCAGCCAGATAATTCCACAGGTTCCCGCAGCTGGTTCTTGCATTTATCGCTAACTCAGGGTTTAAATAACATTTTGATCCAAGAAACACACTTATAGCAAATTACTTATCCTATCCATGAATTTCATTTATTTTTGTTTCAAATCCCCTTGTTACAAAATTAATACACGTTACAAAATATAGATTCTACAAACAAATCTATTTGCTTTTGCGAATAATTGCTTCATTATATTTCCTGTAGCTTGGTTACATTTTATACATATTCTGTTTTCTACTAATAGTGATCTGGATTGTGCAAAAGTATAATGATGCACATTTTAGGTTAGTGGACTGCATTTATTAAAAGTGATGGGGCTCACCTTATTTATCATAGACTTAAAACTAACTTACATCTAACAACTAAATGTTAACCTAATTTTTCCCGAGTCTGTTGCCATCGATGTGGGAAGGGTGGTAGGGTCATAGTGTTAAATACTGGGTTCGTGAGTTGCTGAAATGAGTCAAAAAACTTGATGTGTCTCCGGTGGATGAAATCGCCCACCGATGGCACACTGTTTCATTTTCTGAATACGGAGAAAATCGGGGGTTTGTCCGCTTCCAGACTACTCAGCTCCACAGCGCGTTTCAAGATTATTCCTTCTCATAAAAAACGCTTAGTTTCTTAAATTTGTAGATCATTATTTGCGAAATTACAATTTGCTTGTTCACCTTTATTAATTACGGTTAAGATTTATCCTAGGAAATGAATTAATTAGTAACATTTTCCTAAAGTACTTTTGTACAATGCAGATCACTATTAGTAGAAAATAGAATTTGAATAAAATGTAGCTAAGCTACAGGAAATATAATGAAGCAATTGTAAGTAGATTCGTTTGTCAAATAAAAGTTCTGATTTTTTAAATAAAAGTGATTAAAACTATAAATAAACCATACATCAACCAAGTGTTTGATCCAACACACTTGATATAACATTTTGCTCAAAATTACAATTACATCAATTACTAATTTTGGTATCCACCTAAATTAATTATGTTCATTTGACCTCTAGTGATGATACATTACTGATGTAGGTATTCAGCAGCGGACACTGATGCAAGAGATGCGAAATAAGCGTACATAAAAGAAAATGGCCGCCCGGAAATACGTCAACTCTAATATGTGGAGCCATATCTGTCCACGTGGTCATATCTCACCCACGACACTCACATCTCGTTGTTCACTAATAGCCAAGTGTTTCCTGTTCAAGATTTGAAAATTAACACTTCTCCCTTCAACTGAGTCAAGTTCGAATTAAATAAAGCATTTTTTTTTTAGGAAACTTGAATTCCTGCAATAATATTATCATAATCACAGAATAAATTCAGCCCGGGGGGGGGGACTTTTCAAATGCGATTACGAACCGGCATAAACTCGGTTTATTGGGCCCCTCTATAGCTCACAACTCGTTAATTTATGAGTTAAACTCTTTTTTTTTTTTATGAGGGTAATTTCTCATTCTATAAGCGGAATATTACAATGTATATATCAGGGCCATGCAACGATTTTTAATTTTTTTTTTTATGAATAAAGGTTTAATTTCTAATAATTGTTTTTCAGACTAATTAATAATGTAATTGGCATTAACAGCTAAATCATTCGGCTAGAATAAACGAAAATAACATTCAGATGAACTATCAAGGGAATGGTAAATAGGTACCATTAAGTAAATATCATCCATAAATTACATAAGTGTTAACGATTAACCTGAGCAAAAATATTTTCCAAATATCCAGTAGGGAGCTCTACCAACTGAGCTACCCTGAGTGAGTCTAAGACCTTTCCATTAAAAATTTTTTTTAGTCAACTCTCAAAAACTGTAAGTTCGAGAATAATACGTAGAACGAATAATTTGAGCTAACAAGAAGAGCTAGTTTTCCATGGTATTAAGAGATATTTTAATATACATCTACATCAATTACTGATGTGGTGTAGATCCCACTATTACCAATAGTACTTAATTCTTATGATTAGTAATTGCTAACAGTTTTACCAATTAATCTGTTTGGCGAGGCTTGACGGTGAAACACTAATGGTAAGGCTGGGTCAATCCGACCCGAAAACAAAACTCATAAAATATATTCTTGAATATTTATTACTGAAACAATTGTAGTTGTTATATAATCGAAATTATAACAAAAATATAAAAAATAATTAATACTTGTGAGAAGTGTTATGAGAACTTTTCTTTGTTATACACAATCACAATTTGTAAAAAATATATAATAAAATAAATGATATAAGAAAATATAAAATTGTATACGATAGTACAAAATAACAAAAATTAAAAAAAAAAAATGAATAAATAATTATAACGAGAGATATAGAAAACTTTTTTTTTATACGCAGTAGACTCTTTCTGAATAAAGAAAAATAACAAAACAGGAAACACAATATAAAAGTATATATGAAATTACATAATACTTGGAATAGAAAAATTTCCCACTATTCAGTCTTCAGCAAAAGCATAAAGAAATTTGATGTTCTCTACATATACATTTTTGGGTCTTGCTACATCCCCCCTTTCTTGGGGTTACTCCCTTTCTGTTTTTACTTTTGTCACACAGGTCGTGCCTCTTACGTTTTTTTCCTTGCGTCAATTGATTAGACATAGAAAGTACCTCCCTGTATTGGCCAGTTTCGTGGTGGTGGTCTGTAGTCCAATATGTCTCTCAGCTGAGTAGAACCGCTTTGTTAACGGCTTGACTGACACCGGAAAAAAGGGTATCTGGAAATTTCGGGAATCCTAGGAACGTACGTGAATTGCACCAATCTCAGTTCAATCTTAAGACTCTAGCCTTACCATAACATTTACGTACATTTAATAATTAATAATTCATTTAATACTAAGTATAATTCTGTACCTCGGAGGGATACAACACTATGTCCATTTTCATAACTTTACAGAAGAGGAGTTTTAAACTTTTTTTCAACAAAAAGTGTTTGTATTGGCACAGCTATTTATTGAGATGTTGAAACAATATTTTACCAGAACATTCTATTTATTGTTATTTACATCATGCAGTTGTTATAAAATGAAAAAAAACCTTTTTTACGGTTTTTTTTCACTTGGACAAAAAAATGGACATAGTGTTGTATCCCTCCGAGGTACAGAATTAAAACTTAACGACGTTTGTGAACTTTTAAAAATACTTCATGAAACTGTTAACAAGAAACATTTTATGTCAAGTAAATATTTTGCATCAATTGAATAAGTTCATTACTTCCTTTAGGTCTAGTTGATTCGTGATCGTTATGATTGATCCCGGGTTCAAATCCCCAGGTGGGCTGTATTAAACGATACGCAATAGGTATTGCTTTATCACCCTTAATTACAGTACATATATGCCTTACAGAGCAATTGAGCAGCAGTAGGTTTACGCTGATATCTAAATAAAATTTGATGGGAACTCAAAACAAAAAAAAACAAATGTTTTTCTCAAAATGTGGTGATTCGGAAGCTTTGCCAAAATCCATAAGAGGCATTTGAATGAAAAATCTAAAAAAATAATCGCAGGGGCAGTCGCCTTTGGCCAGGTACCGACGACATAATGTAGCCCGCTAAAGACACCAACGACGAGAGGTTTATACGCTAAGGCGTCGAACACCATTCCGCACAACTTCTTAACTCAATTACCAAAAAAAAAAAAAAAAAATGAAGCAAGTACGAAGCTCATTCATTGCCATTTTTACAGCGTTTTTTAAACTAATTTTCAGTTAATTGTTTTAACAGTTTTCAACCAATAAGGATGTAATGCACTAAAAATCAACAATAACCACGCATTTATTCACGATGCGAACACATTACCGTAACTAAAACCGAAGATAAATGAAAGCATTATTACATTTCAAATCCCTAGAAGAAATCCTTTTCGTATGATTAAAGATAAATTAAATAAAGAAATATGTACACCACAAGTCATTTCTCTTCCTAACACTTTAGACCCAAACTACTAAAAATCAAATGATGTGCGGTAGAATTGAGAAATATTTAAATTAATACCCCTTAAGTCTTATTATAATTAATATATATATTCATATCTAATGTAATAAAATTTAAAAAATAATACTATATAAATAAAGAATTTTGGAGTAATTTACTCCTACAATAAGGAGTACATGCTCAATAAAAAAAATTAGGCAATATAAATAGAAAGAAAAATAGTACTGACAAAGGTCATTGGTAGTAGCCTTTAGAGCGTAGGGTCATTTTAATTTTTTTTTTACTGTAGCGGTATTTTTAATTATTTATATATATGTAAAGAACAAGTCTCGAGTCATCGTATTTCCTGATGACCTGCGCGGCGGCAGCACAAGGCTGAATATCGTGACTAGACGGAGAGTTGTGAAGTGTAGAGGTATAAGTGAAATTTTGAGTTGAGTAAAGTTAAAGTGAGGAGTTAAAGAGCTATGAGGAGAAAGAACGATATTTAAAATAAAGGCTTTAAATGTTGTTTCTTTCGTTTACAGAGAAAGGCCATTGATTCTTTGTTCAGAGGCAAACCATTACCTTATATTGCGGGCTCTAATAAGCACGTTAGTGAGCACAAATCCACTTATGGTGCAGAGGGCACCCCAGGTCTAGCTTTCTGGTAGGAGTGACAAGTATTTTCAAAATTTTGAATTGAATGCTCACAAAAAAATAAGTTCTATGAGACGTCTGCGACTGCCGTAGGTGTCCAAAAAAAAAACCTTTTGTACCTTTCATCGAGAAATTTCTTTAGGAAGATTAATGTCAAATGAAACCCTTTCGGGGATAACAGTAGATACCGTAAGAGTATAGAGAAGGGAGGAAATTCCAGAACAGATTTAGAAAGAACAGAAGATATAATTGAGGTAATAATTAAAACTAACGAGAATAGCAGAGCGAGGAGGAGGGAGGGAGGGAAAAAGGGAAAAAAATAGCTGCAGTAAAAGTTATGAAGGGAGGAGAGAGGGAAAAAGCGGTATTTACGAGCAGAGGTAAGTGGTCGTGGAGCCATTGTATCAAACCCTACAGTCGCTTCTGTTCATGCCCCTGGCACTGACTCGGTACATTACAGCCTTATGGTTTTGCTGCCCGATCAACAGCAGACAGATTGTAGCACGTATCTTGTCAATTTAATGAGATTAGCACATATCATTTCGGAGAATCACACACCGTTAGATTTTGGCAAACCTCTTTCTTCATATTGTATAATACTAATAAAGTTCCCATTGCTCACTTAGTCAGCATATTCCACAGTCTAAAATATTTTAAGTTATAGGCATATTTACAATTGTCGTCGGAAAGTTAGTTAGTTATCTACGACATTGCTCACCACCGTTAACTAAAATATAACTTTTCACTGTGATTTATAAATAAAGTTTAAGCATCTTTTCAATAATTTTATTGACAATTCCATCATATACTGCCGACGATTCAGGTTTCTGATCTGTACTCGCTCATGAGAAAAGTGATCCAACATATCTTTCTTGAGAGGTTAAAGAATGCCGACCTGCACCCGTTGCATGGTATGCCATCGGTGGGCGAGTTCATCTGCCGGAGACACATCAAGTTTTTTGACTCGTTGCAGCACTTAACCAACCCAGTGTTTAACACTATCACCCCACCACCCTTTCCACATCAATGGCAACAGACTGTCGGGGAAAATTAGGATAACATTTAGTTGTTAGATTTAAGTCAGTTTTAAGTATATGATTCGTAGGGTGAACCCGTCACTTTTAATAAATTCAGTCTATTTATTTATATAATATATAATATACTTTTTTACAATGCAGATCACTATTTTGTGTACTAGATTTTATATAAAATGTAGCCAAGCTACAGGAAATACAATGAAGCAATTGTAAATAGATTCGTTTGTAGAATCTATATTTTATGCATATATAAATTTGTAACAAGGGGATATGGAACAAAAAAAAAATTCAGGTATCATCAACGACTACAATTTAAAAAAAAAAATTATATATATAAAACAAGGACACGAATACCTTAGTACACCTCTGGTGTACTGCAAGACTTGTCGTTAATACTTTGTTGCTTTCAATAATTTTTAAATATATATTGGAATTATTTAGTGTTTACACCGAATTTGATAGTCAGCTATTGCTCGGATGAGCCATATAACAAAAATATTTACAATCTGTACATTTAACTACTCTGAAATTTACTCTCTTTCTCTCCAGTTATAATACTTCCGGGGGACAGGGACTTGGAAAATCAACCGAAATTCTTCAAAATTTGCAGTACAGACAGTATTTTTTATTTATGAATTTTTTGTTTATATAAATCGACCTTATGATGACCAATAATGATCAAACTCTAGAAATATATCTGATCATGTCAGGCGTTCACGAGAGTTTTTACCAGATTTTGAAGAATAATAATTAGTTCTTTATACCTGGTCTATTTGAGGGTCTGTATATGTTTATACGCCTATATAGATAAAACTATATTTTTCTCATTTTTGTACCATTTTCAATGAATGGATTTTGTTTTAGTGTATTTTTACTCATTAAAAGCTACTTCGTGAAGACTATCACAGTCTCACAATATATCTTTATATTTATATAGAGCCTTTATTTAGACTTTACTATTTCGTTAATAATACAAATTTTACTAAAATTTGTTTTTTTTTTACTTTGTATTTATCTAATTCTTTCGCATCCTACAAATACCTCATATATGTTCTCACTCAATAGGAATTTGAACCGATAACGTGAAGTAATCAATAGATATATTGTAATGGGGGTAGCACAAGCTGCTTTCTGCCTTTAGAAGGAGGCGTTGCGCGCCGGCCTAAGGTAAAAGTTAAGCCCATTTATTATCAAGTTATGTGCAAGGGTATCCAATATGGGTATTTCAAAGCGTTGTTAATGTGTTTTTTCTTCTTTGTGTCGGATAATCTATATAGTGGTTACGCTAATAATATTACTGAATTTATGCAGACCTTTCTTAAGAAAAAATAATATTCCGATACCGTGCATCTGGAATAATACGTGAGCACATTCGCGCTAATTTCAAAAATAATGTATTAAATGATATTTTAGCGAATTCATACCTTATATGAGACCTAAATTTATAGCAGCTCGCAATTCTTACCTGAAACAAATAAAAAAAAATATTATTAATCATGATCATTTAATCTGACATAACCATATAATATTGGTAATAAACATTTATAACAAGTCGTAGGAACATTATAACACTTCGATGAGACGAATACCCCACGAGTCTACCTCAGAAACAGACAGACCACTTAACATTTCTGGCAAGTTAACGTTAGTTAGGTCTCAAACTTGACCGAGGACTAGGACATTGAGAAAACAAGCGCAAGGATTCTAAACCTTAGGATTGCGAATCTTTAGCAACTTCCCTAGCAATACGGAAACACATTCTCAAACTTAATTATATTTTGACAAAATAATTGCTTAGGAGATTGGAAATTACTGGAAAACCTCTCTCAAATGATACATACATAAAATAACATGACATGTGCTGTTAGATTAAAATTGTCTCTGTACGGTGCACCGCTTTTTAGTCATTTGACTAAAGCGAAAGCGAGTTCATTCGCCGTAGACATATCAAATTCTTTGACTCCCACAACACATGACAAACTCCGTGTTTAAGACGATTACTTCCGCCCCGTTCCCCCATCGATGGCAGCAAGCAGTCGAGGAAGGAACGTTATAATTTGTAAGTTTAGTTTCCTATATTGTAACCCGAAGGTGTGCCCCATCACCTAGTCCCTTTGCAATGTTATTATCTTTTTAACCACAAAAAGATTCTTAGTTTTATAAGACATGCACTCCTTAAAAAGCATGCAACGCAGTAAAAGGTGAAAGACACATTTGCGAAATTGTAATTAATTTTAAAATTATTACCCAAGAGGTTAAGAAAATTTTCTGTTTTTATTTGAGTTGAACCAAATATCTAAGTAGCGGAATAGGTAAAAAGTATTTTGTGTACTCCAAAAATTGTTGACTATGTGTAGGTTGTCCCGATCAGGTATGGAAAGTTAAATACAAATCTTTGATTCTTGATAATTTTAAACATTATTTTACCTTTCATTTCTAAATAATAGTATTTAAGTTGTAACTGTATAAGGGGTTTTCGGCTTATGGGCGTAATATTACTACTGATAGGATATAAGACCTAATAATTGGACACATGGAAACATAACTTGACACTCAGCTTCAGATACATGAGTCAGAAACAGACACCAGTCATCCCAAGGTCGTTCAAACTCTCTCCGAATTCTCATCTAGTGTCAGAAGTGATCTTCCGGTGAGAAATTATTGTATACAATTACAAAAGAAAAAACAGATTATTAAAGATTTGTAACAATAAATAAATTGTATTAAATTCTGTTGAACCATTTGTAACGCATATAAAATTGTATTTCATGATAGAGGTAACAGAAATAAATTTGACCTGAACAGGAAATTTGTTCTCCTTTCTGCAAAACTTGTGTTACCTTCATTTTTTCTTTTAATTAGAGTGTGTAGAAAACTTTTTTATTATTTTGTATTTAAAAAAATTCTTGATTGATTTTTTTTTTAATTTGAGGCTTACCTTTTAATTTTTTATAATTATTGTGTTGTTTTTTTGTTGGCAAAAGCTGTGTTTATTTGTTTGCGCATTGTTATTACTCATAAGGGACAGTGTCCCAGAATGAGATTTTTTATCTATTATATTCTATACTTAATAACATGGCTAATGTATAAATGTACCGAAATGTATAGCTAAAATTTCATAGGACTTGTAGTGTTTATGTAAGGAGAAACATGTAGGTAACACTGGTCTGGCGCAAACTAGAGTTCTTGTGTTGAACTTGGCGAGGGCTGCAACATGATTCAATACATCAGTAATCCGGTGTGAAATGACCGACTGACTTTAATTCTAGTGGGGTATTGATACATAATTATCAGTCGTATGGATATACAAATGAAAAAATAACTAGATAAACCACAACTAGTAACGACACAGTCAATGGCCGAAAAATCTGAGAACTATTGCCAGTTTAATGAATAATGCAGAAGTCTTGACTTGGACGTTCCACTGTTTCCGATACCCCCTCTCTTTCTCCCTCTCATAAATATATATTAAAAGTCGGAAAGACATTTTCTCTCGCAGTGTGCCTCTCCTCGTGTTTTACAACAGACACTTTGTCAAAAATTAATTCTTTAAAACAAAGATCGCATTACCTTTCATGGTCAGTATTTCATCTACCACTGACTAAAACTACCACCGGTTTAATTATGAGAGCCCATTTGTATTTTTGTATATCGACGTTTCTACATACTGAGTGCGTCTGCAGCAGGTCAGAGAAAGGAAGTACATGTCATCTGTTTGTCATACTGAACCTTTTTCAAAACTTCGTCTGCTAATAGATTTGACGAGGTTATACAATATTATTCTATAATCCTTAGTTAGGCTTCCATCTCGACAAAAGGCTGAAATGGAATCTACACACGAGGCTATAACGACAAGAACTAAACAGAGGCTTCAGACTACAGACAACATCAAAAGACATCCCATCTCTCAATATATCCTTTCAATCAATAGTCATGAGAACAATAGTCAATGCCCCTTATTACATCTGTAACAAAACCTTTGATAACGATCTTAATATACCCTACATTCTTGAACTCATCCCTTTTAAGTTCATGAATTTCTATAGTAATCTATCCAACCACCCTAATCCCCTAGCATAGTCATTACACTACACCAATCAACCCTATAATCCTCCACGGAGACTGAAACGGCAGTGGCCTCGTGACCTGCTATAAATACGTGAAAGTGGGATTTTCTCCAATCATGTCCTTCACGTCAGTGGCTCTCGCGCTCTTCAACGCGACTGATGGAGGAGTGTGGGGGACTTCTCAAGACACCGCTTCCTTTTTCGTGCGCGAGGGAGGTGACAACCATGTAGATTTAGTTCTCTGGGCTATTTGTAAATACTGTAAGGATGAGCGAGTGAATGAAAATTGTAAATATGGTACGAATAAGAACATTGAACACAATTACTTATTCCCCAATGAGGCAGATTGTAATTTTATCACAATAAAGATTTTAAAAGAATTCGCTACTATCTATGACCTCACTGTTATAGCAAAGCCGTATACTAGGCCTTAAAATAGTACAGGCTTAGCACATTTTTTTTTCTCCAACATACGAATCGTATAATTTAAATTTTTACTGTATAATGTAAATTTTGTCACAGCAATAATCTATTAAAATGTTTTGTTTTTTTGGAGCCAGGGGACTAGGTGAGTTGGTTGGTGGCCAGGGTGTCATTTCATTTCATGAAATAGTTACAAATAAAATAAAAGACAGGACGTCAACGAATAATATCGAGAATAGATGCATTCTTTTGGAGATTGAAATCAAACTGTAAAATATTTCAAAATACTATTATGTATGTCTTCAGAGGTTCAAGAGCAAGTTGTTTGCCACAAACTGAAAAGAATCCAAAAAAATAATCGATTTCTTCAGTAAGGTCAAATCAGACATTGCATTCATCCATTAATCGAACGATTTATTTATTCATTTATTGGTTATTTTATTATCAGTCATTCTCACGAATACAATATCAACATAAAATCCTATTAACAGCTCCTGAGCTGTGACATGACTGAACAAATTGGACATGTAACCGAAACGATACGTGATTTTTAAATAATAATAAATTATGTTTTTATAATTCTAATTGTATTCCGTGAAAGTCACTAATGTTTTGTCGTCCCTGTAATAAACAAATCTGTTCAATGCTAGCTTCAAACTTATTTTGTTAAGCTGTTCAACACATTTCAAATTTCAGATTTCATCCACCCTCCCAGACACAAACGAAAGATTACTCTCTATCTATTTAAAAGTAAAGCTTATAAGTTTTCTGTGTGTCAAACAATCACCAGGTAAGAATCAAATAAAGAATTTTTTTGTTTTTCTTTCTGTTAGGTAGGCCAAACAACCAGGCTTCCGAAAACGTTAATGACCCTACCATTATACCAAGAATGCGCCCCGACATTCTCCAGCGATGTTCTTTTCCATGTCAGGCTGGTCTCCTTTCTGATAACCCGTTTATTCGGAAACTGTCTAATTCTTTTTCGTCTCAACTCAAAGAGGGATGGCTAAAATAAAAAAAAAAATTTGACAACTTAATTACGGACGGTGTGTAGCCAGAAAGACAGAAAACGTTGACACACCGTTCAGATGACACAAGATACATACGAATAGCCGCATTAATTCTAGTGACTTCTTAAAAAATACGGAAATGACAAATATTTGAACATGATCTCAGAAATATTTACGATTAACGGTATGTTTAATTATGGATAATTTTCATAGGAATCCTTTTGAAAAAAATTACCCGAGAGCGATATCAATCTTGTTATGAATATTAAAACGAATATTCTTCTAAAACGAATATTCTAACTATTTATAATTAGTGGAAATAACAAGCTTCCATTTCTCGATTTTCTGTGTTAAACAACGTATAGATATTATACATAAATATAAAATAGTATACATATTTTTTATAAGCAGTATATACATTGATAGTATATATGATTTGTAACCTAGCAACCGGCAGTCTTTTGTCTAGGTAACCTAGCAAGCTAGAACAGACTCAGATGTGATGCAATTCTCGTGTGAGACGCGTCTAGTCGGCCGGTTCCAGCCTTCAGCATCTCCTTAAGACAAAATTCGTCGACACATTGCCATCCTCGACGCCTTAGTGGTGGATGTTGAGTTTGCACCAGGTGCTAGGGTATCGCATTGAGAAACTTCATCAAACCTTTTAACGTTACTATGCTCGACTCTACTTCCTGTAAGCAACCTTACTTTCTCCTTATTTCATCTCTTTCACAGAGGATTGTTGTACAGGAGGACCGTCGTCATAAGCAGCGCTGGCCTACTCACTTGAGTATGGACATAATATTTTAAAAAAGGACAATTTATAAACTTTTATGCCTCATAATCACAATTTGTTAGCATTAATATTAATGTCAATTTGTTAATTTTCTCATCAATAATTCTTTGAAGGTCTACCTTCCTTGTCTAAGCAAATTCATAATTAGTTTTAAGACTAACATTTTTCTTAAACGAATCGCTGTCAAACATAAAATTTCTATTCATTTACACTTTTTTTTTTGGGGGGGGGGAGCGTCGCTGGTTCAAAGAGCGTGTTTGCTACAAGGTACTGAAACGATTTGGACATTTCACTGCATACCTAAGTTAGGTAGTTCACATGTCTTCCACAAATAATTTTATGTCCTATGGAACTATCTATTACTACCGCCTGGCATTTAGGACTGGGGTGCCTCCTGGGCTCAGCTATGTCTTTGCATCGGTGGGCTGTCCAAAGGGGTTTGTAAATATACAAAGGGCGTTGATGACCTGAAGGTTTTACGCCGAAATAATGGCTGATCGATGGGTAACGAATATGTAGAATGCCCCACCTAGAGTTCTCACCTATAGTGCTACTAATAACATAGTATTCTATCGAGTATTATCATAGCCCGTTGGCAGATTTTCTCAAGTGTTTTATGCCTGTGTGTATGGTTCCATACTCCAAGTCTTCGGAGCTCCATAGCTCTCAGGGTTTACTGCTCCGAGGAGTCAAACTATTAAATAAAGACATGGATATGTTAATCCAGGGGCTGTATAAAGTTTCAAACCAGTCGTCGATAAACTGCTCTATAGAACGATCGCACCACCCTTAAATTACCTGTCCTCTACCTGTTGTAATATCATCCTATAGCCGATAGCCTTGTTTTATCGCTTCCTCACGCCTACTGAAGGAGCGAAATTTAATGTGGTATTTCATTTTTATATTGCCATTATCTTCTTCTGTATATGGAGAATGCCCATTGTATTTTTATCGTCGGACAATTCGAATGTATTGAATAGATCGTATATATCTGGGCTGAATCGGACGTTAAATTTAGAGGGGTTTGATTATATCTTATAAGGTGCCACATATTTATGATTTACGAAGCTAAAAGTGAAAGAAAAATTCAACGCTTTTGAATATTTTAAACTGGCTACTCGAGAGGACTGTTTCTAAAATAGACATTTTATAAAATAAACATAAGGCGTATAAAGTAACGACAATATATCGATAGATTTTGATGAAAGTTTAGTGAAGACTCACTAAAATTTTGTGAAACAACTAATTCACCAACTAAAGATTACTAACCAAAGAAAAAATACACTGGCGAAAGCCTTTTCCGGTGCTTTACGCTCCTTCACGAACGATAATCTATGTGGCCAACATCTCCCATTGACTGTATGATGTATGATGACAGTGGGGACAGAAAAGACTTTTTGTAAGAATCCGGAAATTGCCAGTTTTGTGGGATCGATAGATATTCCATAGTGATATCGATAGTCAAGAGAACTATCGATAGTTCTCTTTCGCGCTGTTCTTAATCTTAAGACAGTTGACATAAGCCTTTTCACCTATGCAATGCATTCTTGTAATAATAGAACCTTAAATGCAAAAGATTTTCGTTCAAACACATTCATTTACAAAGTGTTTTCAAATTAAATTAAATATAATATTATTTTGCTTTAATTGATCTTTTTATGTTATAAAAAAAATTATATAAATAATACAGTTAGTAATAAATTATTCACTAGTAAAATGTGCTAATATCTGCCATATTCTTCTACTCATCCCTTATCTCCTAGTAAAGTTAAAGTAGGTTTTTCTCTTTGAAATATTTGAAACTTCTATATTGTGCAAAAATTACAATCTGCCTTATTCGGCAATTAGTAATTGTGATAAATGTTCTCATTCATACCATATTTACAATTTTCATTCACTCGCTCATTCATACAGTATTTACAAACCGCCCAGAGATCTCGCAAATCCACATGGTTGTCACCTCTCTCGCATGCCAAAGAGGAAGCGTAGTCTTGGGAAGTCCCCCACGCTCCTCCGTCAGCTAAGTCACCCGATACGAGCCAGTGGAGGTTGACGTAGAGCGCGAGGACCACATACGTTTAGGACATCATTGGAGACACTGGCCATTGCCAGGACTCCCTCGGTCGTAAATTTATGGCAGGTCTTTCGTTGCTGACGTAATAAGGGGCATTTACTATTGTTCTCAGGGCGTTTGATTGAAAAGCTTGGATACGCTTGATGTTCGACTTTTTTTGTTGTCCCCCATAGCTCTATTCCATATGTCCAGATTGGCTTAGGTATAACTTTGTAGATTAGTAATTTATTTTCTATTGAGAGTTAGGACGTCCTTTGAATTAGTTGTCCAAAGCATCTGTTTTATTTATTGTGTTTTTAGCCTCGTATGTGGATTCCATGCCAGTCGTTTGTCGAGATGGAATCCTAAGTGCCGTACTATCTCTGATACAGGGAAAGGAATGGAATTAAAAAAAAAAAAAACTAGTGGACAAGACTTGCGGCAGAGGGTGAAGGTAATGAGGGAACATTTAGCTTCATTAACTTTGATCCGCCATTGGTTGCACCAATACTCGATCTCGTCAAGGTGTTTTTGAAGGTTATGGGATGCTATGTCGGGGTCTGTGTGGGATGACAAGACTGCAGTGTCATCTGCAAATGTGGCCAAGAAGCTATTGGGGGTAGAGGGGACATCAGCGGTGTATAGGTTATAGAGGATGAGACCCAGACATTTCCCTGTGGGGCTCTTTGAAATAGGAATTATAAACCAATTGACCGTTAATAATTAATCTTAATAGTTGGATCTACATAACAACCACAAACATGAGTTCGTGTATTTATTTTTTAATTGTTTATTAACTCAAGATATTCTCAATCTCATCATTTCATCAACATATAATATCTTCATTTCAAAGAGAAAACCTTCATAAACCTAATATTAATTAATTGATAATTTAAAAAAAAAAGAACAATATTTCCTTTTCACAACAAGTAACATGTCGAATTTCGAGACCATTTTCGTAGTCATATCTGAAACCTTGCGACATACATCACGTTTAATTTGAATTGTTTGATTTTTAGTATTGATCTTTATCAAAGAGGTAATACAGATTTATAGAAAGATTTACATTTTGCTATAAGAAGATGTATATTATGTGTTCAAATTTACAGGCACACTAAGCCAACCAGCGAGAGAGAGAGAGAGAGAGGGGGAGAGAGAGAGAGTTTCAAGTCATTGAGACTTAAAAGGAGAGAATAAATGGCGAGCAGTCTCTAACCTTTGCCTCAAGTTTACATCTAAATGTAGTCATCTTCAGCGACAACTTATAACCTTTGTGGGAGACATTTCTTATATTTATGACACAGGATGCTTTACGAATCACCATTCATTTGGCGTACAGAACTGCGAACGGTTTTGCTCACGAATTCATCTCAACTCACCGTGTATAGATGCAATGTACAAAGACAGGAACTGACTTGTGCCTATCGCAGGGGAGCGTTATCAGTCCATTTTCCATTTCATACCAGCGAATCTATTGAGGTTGGCAAGAAAGTAATTTCGGTTTTTTAGTGTGAAATAAAACTCAATTTTTAAGTAAAATTAGTAATTCAATTCAATTAGTAAAATGTGTCTAAAATATTTTGTGTACAATTGTAAGCAAAGTTACAAGGAATTTCTTTCTAAAGCAACCTAAAGGTATCGACTACCAAATCTCAAAAGAAAAAGATTCTAACATTAACAAAAGAATAACGAAACAAAGATAACGCTATCTACTGGCACAAACCGAAATCACTTTCTTGCCAACCCAATATAAGGTGACAGACCCGATATTTTCTTTTGTTTTTGCCAAACCTGTTTGATATTTTGTATTCTCCGGCCACATCAGTCAGGCTAGAAACTAATTTAATTGTTGTTTTTTTCGAATTTATTTGCAATTATTGTTTTCGGCCTATCCAAGTACGGAAGAAAACGCAAATGTAATCATTTATAAGAATTCGTTTTTCAAAACATCAAGAGACATTACCGATTTCGTTCTATTTTTTTTATTTATTAGACAATAGGTTATCCGTTCAAAAATAGAAGATACTATGCTGTTCCAGTGTGTGCCGTTTTCTTAGTAGTCACAGAACAACCTGCGGGTGTCGTAAACTCTAACCTGCTGATCGGAAACCAGAGAAATTTCATTAAACCACGTTTACCTTCGTTTAGACAGAAAGATTTAAATGGATTCTGATCCGACATATTATTGAGGGTTGCAGAGAAATTTAAAAAAGAAAATGGTTTGAAGAACATTCTGGACATAATGGCTTCTTGTCGAGATAATACAGTGGAGCATACCTTAAACATTATTTTGATTAGCAGTTCGGTCATAAAAAAAAAAACCTACGCATTTAAACTTTCGTCAAATATTACAAAACTCACTACATATTATTCTGCATTCAGTATATTACATACGTACTTAATAAGTAAAAAAATACTAGAAAAATATTATTGAAATTATTCAATATAAAATAAATAACTTGGCTATAAAACGAGAACTGACTGTTTACAAATTACGACTAATTACATATTAATTTAAAACCGGTTTATATTCTTTTCCCTTTCTGAGGAGCAGTTATTATGCAAATGGCATACTTGAAATTCGACAACTTTTTCATCTTCCCTTAAATCGCTAATGAATCAAAGAAGAGACTCCGAGAATTTGTTTTTTTTTTTGGTTCCTTCTGAAAAAATCTTTCATCGCGCCAGAGCATTATCCAGCCTCCCTGCTCGCCGACTACCGGGGGAATAACCAGTTGGCAAGACGGATAGTCGGACATAATTACAGGAAGCCGAGAAAGGAGCTTGGAGGTATCAATTAGAAATAGCTATAAACTTTATATTATACCCCGCCTCGACGTCACACTGAGATATTGCTAAGTAATTAGCACTTTGAATGGAATTCGCAAATGGAATTTCTCCTGTCGGCTGTAGGAATGTGAATATTGAAGAATTTAATAACGTCAGCTTCAAAACTGGTCAATTAAACTCAATTATGGACAATTAACTGATATTATTTAGGAGAATCAGTCAGTGGTTGTCATGACCTCCCAGTCTCTTTGACAATGGTTAATCTGACATTATACCAATATTTCCAGATAAGGCAATGGGCATTAGCGATAAATGCCCTCTCATTCATAACGTATTTACAATATAGCCGACTTCCTGCCTATATCCCGAATTCGCCTGCAGGAATGCCACCTCCCCAGCAATCGAGAAGGAAGCAAGAATGAGAGGGTCCCACACCCTGCGCCGGAGCCAAGTCACCGCCTCATCATGTATTCCATATGATTGTACCAAGGCGTGTTCGATTTTTCGCTTGGTATTATTTTTTCTCTGGACGGCACCTGAAGGGTTAATGAGCGACTGCATAGGCCAACCACTGACTGACCGATTACAACCATGGAAACAACCTCACAAGCAGGAGAGAATTATTCAACTGGCCATCTGTAGTGGGAAAAAACTAACGTTGGTTGGTTGAACTAGTGCTGACGTACATTCAGTAAATATAAACTAATTCTTTAGTAGACAAGATCTTATTGCATAGTTGATCTTACTTACATATCAAGTCATGAAATGTGAAAACTCCTATAAGGGTTCGTTCATTTTAGAGAAAAACCAAAAAGTACAGAAGTTATAAGGAATTTCCTACAGCACACGCCATGCCACGATTTTTTCTGACCTCATACAGTCACCAGTGGTTTATTTTCTAACCATTTCACAAAAAAATCTCATTTTCTGTCACTCTATTACTTCGAATGATCCTAAATTGTCGATTTGAAAGCAAATATTGACCCCCTGATCATACCTGAAACACTTGTTAGTTCCTACCTGTTAAGTTCGGACCTAATATCAGTAATTAGTAAAAGATAAAACCACTTACAACCTAAGATTCCAATGATAAAAGCTAGGCAGCTAGAAAAAATACATTCAAAGGCGGGCCAACAGCGGTATAATCTTTACAGACCACAATAAAACTCATTAGTCCCAGGTAAGATGTTAATTATCATTACCTCGTCTGTTAATTATCCACTCTCCTTCTTCTAATCACCCTATCGTCCTCTCGGAGAAATTAACATAACAGATTGGTGCCATCTTTCTGGGGGGACTCGAGCAGACGTCAAAACCCATTATTCATCAACAAGAAACGACAACTGTGATTACTTTTAATGCCCCCTCATAACACTTAAGGGGCAGATTGTATTTTTGAACGAAGAAGTTTTTTTGTCTTAAAGGTGTGTAAGAAGGTCAACGCCCTTAGGGAGCTCTTTGGAGGCGAATCATAGCAAAGATGGTAAAAAAAAATAAAGAAGTTTTAAAATCAGTATAAGCCAATGAAAAAAGATCTTGACAGTAAAGGGACTCGAATCCAGGACCTCTCCTATCCACTTTCTATCTACCTATCTACCTTGTACCTGGTGTTCGTACAATCATGCTGAAACTTCTTTATTGTGATAAAATTACAATCTGCCTTATTAGCCAATAAGTGATTGTAATAAATGTTCTCATTTATACCATATTTACAATCTGCAATCACTGGCTCATTCATACAGTATTTACAAACAGCCCAGAGGCCTACCTCCACATGGTTGTCACCTCCCTTGGATGCGAAAGAGGAACAGGAGTCTTGGGAAGTCCCCCACGCTCCTCCGTTAGCCGCGTCACCGGATACGATCCAGTGGAGGCTGACGAAGAGCGCGAGAGCCTCATACATGATTGGAGAAACTGGCCATTGCCAGGACTCCCCTCTGTCATGTATTTATAGCAGGTCACGAGGCATCTGCCATTTCAGTCTCCGTGGAGGATTATAGGGATGAGTGGTGAAGTGCAATGACTGTGCTAGGGAATTAGGGTGATTAGATAAGTTACTGTGGAATTTCATGAACTTGGAAGGGATGAGTTCAAGAATGAAAGGTATATTAAGATCTTTACGAAGGGTTTTGTTGGTGACGTAATAAGGGGCATTCACTATTGTTCTCAGGACTTTTGATTCAAATGATGTTCGACTTTTTTTCTGTCCCCCATAGCTCTATTCGGTATGTCAAGATTAGCTTCAGTATAACTTTGCGGATTAGTAATTTATTTTCTATTGAGAGATGGGATGTCCTTTGAAGTAGTCTGTACAGTTTTCCAAAGCGTCTGTTTAGTTCTTGTCTTTTTAGCCTCGTATGTGGGTTCCAGGTCAGCCGTTTGTCAGCCTACAATCAAATCCCATTAGCTTTGCAAGAGCGATCTCTCAAGAAATTGTATTATCGTCGAATGATAGTTAGTTTGTACAGTCACATCATTGTAGAGAACCTACCCTCCTAATACAATTTATGTTGAAAGCATTTCTAATAAAAGGTCGACTAGCGGAAATCGTATCCATCGGAAATTAAATGTTATCGCAGTTTTTTTATTGAAACAGGAAAGGTCCATTAGCGAATGCTATATACATCCCGGTAATAAAAAAAAATACCCACTTTATTGCAGTAATTATCACTTTCGCATTTCTCCTGTAGCGGTCGGTTCAATAAATATTTATCGTTTTATGAAAACGGCACTCATAAATAGTTACTTCATCTTAACTCTTTGAAGTTATCTGTACATTTTTAAGCCATTGGTGAATTTTACTGTAAATTTAAAGATTTTTTTGTTGATTTGTTCGCTGAACACTTGGAAGACTAGTGTTGCCTTCATGTTGACTAGGCTCGAAGGGAGCATGAACGGTTAAATGTACGACATGGCTTCAGAAATCTATAATATTCTCACATTTTCTTTATTATTTTCTTCATTAATTCATAATTGTGACGACAGGGGACCCCACCCAACAAATGTAAACGGGACAATAAAAGATGAGGGACCCCACAATTGTATTTATAATTGGCTGGGCATATCATATAAGTGACTAACTCACTCAAGTACTCAATACTCTAATGAAGTTATTGATATAATAATTAACCAGGTTTTAATTAGTCACGTGGATATAAACCAGCTTGCTGTATGCTATATACCAAGAATCTTATACCGATACCAATACCGATAACCTTCTGCCAATATCGAGGCTGGGTTGGTATTGGATTGGAAAGTCTAGTTATTAAGAAGGCTTCGGCCCACACATACCAGCCTTCACTTATTAGGCACAGCTGATCCCAAGCAATAGTTTATCGTCTCGGCTAAGTAAGTAAAGTCCGACCAAGGGATAAAGTCCCAGTTTTATTTCTGCATTTCTTAAAGTAAAAGTAAGTCCTTTAGTGAAGCGAATGCTAAGTGCCACAAGTCTCTCGGCGTAAGTAAACGTTTAGACATGTAAATTCAAATTAAGATAGAAGGAGTTCGCGTAAAATTCAATTTTTATTTCCAACGGAGAAGGAATTATGGAAGCTAAAAAACTCTCGATGAAAACAGTCACGGAGATCTCGTACTAGAATCAAAACATTCTGCTGTTTAACCGGAAGTACTTAAAGAAGACAAATTATTTGCGTTGGACTGAGATTTCTAGACTAGCTAAGAAGTAATTAAGGTAACAAGGAATGTTGTGGATACAGTATTTATTATTAGAGGAAAATATGGTAATATGTAACTCTGCGGGTATTATAGAACCTCTAAATATCATGGCGGGAATGGACAATGAGTTGGGAGTGACAATAAGTAAGGTTTAGTTGCCACCACACTTTCCAGCAGAACATGCTTTTTCCCGGATTTTTGAATTTGCGAAACTTTGAGAAGGTAAGTTCAAACTTTAGTAAGACGTGTCCGTTAAGGCTGTTGTGAAGACAAAGCTGGGAAGTGCACAAGACCTGCCTGAAAATGTTAAAACCGAACTTGTAGAGTATTTAAAAGTCGCACAAACGAAGTTCTATTCACACGACGTTCAAAATATGACTTATCAGTTAGCTGACAAGGAATGGCATAGCTAACAATCGTTTTCATTTCATTAAGAACTTTCGTTAAGCAACTGGGACATCATTCGGAAGATCTTCACTCACGAAAGAGTCCTTCATTGCTTTTTTCGATATGCTTGAGGCTAAGAGTTGAAAGTTTTAGAGTGCTTGTTTTATATATAATATTTATTGCTAAGAACAAGTAGAATGGGCCTGAGCAGAACTGTATACCTGTCTCGTGACTTCATAAAAGTCACTGATGGTCCCCTGTTATTTTCAAGTAAGCAACCGCATCCCTCCAAGAACTCCTTCCCTCTTCCCAGAATCTTATCCTTTTCTTATACGTATATGTCTAAGCTTCAGCCCCGGACCCCAGTCCCTAGCCATTCCACCCAGTATGTAGTCACGTAACTCTTAATATTTGTTTTGCTTGTACTTCATAATAAAGTTTTTCTTTCTTTTCTTTCAAAAGACTCTCCTCTACAAAGGTTATTTAACTGAAGATATAACTACCCTTCGATTCGCCTATGGAACGTTAATGAGGCAGACTTTAGAGTGATCCTAAAAAATATGCTCGCAATTGTGGAATTGAAAGGTTAAATACAAAATTGGACAATTAAGCGCAGCAGAATGAGATTCCCTTGTGACTGTAATTTGTTCAATGAGTACAGCTAGAGGCTAAGTTTCACCCATAATGATTTTCCCTCGGAAAAATATCTCTATTAAGAGTAATTAGAGAATGAGAGGTGTTTCTTCAATTTCTTGCAACGGAGGAATTTCTTCACCGAATGGTTCCTGCATTTCATCAACCAAGCCAACTAAGAGTGATGCCTATTCTTTTAATTCTAGATTGACATTTTTCGAATACGAGCAATGTTGTCGCAATCGTTGGTGTACTTTCTCATACAACCCTCATACTCCAGCCTTTAGACAAAGCTTTTATGGACCCAAAAGTTTGGGATATAGCCCGATAGATATACACCGGAGTAAGGAATGAAAGGTGAGTTTAAATCTGCAGAAGATTAAATTGCAGAAATAGAGAAAGAATCAGTTATCAATGCATACACCATAGTGCTTGGACAACCTGCAAAGCCTCCTGCAGAGGATTCCTAAGCTGTTTCAACTCCAAACCAGTTTCAGATGTCTTTCCAGACATTCATCAAATTCCAAGAAGAAGAAAACCCAACAGAGGTAGGGTTTCTACAGTGACTACTTACTCCAGCACCTAGAATCGTTCCAAAGAAGCAAAGAAGAAATGCACTGGGAAGAATTGCATGGGAAGAAGAACAGACGATGCTGTCAATAATACTTGATCCATATCAGAGGATTACAGTGTTGGAAGAGGAAATGGATTGTGCAGCAGGATGTAACAGCCCTGGTTAAATAGATAAAAATATACTAGTGTTTTAGATGAGGTAAACCACATAACCAATTGGAGATAACAGGAGATGACAGCTTAGAGCTGTCAAAAGTGCTATTACAATAAAGATGAAATTATCAGTTGTGGAAAAAAAAATATTATGAATTTTATTTTGTGTGTAAAGTTGGGGACAAATAAGGGCCTTAGTTGGCAGCCTAACAAGGGGGCCCAAATTCATGTTGTTTATCGTGTTCACTGCATGGGAAAATCGCTCACACCACATGCCGTTTGCTATCCCTATGACTCAAAGGGAAGCCAAAGATAGTAGTGTACCATAACTTGCAATCTGCAATGAGACCAGTTCCACACTGGGAACAATTGCACACCGAAGCCTCCAGAACATGTGACATTAGATGAAGAGAGCTGAGAGTCCGGTGGAAGTAAGTAAGAAAAATAAAAAGATTCTGTCGATACAACTTTTGAACAAAGCATTTCATCAGAGCCTCGTTTACTGACTCAAGAAAATGCTAAGGATCTCATACGAGATTAAAAGTTATTAACAAAAAACACTCTTAAATGCTTCCCGGCTAAAAGGATGGATTTCCTTCAAAATAATTCAAACACCATTTTTCTGATGAAAACGGCTTAGTGTTTTGTAATGACATTTCTTCTCTTATGTACGTTTGTGCACTTTGTAATGAACATAACCAAACATAATGGCGCTAGTTCATTGATACCTCTAAAGTTAGTTTAAATGTTGTGATTCTGCATAATGGCGATAAGCTCCCGTCAATAGCTGTGCCTACCTCTGCTTGTATGTAAGAAACATAAAAACTTTAAATTTATATTGGAAAAACTTCAATATGCAGTGTATGAATGGAATAGTTGTGGTGATTTGAATGTAATTGCACTTATTCTTGGTTTGTAGTTAGGTTACACAAAGTACTGTTGTTTTTTATGTGAATGGGATAGTAGGGACAGAAAAAAACATCGCATTAGAAAATAATGGCTTAAACACTAATCACTCATTCATAAATAGAAAAATGTAAAATAGCCTCATTGTGTAATCCTTAAAAATATGTATCTATCAATGTTACTTATCAAACTAGGACTAATGAAGACAATACTCCCGGTTTAAACTTTAATCAGAAGTTTCTAAAATCAGTGATGCAAAAATTAAAGAAGGAATATTTGTGGATACTCAAATACGATCACTAATGTATGTTGAAAATTTTGAAGAACTATTGAGTCCAGTGGAGAAAGCAGCTTGGCAAGCGTTCAAATATGTTACTCAGAGTTTTGAAGGGAAATTGAAAGGTGGAAAATTACCGTGATATTGTCATCAATCTTTCGGTTGTATGATGTCCTTAAAAGTACTCGATTTCTTCCCAGGAAATCTTAGCACGGTGAGCGATGAGCACGGAGAGCACACCATTCATCAGGAGATTTCAGCGACGGAAAAGAGATGTCAAGGCAAACGGAATCCTAATATGTTGGGTGATTATTGTTAGACCATCAAGAGGGATGCTCCACAGGCGAAATATAGCAGAAAATCATCATTTTCACTATCTTGATGAGTCAGAAAGTATTAAACTGTTTGAAATTATAAATACCTGCCTCCCAGAAAGCTTGCGTGATGGGGGGAAGGCGATATCGTGTTTCAATTCAGGAGGAAACATACTGTAAGAATCGCATATTTCTCATCCTGAGACAAAAAGAAAATTTCGTTCCCCAGTGTAATCTTAACTACTCTTTACTACAGCTTCTCTTAAGTAAGTGTGGGACAGTTCCTGTATGAGTTTGTTCAAATGCCCAGATAGTTTGTCATCACAGTGTCTGTATAATTTGTCAATCTGTACTTGGGGATCTTGTAGGTATTTTAGCAGTTGTTTCCCTGAGTACTTTGGATTAGAATATGGAATATAGCTCCGTATTTCCAAAAAAAATATTTGAATAGGAAACGACTTAAGGAATTACTAGGTTATAATTCCCTTATGTACCTTAAGATAGCAATGGCGGTTTATCTATAGGTTACTAGCCATCAAAAGCCATCAGAAAGCTTCACCGCAGAATAAAATAAAGAATTCTATTAAAACTGATTACACTTTACGAAATTTACGCACCAACGCCAATTTCGTATGCGATTGGATTTGTAAGACTATTACCAGCTAAAGTGACCGAAAGCAATAAAAAAAAAAATGGTGACGAACTGTAATTGAGCGCGGACACGAACGAGCTGGCATTACCTGAATTGTAGGTAATTGCCACTCGAAACTATGGCTTTGGCACGACACTTAATTCCCCATTCTGACTACCTGAATATGACTGGGTCACTGGAGAGTTTAATAACTTCGGTAAATGTTCGGGACTGATATTTCCAAATCTCTTTCTCGAGTAAAATCACTTTCGCATAAAAAAATCAAAAGTGAGATCGCACAATAACAAGGATCATTTTAAAATCATGAATCACGTAGCATTTTGTTTTTCAGAGTCCGTGCCAAATCTGTTGCGGATATCTTCACCGGTTCAGAAGCTTTTAGTGAACAATTTTTTTTTTTTTTTTTGCGCGATATAGCTTACTTCTGTGCCAAAACAATCAATGTCCAATATTTTTTTTTATTGTAGGCTATTTATCTATCTAGAGGCGTGTTTAAGGCTTCGCCGAAAATTTTCAACTTTCATCAAAATGAATAGTTTTCATTTAAAAGGAAAATTATTAGATTTAATTTTGCCAGTTTTTTTTTCTCTCTTAAAATAAACTTCAAATCGTTTTATAGCAGTTACGTTAGTGAAATTAAATTTTGTGTAAAATCCCCAAAACCTTGGGTTCAACAACCTGAAAAAAAGCTGGCCCAATATTTGTGGGATGTAAATGTATTATTTTTCAGCTATAATACAAACCCAGCTTACACATTGTAGCGCTCAGCAACCAGTCGTGCACTTACTAAAGCATCTATACATCTATAGATACACCTACTTATCCATCTATAAGTTAAGGTTCGGACGTCGTAGGCAGCCAGCCTAATCCTTAAGTCATCGGGATGTAAACATCCCGAATGTATTTAGAGAGGCTTTAAAAGCTCAAATAAAAACAGTCTTGTTACAACTCTCGTTCAGTAACTACATTCAACCTCTTTCCTTTTTCTTCTCGTTTTTCGTTGACGATCGTTAACTGGTGCCGAAACCCGGGAGCGGAGTGGGTTCGAGTCATTAACGTGCGAGTTGGTTTTTGTTTTTTTTTCCTTCTTATTCACTTTCGTGTGATTTAATTAAAGTAGGTAATGGTGGAATTGCGGCCGGCAGCGTTTGAAGTTCCACAGTTACCTAAAGAAACCATGGCTGAAGCCCATGCGAACACACTGGCGTGGATGAAGGTGCGGGCAGTGACGTCACAGGACATGAGGAAAATGATCTCAGACCTCGAAAAATTTTCTGGGGAAATAGGTGAGTTAAATCATTTTCTCAAAGGTGGAGATAGGATTATGGAGAGGATACAAGCCAAGATGGACGAAGGGTTACTCGACCCAGGTGACGCTAAGTCAATAAAGGCAGACCTGGTGTGCAGGGTGAAAAGGAAGGTGCTGAACCTGATACAGGCGGACGAGGAAACCCCGTGGGAGATAGTAAAGACGAGACTGAAAAAAGCATATGGGGGGGGACGATGGACCCCAGAGGAGGATATATTCCAAATGTTTCGAGAAATGAAATCTCCGAGACAGAATAGTGGACAGTATGCTGCAGTCCTGGTTGTCCGCTACAATAAAATAAATGAGAAAATGAGGGAGACAACTAGCGCCGATGAAGTGGAGGGCAGGATGGGATTCCTGTCAACAATCTTAAAGGTACAATTAGCGAAGGAGACGGGAAGGAAGGAAGGGTTCCCTAATGAGCGATCGTTCCTCGAATGCGCCCAGGCGATGATAGATGCTAGCGCAAGGGAAGAAGAAGTAAAAATGAACGAAGATGACAACGATTGGAGCCAGATCCCATATAGAAGAAACAGGACCCCAAAAGCAGTGTGGAGGAGACAGGAAACGCCGTTTGCCGGTAGAGACAGGGGAGCGACAAGAGAGAGAAGATTGGGAGTGACGAGGCCTAGGTACGCACCTCGGAAAGAAGAAAGGAAATGTCATGGTTGTGGAAAGACGGGCCATCTGGTAGCTCAGTGCCCTCGCACTAAGTGCTTTGAGTGTGGGGAAGAAGGACACATAGCAAGACAATGTCCATACTTGTTTCGTAGAAGGGAATTTCACAAAGCAGAACCAATGGAGGTGAACAACCAGGAAATCCGGGAGAGGCGGAGCGCGACACCAAGAGAAATTGGATCATCGGGTGACGAGTCATCAGGGACGTCGGAGACAGACAGAGAGGAGTCGAAGCGCAGCGGGAGCAGACGACGAGAGTGGCAGAAGAATCCCTCGCGCAGATGGGAGCGGCGTACGGAGGCCTGAGGAGAGTGGCAGCAGAGAGGCGACCGCATCCTAAGGTGCAATACAGTGCGGGAAAGGATGTGTGGTTTGCCAATTATCGAGTTCGGGAAGGGGGAGAGGTGCCTCATTGATACTGGCAGCACCAATACAATAATATCTCGTGGTGCGTTAGAGAGGTTGCGTAGAGGAGAGAGGGCACACCAGATCAAGGTATGTAAGTGTAAATTACTTACTCTTGGGGGACCCTGCGAAGTAATGGGAGAAGCGGTCGTGGGGCTGGAAGAATGGGCGAAAGTAATGGGTGACATAAAAGTACACGTCGTGGAAGAAATGCCACGGGAATACCAGATAATAGTGGGATGTGATTTACTGGGAAAAGTAGGCGCGCGCATCGAAAACGAGGGGGAGAACTGGAGGATCAAAATAGGGAAGCGAACCTATCGAAGCCGGGGGGGCGTAAGGGGCGAAACGGAGCAAATAGGAGCGGTTAAGAGAGTGGAGGATTGGAGGGAGAGTCTGAGGAGCGAGTTTAGGGATATTTTTTTCGCTGAAGGGGACAAGCTAGGAGCAACGGGGAAAACGCTACATGAGATCCCGTTAAAAGTAGAGCGGGTGACGTATGTGAAGGAGAGGCGGTATCCGCAAGCGCTCAGACAACACATTAGAAAGGAGATCGAGGATCTCAAGCGCCAAGGTATTATCAGAGATAGCACGTCTCCGTATAATAGCCCTTTGTGGGCAGTGAAAAAGAAAAGTCGACCGGGAGAATGTGAGGAAAAATACCGAGTCGTGGTGGATTTTCGGAAACTTAACGTTAATACCCTGGACGAAAAATATCCGATCCCGCGGTTCGAAGACATCCTAGACAGACTAAACGGTGCAAAAATTTTTAGCACATTGGACCTAAAAGCAGGGTACCATCAGATCAAACTAGCTGCGCATGACCAACATAAAACGGCGTTTTCGTTTGAAAGAGGGCATTTTGAGTTCACGAGAATGCCGTTCGGTCTCAAAAATGCTCCAATAACCTTTCAGCGTCTCATGGACGAACTTCTGAGAGGAATGGACGAAAATATGTGCCAAATTTACATGGATGACCTGCTGATCTTCAGTCGAACGGAATCGGAACATATTCAACACCTCCGGAACGTATTTGAGAGATTAAGGGATTTCGGGTTGAAACTGTCAATAGACAAATCGTCACTGGGGCAGGAGCAGATTAGTTTTTTAGGGCACACAATCTCACAGGAAGGGGTTCAACCAGACTCGACGAAAGTAGAAGCGATCCAGAGAATGGAGGTGCCAAAAGATGTAAAAGGGATTCGGAGATTACTGGGCACGCTCAATTACTACCGCCGTTTCGTGCCGGACATGGCAGAATATATGGTACCCATTAACAATTTACTACGGAAAGGAGCACGGATAATGATCACGCCGCTGATAGAGCAGAATATCCGCAAATGCTTGGCACGTTTGCAGGAGGCGCCGATTTTGGCTTTCCCTAACTTTGAGAAGGATTTCACGATCACCACCGACGCAAGCGACTATGCCTTGGGGGCAGTATTGTCTCAGGAAGGCGAAGACGGGGTTAGCACCCTTCGAAATTTTGTTTGGATTACGAGTGAGACCGAGGAACTGGCCAGAGACGGTGGCGGATGAGGGAATGGTGGCACAGCTCCATAACACCCACATACAGCTCGGAAAGATGTGGTACAAAGTACGCGATAAGATTATGCGCGAAAAATCCAAGCGCGTGGCACGGGCAAATTTGAAGGTGCGGGATCGCATAGGAGCAATATCGATTGGGACCGTTGTGTACAGAAAAGTCGTGTCAAATCGTAGTAAGGAACTTGTTCGGTATGAGGGGCCCTTTAAGGTCATCATAATTCGGGAACATAATCTCGTGACCATCGAGAGTATGACCACCCCAAAGAAGAGGCGAACCGTTCACATTGAACAGTTGAAACTCCCAACACAGGGGGGAGGGTGTTGAATGTGCGTAAGATGGTGTGCCCTCGATCCGATACGGAGCAACTGATCCGGAATCATATGTTTCACATGTTCACATTCACATGTGCTGCTCAGAGAGAGTTTTTGTTTTCATTATTTATATTGTGGATGTTCCATTTTTTTTTACCTGGCAGCCACCGGGTCCAGGGCGAATGTATTATTTTTTGTTATTATTATTTTTGTTTTATTGCTGTATTATCTCTTTTCTTTGTTTTTTTGTGAGGACTATGAATATATTAGACCGTAAACGTGATGTAAGGGATTACAGGCTGTGTGCTGAGTGCGGCGTACCTTGGAGTTTACGAAGAGATATGCGTAAACTGGCAGGGGGGAGTTAAGGTTCGGACGTCGTAGGCAGCCAGCCTAATCCTTAAGTCATCGGGATGTAAACATCCCGAATGTATTTAGAGAGGCTTTAAAAGCTCAAATAAAAACAGTCTTGTTACAACTCTCGTTCAGTAACTACATTCAACCTCTTTCCTTTTTCTTCTCGTTTTTCGTTGACGATCGTTAACTTATACATAAACATATACATCTATAGATACATCCTAACGTCCGATATCTCACACTAGGCTATTTATAGTCGTATTCTTTATCTTTCTTCGGGTTTTTTTTTTTTTTTATAGGCTAGAAGTGGCTCTCTCCGGCGAAGTCTTTTAGGAAATTGTTTTTCATATTTATGGGAAGTTGGGGGGTTGGGATTTAACGCTAAACAAGCCGTACTATTTACTGCTTCTTCTTCGGGCGTTGAATCAGGCTCCTCGCTTCGACGGGACATCATTTTCTATATAACGTTAAATAGCCAAGATAAGGAGGACCCTTTCTAAGATAACGAAATACAGGATGCATAAAGTTGAGAAACATTATGAAGAGATAGTAACAAGACTTTTCAGCAGTAAGGGCTAATAAAAAAAAAAAAAAAAGGTGGCAAGGACCCCGTCACATAAGCTTTAAAAAAAGTCATTTTGTGAAGAGCGAAAAACAGACATAAAATATTAAATACTCCATATCCTTTGTAAATTTGTAAAGGTAACGTGCTAACATTGATGTGTCTTTGTGAGATATTTTAATCTGAAATTGAAATCAATTTTTTTTTTTTTTGAGCAGAATCTCTCAAGTATATACAGCCGATACGGTAACATGGACTAGCCAAATTCATCTTTATCTTTCAAATTTGAAATTATTTTCGCATTATTTCCTTAGCCGTGGTGGAAAAAAACAGAGCTCGACTTCTCGAAAATAGACAGAATTTTTTACATATAATATTTTTGTTCCATGATTCGAATTTCTTATCGATCCAATAATTTTGTCGAAAACTATCCCGAAGGCAGATCAAAGACCATCAGATCAGATCCGTAGGTGATTATGACGGCATTTTGTTTTAATTATAATACGAAATACTGTTCCAATTTTACTAGGCGATTAAACGTGAATTATGCTCAGAAAATAACGACATTATGATTAAAAGACACTTGAAAAACATTCGGGGCTAAGTGTTTCACTAACGCCGTCGGATTAAAAGACCATTAATATCAACTAATGACTTTTAACGACTCGAGTCATTCACACCACCAAAGTTGCCGAGGTTTTAATCCTCCTGTTCATATATAGTTTTAATTATTATTTGGATTTTAATATTAGTATGGTAAGTAAACACATATATATATACATCTACGTTCGTATTTCGTATGTCCGTATTTTGTCTTCTGACGCAATAAAAAGAACTAGAATTTTCGTTTGCTTTTTAAAGGAATAAAACCCCCGATATTTTTCTTTCATTTAATTACATACCTGTGGTTAGTTTAAATTAAAATACTTTGACATATATATTTTTTATAAATGTAGTGTTGTTATGCTCGTTGGAGAGTTATGGAGAATAATAAAAATTAAAAAAACACAAAAATTTGTGTAAACTACTCCGTGTTATTCTTCTAGTAGCTAAATAGATTTAAAATTTGTTTACAGATCTGTTCTTAATATTTTCATTTTTAAGCTTTTTATCAAAGCTTTCACACATTTTCTGTCAAAATATTTAGAACGGATTTAAAATATAATAAAACATTATTTATATTGTGGGTGTTCTGAAGGAGAAAACACAACTGGCCACACAGAGGATGATAAATTTAATTGCATCAATTTAAATACTCAATTTTTTTAAAGTAATTGAGAAATTTTTTAAGGCAGATAATAGTACTACTATTTACAAGTGTATTTTTATTAAATTGAAGAAAACTAGTAAGGAGTAGATTTTGTCACCAGGAATTATGTAATAAATCACGAAATATTGTGGATAATAACAAATAAATGCTATAAAGTGAGTATGATTTGGACATTATTATAGCGATCTGTATCATAACCCCATCAAACACACTTTTGAAGTTTTATTAATAGTGTTTACTATTATCTTTCTCTACTATTTCGTCATTAATCGGGAAATACTGAGGATAATAACAACGAAATGCATTAAGTGTATATGACTCGGACATTATTACGGCAATGTTTAGAATAACCCCATTAAACACACTTTTGTAGTTTTGCTAACAGAATAGTGTTTACTAGTATCTTAAATTAATGATTCTCTTAAATAAAGCGTCCGAAAAGAAGATTTTTCTTGTAAAATGGAGAAATTCTCTCAGAAAACGTATATATTCCTTACTTTTATCGAGAAGAGACATATTTTTCCATTCGTTTATTTCTTGCCTGTCATACGCAAGTACAACTTCAAATGGGAGAGGCTTTACTTTTAAACCGGTAAGAGGTCTTTTTGTCAAGAAATGAAGCAATCTATGTGAAGTAATAAAGAAAGATATGTCCGGATTAAGTTATATTAAGGAAATATGTGTCAAAAAAGTCAAGTTAAACCTCATGAGCTGCTTTAGTCGTATAGTACCAGCTTTCAACAACATTAGGGGCATTAAAAACATTTCTTAATTAATATTTTATCTTTTTTTCATTTTTTTAGTTTGTAGTGTTTCCAGTGACCAAGATGGTTAACGGATAAAATATTTTTTTTAAATAAACAATAATCGAAGTCTAAAGCGACTGTTTTCTTTGTGTATATAAAAATATATACACAATTCATCTCACTAGTGATTATTTTAGTATTATTAGTATCATTTTGAAGGTTGGCGACCTAATAGTACTTAAAATATTTGAACTGCAACTACAAGAGAGAGGTTCTGCTTTCGAACAGGTATTGGGTCAATTTTCATTCGTCTGGCGCATGCTCTACACCAGCAGTCGTAAAAATGATTCCATGTATCTATGACATTTTCTACAAGCAATCCGGAACACTATTTCATCACTTTTTTTTCACATCCTTGTCGGACCTACCTGCAGTAAGGTAGGCGGTCCCCTTGAAGTGGCTGCAGATGAAGATGGCAAGCACCCCCGAGGCGGACTGGAGCCCCCCGGCCAGCAGATGGGCCAACAGACTGACGGCACAGACCAGCCACCCCCAGCCGCCCTCAGGGTAGTAGTGCTGCCTCAAGGTTCGGGGGTGGCGAGGGTGCAAGTCTTCCGCGGCCAAGGAAGGCTCCTCGGAGCAGGTGGCCAACCCGGAGTCGCACTCCATACACACTGGCCAAGGGGCGCCCCCTCCCCTGCCGCGGCTCTAGAGGTCCCCTCCCCGCGGGGGCAACAGGTGTCTGCGGGGGGCGGGGAGTGTCCCGTATTTAGGGGCCTACCGGCTTATGGGTTCAAATCCGCAGCCGAAGAGTGAGCATTTACCTGGGTTATGGATCCTGGTTGAAATGAAATAAAAAAATAAATTTTTTTATTTATGAAACTAGGAATAACAAATGCCCACAGGTCATCTGGCCAATTTTAGGCCTAATCTTATTTATGAGGAGATAGTACTCAAAGTAGTTAGTTGATGAAGAATTGAGAATTGAAATGAGAAAAGAAATTGATAAACTGGGAGGGTCGAAGAACAACGGACAGATGGAGGCATAGAATTCCAAACATGCTCGTATTTGGATGAGAAAGAAACAGGATGGTTTGTGTTTAAGGAGATTATAATAAAAATTACTGCCAGATTGTGGAATGCTATAATTATAAAACCGTTTTATTGTCTTTCCACAACTTATAACTTCTTCTTTAATGTAATAGCTCTAAGCTGTCATATTTAGTTATTTATACAATGAAATAAAAAGTCAACTGATAAAAACATTTACCTGCTCATTTGAAGACAAACTAATTACTATTACCAATAGTAACAAGGGTTACTTACTTTGAAATTTTCCTATTCTGCTACAATTGAAAATTCTTAAAATTCAAAAATACAACTCACACGTAGTAAACAATTAAAATTAAAAAACCACTACTAAGTAAGCATTAAAACCATAAAAAATTATCATAAAATTATAAAAACCTACTTAAAACACAACAATATATCAAGCCTATGGCTACTCATCCAATTGATTATGTGGGATAAATAACTCATCTAAAACAATAGTACATCTTTATCTATTTAACTAAGGTTGCTACGCTCCTCTCTTTACTACTAGCTTTGTTCCGGATGGAGGGGACAGGAAGGGTTTCTCAGCGTACGCGTGTTTGCTTTTTCTTACGTTTTAATGATATTATCCGACCTTAAGGAATACAATAAAACTGTTTTATAAGGAGATTAAAATAGGAAAGATGTGCTTTAGTGAGGTTTGGTAAATGAAAGCCCAGAGGAAGTCGAGGAAACTTAACGACGAGTCAGAGGTCCCGAGTGAGGTCACCATAAGCAACACAACATTAATCAAAATAGGGAAGGTAGATGAGGATACAACAGATTTTGAGGATCACGATATTGAAGCCGGCTTACGTGTACAAAATTGATGAAACACGTTGATTAGGAGAAGCATGCGGATTCGTAGGCGCAAATGTGATACATCACGCATATGTATATTATAGCAGTTAATCAGTACGTAGAAAATAGTTTCACCGATTTTTGAGTTTCTGTGCATTTCGTCATAAAATATCTCATGTTAAGATCAATTGTGAATGGTATGATTTCGTACTAAAATGGTTAACCTGTTATAATTCATAGAAATATTGATTGCAAAACCTGTACCGTCTTGATACTGGCCTTTTTATTTTATCCTCAATTTTTTGGCTGCATATATCAATATCGGTTTCAGTGAATGTTTTAAACTCAATAGTTAAACGTTTCAGATATTTAGACAAAAAGCCTACTTTAGAAAATCTCTAGAGTCAAAACCCCGATAAATTATCTACTTTATTTTGAGATCAAGTCTACATCTCACCCCATCAGGCTCGATCAAGCCTTTCTTTAATATTTTTAAATCCCTTAAAATAATACAGGGCCAAGTTCGTATTTCAGCCAGATCTCCAGGTCACCTACTAAAACCACACGTTTTTGCCAATTTTAGACTCTGTGTATTTTCGTTTTAAATTTATCCAAACAGGGCCTTTTCATTAATAAAACAAGTTTTTCTTTAAAAAAAAATATTTATAATTTGGTATTACTTTTGTGCTAAATTCATGACTTGCTTACAACTCCTAATGAATATTCCTATTTCTTCTTATTGCGTCACCAATCGTACATTGAACGAGTAATAAACATACACCTCCAAAGACAATACCGTCATATGCATCGAGAATAATTGAGGAAAAACTAAAATTTTAATCTGCTTCAAGATTTCACCAATTCCGCCTGACAAATTTACCTGATGTTGATGTTTTCTCTCCATAATTTAATTACTAATACGTGCTAACGTACCTTGTGTTGATGTTTTCTTTCCACAATTTAATTACTAATACGTGCTAACGTACCTGGTGTTGATATTTTCTTTCCACAATTTAATTACTAATACGTGGTAATGTACCTTATGTTGGTGTTTACTTTCCATGATTTAATTACTAATACGTGCTACTATACCCGATGTTGGGGTTTGCTTTCCACAATTTATTTACTAATACGTGGTAATGTACCTCACACTTTTATTTAGAAATATACAAAAGTAAATATACACTCGCGGTCAAGTGTATTATTCCAAAAACAGAATATCACACACTGGTTTGCCAGTTAGTTCATAGGTTAACTTGTTTCATGGCGCACTCAAGATTCTCTCGGCCAGGAAGTGCATCTCTCAAAACACATTTGGTTCCGGAGACAAACCTCTTTCTCTCAGCCGAGTTATTTCTAAATTAATTCCATTAGTTCTATTTCCGAGGTGACAACAAAAGCAAAGACGAAGACGAGAGATACGAAAATAAACGGCGTCAGTTTCGAGTCCAGATTTAAAACAGATTTCTTCACTTACATTTGTAGAAATCCCTTTCATCCGACGGTCTGCGTTCCCATGCCAGCTGTGACAGACAATCTGTCATCTGCTAAATACCCACTTCGGGATTAATCATACTAATTAGTCAGCGTGATTAATCGATAGCAGCTGAGAATCGATGAGGCGTTTATATCGAGGTGGGCCTGTGTGACATCGCTTGGAACGCGTTTTGTAATGTGTCGGTTCATGTGACACGGGGGACATTTCGGCGGTTTCGTGGCGTATGAAGATGCTGCGAATCATTAATATACAATCTCAAAGGTGAATAGACGAAATATATTGCAAATTGTAAAAAGAGCAACACCATTTGGCAGTTCACGCTCGAGAAACTTCTAAGATTTAAAACCCCATTTAAGTCTTATACATTTGTTCTTACACTTGGCATGCATACAATGAAAATATAACTATATTCTTCTGAAACTATAACTGTAGCAGTATCAGTCTCAGATAATTTTGCAATAATATATTTATAAATAATTAATTATAATAAATAATTACACCCTCGGTAGACTCTCACTACCTTCCTGATTCCACCCACCTCCTTTAGGCATACCACACCCTATATCCTTCTCATACATCCTTCAAATGGGGGACTCCCCTTAGTGAAAGGCACTCATTAGCCCAAAATAATTTTCCCACATCCTATTTTATAAGTTTGAGAGCTAAGAAAAAAAAAAAATATATATATATATAAATAATAAAAAATGAAATAAATCTGACAAAAAATAAATTCTCAGGTGTGTCAATTAAAGTAACAAAAAATAAAAGGAAGCTCTCTGACATGGAGTTCCAATAATGAATAATGAAAAAGCTTGTGCTTGAAAGACATTTAAGATTATCATTGAGACTTACAGCTAGCAAGTGAGACATACAAATTCCACACATAACTAGCATAAAGACATTGTACTGTCCTTTTCATGGCTCTTCTCAAAACTCGAAACTCCACGAAAACTCAGAAGGAGCAAAAATAGGAATTTATTGTACTAATTTATAAATAACTTTTTAGGCTTATAATATAAGCGAGTCCTCAAGGTCAGAACAAACTCACAGTGACTTTTCTATATGCTCAATTGTCGTCTTTTGGGGGCTGCAACACCCAAATACCGAAAAATACCTTGTAGTATACTACTACAATACTTTATTATTTAAGTATACTTTTGCTTGATCTTTTGAAAATTTTTACTCACCAGTGTAAATAATGGAAGATGACAGCTCAGTGCTGTCGAAAGCGGTATTACATCAAAGAAGAAATTTTAAGTCGTGGAAATAAAATAAAACTGTATTATATAATAATACATTATAACTGTATTACATAATAATAATTTAAAAAATATAATAATACAAGTAAAAGTAATTTTTATTATAATCTCCTTAAACACAAACTAGTTATTTTATTTTTATTTAACTTTTCTGGCTGAATGAGTATTCATACGCTGATTTGGTAGCCACGTCGAGTCTTGTAACGTGGGAATTTTTTTTTTTTTTTCAGAAGTTTCAAAAATCTTATTTACAACTATACTTGTTTGTAAATAAAGCCTCTTTGTTCCGGCTTATCGGTTATAATGTGAATACGTCCGTTACACAAATACAGATAGAACCGGTCCAATAAAGAGATCGAGATCGCGATGGTTCAGATACGTCAAAAGGGATACAAGCAATCACCTAGGAGCATTGAATGCCTTATTTATGCCCGAAGGCATTTATCAAGATTCTACCGGTAGCGTCAGTTTTTTTTTCGTTACGTTCGCTGACTATTTCCGTATATCAGATCGAGACAAGAGTATATTTACGGTACAATCGGCTTCACATCTAAACGTCTACATAGCCAGTGTGGGTTTTTTGGCTGGCTGTCGAGCGATGAACCCAAGATCTATCGAAAAAAAAAAATTAAAGTTCTCCTCGGATTCATTCATTAATGAATCTTTCATGATTTCCATCAAACAATCCGAATCCCAAATTTAAGTGACTTGGTTAAGGATAATACTGAATTTTACTTTTCGTAGTTATTTGTTCACTTATTACTAGGGGGGGGGTGGCATTGTGTCACCCATTAGTAAGTCGACTTTACATTAAGTGTGGTCGGAAGTGTCGTGTAATATTGTAGTTTCGGTTTTTTAGTGTGAAATAAAACTTAATTTTTTCTTTACAAAAATACAAAAAGCTCATAGAACTTCTGGTCCTTAAACTTATTATTATTTATTACTGAAATTTTTACCATTTAATAAGTTTTGTAAACTTCGAAATAAATGATAATCCAATGGTGCAAGGGTGAATGGGGGATGCGACATCACTTCCCAACCAAGCTCCAATAGTTTCGTACGTGTTGCTAAAGGTGTGTGAGGCCTCGCATTGTCTTAGCGGAACCCAAATATCGAGCTTCTAAACAAGTCCAAGTCGTCTTATATGATTTTCAATTGTTGTGTGTGATACATTAAAGTTTTTAATCTCTGGGAGAGTTATATGAAAATTCGATTCAATTATGGGTTTCATTGTGTTATCATCAACTTCAGAAGGTCGACCGGAACGATGGTCATATTTCAGTGAAAAATCTCCAGGATGAAATTTTTTAAACCAGTTCTGCCGCCATAAACTTCACATATCTCTTTGTGTACCTCAGCCGCTTTCTTGCCTTTATGAAAATAAAAAAGTAAAATGTATCGAAAATGGTTATTTTTGCACTCCATGTTAAAACTGGCCGTAAACTGACAGTTGTAAACAAAATTACATTTGTTTCTATAGCAACCTAAATGTATCGACTACCCAATCTCAAAAGAAAAAAATTCTAACATTGAGAAAAGAATAACGAAACAAACATAACGCTATCTACTGGTGCAAACCGAAATCACTTTCTTGCCTACCCAATCAATACTAACTCATGATAGACATGGTTAAAAAACATTGAAATAACCTGACACAGTTTAGTTTAGAAAATATCTCCATTTCAGAAGACTTTGAGCTGTAAGCATAACAAATAATTACGATGATAGTTTCAAATTTTTTTTTTTCAATTTTGAATTTTTACATTATCCCATAAAAATCACCAAAGGACAATACTACTCGGTCAGACTTCAAGAATATTAAAAACTGCAGAGTGAAAAATTCGAGGCGTAATCCAGAGGCCGCGTTTGGAGTATAATCTTGAATATTTCACAGCTCACGAATGTAATATCATATATCATATTAATAATAAATAGTAACAGTAGGAAACTAGATGAAAAAGATAAGTTATCTACAACGATTAGCTTTCAATGTATAAAAACACAATGCATTGCAGTACTATGCAAAAGTGAAAAAAAATTAACTTTAATGGCCACACGACCGCGTTATTTGAGCTGTATTTGGTCCTAAGGGTCCACTTTGCAAACTTCCACGGGACTTAGGTGGTGCTAAACGGTCCACCGAGACCATCGCTGTCGACCTAGCCTAAATATTGATACAGGCAGGTCCGTGCCTGGTAATTTTTTTTCCTACGCAGTAAGGCCGAGTGTAGGCTTGAATCCGTCATCCGACAAGTTCATTTATATTTCGTCATCTAAATGTTGATTTCTACTTAGATCATGGAGTAAGAATCATGTTGAAAAGTTTTTTTTCTGCAAAGTTGTGTCTGGGAAGCAACTTGTTTAAATCGGCCAAGGGTCTAAACAGTGGCACTTAGTTGCTTAGTTATAGGGACAATTTTCGAAAGGAGTTGGGCTGAAAGTTTTTAGTTTTATTTCACGAAGATAGTGTAAAAATAAGATAAAAAATGCGGTTACTTGGGTGGAAACTATTCAATTTCATTCAATAACTCGGAGAACTACATTAGAGAAGCACGCTTTGGACGAAGAAACCCTAAAATTGAATTGAAGAGAATATTGCTTCTCTATAGAACTTGATTCTATGTAATTTTCATTCTTCCATTGTTGGCTGTTATACGACCCACGACGCCTTTCATGGAACCTACATTTTCTTTTATGTAAGAATCTAATTGACAAAATAATACTTTTCTCTCATATTACGTATCAATCTCTCCTTCCTGTCACCCTTACAGATTGTATCTTAGTGAGATGGATCGTATCGCATCTATGAAAAAATTAGTTGAACCATTATAGAAAAACGAAATAAACATTAAGTGGTCAAGGAACTGTTGGGGACAACAGAGTAACACTATACCAGGTGGTGTGGTTTTCAACTTACACTGTTCGAATTCCGTGAAGAATACATAGGGTTTTTCGGTACTAGTTTGTTCTTATAAGGCCCACATAGTGATCGCTTCTCGTTTTAATATTTATTTTTGAAACTTTATGCGTTTAAACAACATAATTTACTGTCTGATGAACTATACCGTTCAGTTCAGTGACCCGTTTTGTCTTCGGGCCACTTCTCAATACCACTCCGAATAAGGGAAGCGTATTTTACCTAATGAGAAACATAGCATTCCTTACTATAGCCTGTCGCCTTTAAAACAGACTTGTATCAATTGCTTTTATCTCGAAAATCAATCAGTTAATGGGCATGGTACGATTGCCTCCGGGCTTCCCACCGCCATATCTGAGTATATAGTGTCGTAAAAAATACCAATTAAAAAAAAAAAATTAAGATAAAACTTTTATCACATGCAGATAATAAATTGAATGAAATGAAGCAGGATTATTCCTGTCTTAATTCAGAAGGATCAAAGTATTCCCCGTTTTACGATCTTGTCCTTCGGTTGATATCTTCTTTAAAAGGGGACAGGCGGTCGTAAATACTTTCAAGATCGAGGAATTCTTCGTCGATGCAACGGCAGTCCCACAAGCATCTCACCGGGTGGTCAGTGTTTAGCGGAAATATAAGTTTATTAGGGCTGAAATTATACAAGCTTAGCAATGTAAGTCTAAGTCCGCCTATGGAGCGAAAAGGCATTGGTAGAGAGTAAAAAGAAGCAGTTCTGGTGCTGGGAGTGCCCGAGAAATAAGGCAACATGAAATTGTAATGTAAGTAAGATCGTGATTGTGGTAAACTCAACAGAAATTTAAAGGTCAGACAAAGATCAAAGAAGTATATCAGATGAGGTCACGTGGTACTGAAAGTTTTGACCGGATGTTGAAGAATATCACAACTATTGTAAATATCTCTACTAAATTCTTCAAATGTGGTCTTACAGAGGGACTTTAACTGATAAAATCCTTTCCGTTCTATATAAAACCCATTTTTTGTCACTTTTAGACTGTATGTTGCATTTTAACGGTGTGTCTTTTTTGCAAATTAATTGTTATATCTGTGAAAATTTCATGATACTATTCAGGTTATGTAATAGTTTGATTAACAACAACTTTATTATGATAAAATTACAATCTGCCTGATTAGTCTATAAGTAATTGTGATAAATGATCTCATTCATACCAATTTACAATTTTCATTCACTCGCTCATTCATACTATATATACAGACAGATCCCCCTCCAAGTCCACATGGTAGTCACCTCCCTCGCGTGCGAAGGAGGAATCGGAGTCTTGGGTAGTCCCCCACGCTCCTTCGTCAATCGCTTTACTGGGTAAGAGCCAGCAGAGGCTGACCAAGAGCGCGAGAGGCACAGACGCTCAGAACATGATTGGAGAAACTGGTAATTGCGAGGACTCACGTATTTACTGTCACGTATTTATAGTAGGTCACGAGGCCACTTCCGTTTTAGTCTCCGAGGAGGATTATAGGGATGAGTGGTGCAGTGCAATGACAGTGCTAGGGAATTAAGGTGGTTGGCTAGGATATATGGAATCATAAAACCTTCAATGTTTCAGGCATCATCAAGGACGACAATTTTGAAAACTAGATATATACACACGCACATATATATAATTACATTACAGATACAAGATGTATACTAATTTCGTGTGTTCCTGCAATGAACCGATTTTTTAGAATGATTAATACTAAATAAAAGATAACAAATAATTTTTGTTTTGCTGACATTGACAGTAATGATTCCCCGTTTATGTCGGATTATTGAGTACTAAAAATAGGTACTGACACATACTCGATAACGCTTGCACATTAACTCGGAGCCTTAGCGACGACCGCCATCAATAACTCATAACTCGACGACCTAATCCAGCCTTAGCCAGATTAGCGGACGAGTCTACGACAGCCTCATTAGTCACCTTATAAGACATCTTCATAATGAAGAAGGATTTTATATCCTGACATTTCATGTAGTTTACTTATAGAAGAGGAAAATCTTTTTTTTTTTAATTAGCTTAGTCAGTTTATAATAGCAATAAATTATTAATCAATTATAGCTGATTTATGACTAATAAAGCTGGTTACTGTTACACATATTTAAGTCAAGTATGAGTTAAACTGCCAACCTTATCCAACAAGCTCACACCTGATGAAGAGGTTGTACATAAAAGAAATTTTACAAGAATCCAAGGACTATCATTTTGTTTTTTATAAAAGCACAGTACATACTACTACTAATGAACATACTACTGAAAGTACATACTAATGAAAACTGAAATATTTGAGATAGTAACCTTATGAAAAATCGAACAAAATTAAAATATATCTCAACCAAGCAGCTTTAAATATGTAAAAAACACACTTTGCCAATTGTACAAAATGTTTACTATTCTAGGGGAACACATTATATATATGACAAGTTATATTGTAGTCGAGTGTCAGGGTTTTTAGTTTGTTGTTTATGGTATTATGTTTATGTTTAAATGTGCTGTTATTTAGCTTATGCACCATGTTGTCATATGGCTCATGATTCACTGAGCATTATTCTGAAACTCTTTAAGTAAAACAACTTACTATCCCTGCTAAAAATTTTGCGTTTCCCTATTCAAAATGAGAGCATTGATTCCATTTTTAAGCCTTACAGTTACCAATATGTTTTTAGTTTTATACAGTACGAATTTAGGTAGCTGTACCTCTCACAACTTCTGTTAAATTATATATTTTTATTCGCTAACCCCAACTTTAAATTTAATTTTCTATATTAATGTTTTAAATCAGCAAAATTGATAAGTATCTCAATCATTCCTCAAGTCTTCTTCGTAGCTCCACAGGCTTCCTGAATCAAAATTACTGCCGTATTATGAAATGGTATAACAGAAATATTGCACAGTGTCTAAAAGTGAGACAAAATAATTTTTTAGGATAGCAGGTCAAAAGCGCATGGCCAGCATAAGAATTTTATATGTATTTGATCGTATGAGTCTTCTCTACATATTTTGAATAAATTATGATGAGTTTGAAGGAACTTAAAAGAGTTTAAACGGTACAGGAAGCTATCTTTCTACTTTACATAGCAGATCCACTGCTTACAAAGAAGGAATATAATCAGACATTATGCCACAACTGCTCACAATTTGATTTAAATGATTCACTTAATTAATATATTTATATAATAGAAAAAATATATACGTACATATGTATGATATGAGAAAGAAAATATGTGAGCTATCCATACGGGCCATGAATAGAAAATAGATTGGCCAGAAGAATTTACGGCCGGAGTGACTTAGTACATAAAGCAACACCTACTCTTGCCTGTGCACAATCTCTCCTTAATATGGCCTGCAATAAACCGGACGGCGTTGAACCCAAGGCAGCTCCAACAAAATGAACGATAAGTTCGAACAGATATTTATTTAAATATGTACACTCAAAGGTGAGTTCTATCGAAGGAACGAGAAAAACCTCAGCATCTGTAAAGCCTGCATTCGCTTCTGGTGTAGAGTGCTTGGCTACGTTATGGGGGCATTGTAGATGCGAATGGCCCCCCACATTAGAGGCCGACCTTTTTAAACTGGAAGTTATCGGATCCGATAGAAATTGAAATTCGACACCTCTAATCTAAATTCGACTTTCAGGTATAAGAAAACCAGCAGCATTACCTGGTGTTGCCTGGGATTCGATTATGTTTGTTTAACTTAGGTTTTTTTTAACATAACTTATCAGCAGGTAAAGCTAAGGTGTATTTCTCTTGTTTAGACTAAATGTCCTTTTTTAATTACAAAATAACTTTATTATGATAAAATTACAATCTGCCTCATTGGGTAATAAGTAATTGTGATAAATGTTCTCATTGATACCATATTTACAATCTGCATTCACTTTCTCATTCAAACAGTATTTACTAACAGCCAAGAGACCTCCCAAATCCACATGGTTTTCACCTCCCTCGCGCGCGAAAAAGGAAGCGGAGTCTTAGGAAGTCCCCATGCTCCTCCGTCAGCCGCGTCACCGGATACGAGTGGAGGCTGACGAAGAGCGAGAGAGCCACGGACGCTCAGGACATGATTGGTTCTCCACTGGAGATTGCTAGGACTCCCACTGTCACACATTTATAGCAGGTCACGAGGCCACTGCCGTTTTAGTCTCAGGTATTATATGAAGATCATAATGAAAGGTTTTGTTGCTGACGTATTAAGGGGAATTTACCATTGTTCTCAGGACTTTTGATTGAAAGGATTGGATGTGCTTAATGTTCGACTTTTTGCTGTCGCCCATAGCTCTATTCCGTATGTCTAGATTGGCTTAAGTATAACTTTGTAAATTAGAAATTTGTTTTCTATTGAGAGATGGGATGTCCTTTGAAGTAGTCTGTACAGTTGTCCAAAGCGTCTTTTTAGCCTCGTATGTAGGTTCCAGGTCAGCCGTTTGTCGAGGCGGAAGCCTAAGTACCTTACTAACTAGTGTACGGGGAAAGGAATGGAATTGAAAGGAACTAGTGGACAAGACTTGCGGCAAAGGGTGAAGGTACTGGGGATCATTTAGAGACTAAATATCAGTCGAGATATTTTAATCTGAAATTTCTGAGATCACATAAAAATATCTAAAAGACGATAGTCTTCGGTACGCCAGCTTACAAGTAACATCGAGGGTTCAGCCCACTTAAAATCGTATAGAAACAACAATTTTAGCGCTTGTGTATCTTATTATTTAACATTATGAACAGTTTAAGCCGGTCCATATTCGTTAGAATTAACTTGAAGTTCACGCTACTAAGAGCCCGGATAAAATAAAAATTTATTTTTACCACCGTACATTCTATTTGAACCTTCACTTGAGTAAAGGTTATAGAATCCTACGGCAACACTCAACTCTCACCTTTAAATGACTATTGGCCAAGAAAAGATAAATCCTAGGTACTCAAAATTGATATATTCGGCAGTAAACCTGCAATTTACAAGACAATTTCACAATTACGAATTTTGTAGAGTCATTCTTAGATTTTCAAATGCACCACTCAACGCAATCCGAGTCACAGTCCATTTTTAAACCAGTCCATCCGAAACCATTCCTTTTGAAATATTTTCCTGACGTTATTTAAATGTAAACCTTCCGTTTGTAAACGACCAGAGGTGCCGTCTTAACCCGAGAAACAAGCGAGTAACGCTTGGCGGTTTCGATCAAATGAAAGAATAAGCAAATATATTTTTTCCTGTGTATACCAGAGAGTGAGAATAGAGCTCCAAGCATCCAGAGACAACAGCCCCAGCTATTAGACAGACCTCACGTGGCATCATATGGGGACACTGTACCAAGAGACCGTTGTGGGTAATTTTTTTTTCTTCCTAGCCCCTTTAAATTCACAGATAATTATAGATCCTCAGGCGAATATATTTACAAATTATTTCTGTATTTCCTGTACCGGCCCTCCATTATATACAGGTTTTGTTATTTTATAAAAATTATATAATGGAAGAAACAAGTATAATAATACACATTATACGTGACTGGACTGAACTGACTCTAATAAAGGTGATGGGGCTCACCTCTTTGCTGTGGGCAAAAACCATACTAAATACCTGAAGTACCAAATACTGAACAGTTTAGTATGAAAAGGCCGTACCAGGTCACGCTGTAGCCTTCAAATATCTATTTTGTGTTTAGAGACCAAAAACAGGCAAGATTCACTAATAAGTCCTTACCCAAGAGAAAATATCATAACATTAAATCTAACGCAAATTGTGTTATAAGCTAGAACTGATCGACATTTAAATTAAAATTAAAAAAATTATCTTCCGCTTTTATTTGGATTAACCATTGGTATTTAGGAGATATCAGTTTAATTATTAACCTTGAATAATGCTTTGTTTACTCTTAAATCCCTTTTTCACAAACAGTAGCATTTTATCCATCCAATCTACACAACATAAAATTCGTTCCCACTTTTTTTTCTCTTATTTACGTGGAATTTAAATGAAAATAATTTAGTTAGGGCTGTGACATTGGGAGAGGAAGGATTCAGGCAGCGCGAAGTCAACAGGAGACTGGGTGGCTCTAAAGCGGTTTAGGGAGACAGAGCATCACCAAAGAAGAAAGTGGCAGGGTTGGCTTAGATGTACAGCAGAAAGAGACGATAGGTACATCCGGTACCAGGCTTTGCGAAACCAAAGCATCACAGGAAATGTTTTCATTTCCAGCAGAACTGTAAGAAGAAGGCTTAATGAAAATAAGCTTAAGCCTCGACATTCTGCCCGTGGACTTCTCCTTACCACAACTAACAAAATGGCCAGCCTTCAGTTTGTACGTCCACATGCCAAATGGACTTTGGAAAACTGGAAGAGAGTTTCTTTAAAGATGACGAGAGAATTGGCCTCAAGTCTTGAAATAGCCCCCCCCCCCCCATTTTACAAGGAGATGGCCAGGAGAGAAGTACGCGCCATGCTATATGGTTCCGCAGGTGGCATTTCGTGATGGGTAACGGATGTTCTGGGACGGCATTTTCTTCGACACTCGTACTGAATTGGTTCCAGAGAGGGGAAGGTCCGTAACGTCTCAGAGGTACTTAGGAGACATAATCCAAGAGCACGTTTGCTGCCTACAACGGCAGACCCCACAGAGCACGAAAGGTTGATGGTTGCCTGATTGAGGTTAAGATTGAGCGCTTGGTGTGGCCAGCACGGAGTTCAGACTTAAGTCCAATTGAACACGTCTGTGACCAACTGAAGCGAAGAGTACGACGGAAACCATGTCCTAGCACCCTTCAAGAATTGGAATGGGCTGGTGTTGAAAAGTGAGACAATGACCCCAGGATGTCATTGAAAACTACAATCAATGCCAAAGCTTTTAAGGCGAGTATAGGTTTTCTTTGAAAAAATAATTTCCAAGTTTATCTTTTTTTCCTTTTTCTATATGTACCTTCGATTATCCGTGCCAAATACAATTTAGTTTTCAAAGGAGTTGTTTTTTCAACCAAAAATATTTTTTAAGTCGAAAATTGTTCAAAAAATAAGGGTGGTGCGTTAATTTTAACCATCAATATATTTCTCTGTTTTGTTCAATATTTTCTTGTCCATTGAACCATACCAATGGTATTAGCGGCTCTTCACTCGGGCATTTTGGTTTGCTGTCAGTGAGTCGAAACATAGCAGAACGAACATGTAGCAGAAGTCAAGAGCACTAGTCACTAGTGGCGAGATAGATCAGTCCAGTGACTTATGACACCCATGTGTCATAGCTCAGAGGTCATAGCTCATGTGTGACTGCATTAGTGCTTTAGAGCTACCTAGCACTGCGGTATATCTGCAGCCGATAGCTTTGCGCCCATTTGAGTGCTGCTTATCTTGACTACATCAGGCCGACTCGTCTATCTTTGAACTCTAGCTAGGAGAATTGAAATATTTGAATGACATATCAACAGATTGCCACCTAATAACTATATTCCTCCTTAAAGTTGGTTAAATTTAAGGAGCAAAACATAAATAGCAAACAAAAAAAATATGAAGAAAATAATCATCAGCTTAGTGATCAAAGTTATTGTATGTCGGTTAGGTACAATATAATATCCTGTATCGTCAAGAATATCATCAAATACACACCTTAATTCTTAATATACAATCCCAAATTAGGAAGAGACTCTTACGTCCTTGCGACTGTTTGTCAATGTATTTTTTCAACGATATCGGTCATAAAAATGATTTAATCGTTCTAAAATTTAAATTTTACATTCCACAAACTCTCAAAATATGCTTTTTAAAGGTAGTAGTTAAAATACAATAATGGAAAGTAGAAAAATATAATTAAGCATGAAAAGTAATGGCCACGACCGTAGGAAACACCATTGCTAACGGCACAATATGGTAAAGGAAATGCCATAGTTGAGGGCACAATATAGTTAACGAGATACCATAGACGAGAACACACTGAAATTATCATACGATAGCTAAGCGTGTTGAGTAAATACTATGGTTGAGGACACACAATTGTTAAGAAGATACCATAGATGTGGAAACACAATGGTTAAGCAAATACATAGTTGAGGACTCACTATAGTTAAAGAAATACCATAGACGAAGATAAACTAAGATTTACATACCATAGTTAAGTGTATACTATAGTTGAGTAAATACTACAGTTGAGGACAAACAATGGTTATGGAAATACCATAGTTAAGTGTATACTATAGTTGAGTAAATACTACAGTTGAGGACAAACAATGGTTATGGAAATACCATAGTTAAGTGTATACTATAGTTGAGTAAATACTACAGTTGAGGACAAACAATGGTTATGGAAATACCATAGTTAAGTGTATACTATAGTTGAGTAAATACTACAGTTGAGGACAAACAATGGTTATGGAAATACCATAGTTAAGTGTATACTATAGTTGAGTAAATACTACAGTTGAGGACAAACAATGGTTATGGAAATACCATAGTTAAGTGTATACTATAGTTGAGTAAATACTACAGTTGAGGACAAACAATGGTTATGGAAATACCATAGTTAAGTGTATACTATAGTTGAGTAAATACAACAGTTGAGGACAAACAATGGTTATGGAAATACCATAGTTAAGGGCACGCTGTGGTTAAGGAAGAGCCATGTTTTATTGAGGACAAATGATGTTATAGGAGATTGAAGCTCAGTCACTGTCCATATTGTTATTTCACTTTATACTTCCTTAATTTCGTTTATAAATGTATATCCAAAATAAAAATTATTAATATTTATTTAATACAGTTTAAATATTTATAAATCTTTAAAAGTTGTTAAGACTTGTTTGAAAATTCAAGACGTGAACATTCAGTCCAGTCCGGATGTCGTGTTCAATTCGAAATCTTTAAATGTTGTCTGCATTCCGTGCGCACTGAAATTATCTTCTAAAAGGTTTCATTTCGGTACGGAGAGTCAATACGAGTCGAAGCGTTACCCCGGCTACAGTAACTTTTTAATCAAGACTTGGGAATAAAATGTGATTAGAAAAAGACACCGAAAGATTAATGAATGCGAAGTAAATTCTTCGAGGGTCTTTAATTGTCCCAGCCATTGTCTTCAGCGAAGACGTGTTCTGCCAATGGTAAAGAGGTGGACTTGCCTAGGATCGGAATGAGAGGGCAGAGGAAGATCTAGATGGAGGGTGGAGTATAGAAAGAGCCCGATTGTCTTTTATTGTAGCGCAGGCCAGCAGAGCAGACATTTCCATTTTACGATGGGCACAAAGAAGATTTGTCGACTCCCACATATACTTATTTCCAATGTTTCTTTTGTTGTACGGGTTGCGATTCTATATCACTATTATTTAAAAAAGATGTCACGAAACAGATCAGAATTCGTGTGATTGTTAGGCGGGATCTTAGGTATGGTCGAGACCTCAGTACAAAAAGTCTTGATAATAAAGACAAGATGATATCATCAGTTTCAAAGCATACATTCACGCAGTGACCTACGAATCCCAAGACATAACTTCATAAGACTGCCTTCCCAATAACTTCTAGTGACGTACTGATGAGGAGAGGTGTACTGAGAGTTGGTGGTGGATATTGAGAATAATATTGAAGCATGTCTGCGTCGTATGTTATTGTCAGTACTGTTAAATTCGACATTATGATAACAATTTTATATCTTCGATACTTATATAATGCTAATATTATATATAATGCTCAAAATAGAAGCAAGCCCCTTCTACTGTATACCTGCCTCGTGACTTCATGGAAGTCACTAATGGTTTCTGTTATTTTTAAGTAAGAAACCGCACCCCTCTTTACTTCCCTTACCCCCTATTCCCAGAACTATCCTTTTTTTATATATATATATATATAAATATATAAATTATATATATATATATATATAATTTCTTTATGTTATATATATGTCTCACCTTTAGCCCCAGACTCCACTTGTTCCCAGACACTTGTTACCACACATTCTATCTAGTGTGTAGTAACGTAACTCTTAATATTTGTATATACCAGTGTTTTTCTTGTACTTCATAACAAAGCTTTTCTTTATTTTCTTTTAAAAGACACTCTCTATAAAGATTATTTAACTGAAGTTTCTTCTACTAGTTAGATAACGCCAATCTATTCTCGATTGAAATATAACTTGGAAGAGCACTATTAATTGTTAATAAATATATGGGATTAACACCGTTTATACGAGATGTGTTTTTGAATATATTTTCAACATATCTTCTAGAAGATAGAGTCAACTAATAGAAGTCTACAAAACCCACTAATTTCAACTCCACGCCGTTACCACACTAGAACTAAAAATAGAAATTTTCGGATATCCATCAACTGGATCGCTGACTCATCAGACGTAAGCACCTTAAAAGTTCTTGCAAGTCACACATCCTAATAAACCTTAATGTGAAGCACTTCTGTACCGTTTGGCGTATCTTTAAATTATTTTTTACTCTTTTACTTACTTTACCGTTATTTTTTACTGTTTGGATTTGACTTTTGCTGTGTATCGAGACCCAGTATCGTGAGCTGACTATTGACTGTGGTCACATCAGTTCTCACTTCCCATGAAATCCAGCCGATGATTGCCTCTAGTCCACCCGCGACGAGAATCCATAAAGGATATACTCCGCCTGGAGTCTAAGGGAGTACTGGCGGAAGAACGAAATTAAAGGGTAAAGGTGGCAGGGGGCCAAAACAGACATATTTATTCGGATATAAAGGACATAGAGAAAAGCCGATAAGGGTGAGCTATAACCAGAGGCTAGCTGCCTTGGCTCGGGCCGAAATAGCCACCTTTCACATCTTTTCAATCTTTTATATTTCTTGAATATCTTCCAAATATCTTCCATCGGTCGGTCTAATGACGTCGTCTATTGTCTCAGGCAACAAATAAAAAAATATATTTAAAAGCGAAAATGCCGTAGTGCGACTAATTCCCTCTAGATTGCGTCTTGATCGATCCTTTAGTACCTCGAACTTAAAATAAACAATTAAACACAGCTGACAATTGACGACTTATCACCTTATTATTTTTATTTTTTTGTTTCACATTCCCTCGTTACAAACATGTTAGTATATGTTACAAAATATAGATTCTACGAAAAAATAGAATTGCTTCATTAAATTTCCTGTAGCTTGGCTACAATTTATACTAATATAGTTGTCAACTAATAGTGATCTGCATTGTACAAAAGTATAATAATGTACATTATACATTAATGGACTCAATTTATTAAAAGTGATGGGGCTCACCTTATTCATCATAGACTTAAAACTAACTTGCATCTAACAATAAAAGCTTAAAACTAAATCATAACCTAATTTTTCCCAACAGACTGTTGCCATCGATGCGGGAAGGGTGGTGGGATCATATACTGTTAAACACTAGGTTTGTGAGGTTCATCACCTTAATGCTAATATGATCAATTTCTATGATTTTGTACATACTTTTTTTTTTGTTTTCACTGATAAGTGACAATAAATATGAAAAAACACCCAATTAATTTTCAAAAAATTTGATAAAAATAATTGTATAATAAATATTAATAATCGTTTAGACGGCCGAAAATGTAGTCCGTGCTGTTGTTTTCGTGGAAGAGCCAAACATATGTAGCCAGTTCATTGGTTTTACATAAAACTACTGTTCGGAGACGTACTACAGGTTTGTGCAATCACAGACCCAAGTCAGATCGGCCGCGAGTGACAGAGGCCAGAGATGACCGGTTAATCGTACTACATACGCTACGAAATCGGTTTGCGGAAGTTGTAATACATTTGTGTAGAAACTGCTGAAGAGAATTGAAACCCTCAGAGGCCGAGCATCAGGGCAATTGTTGACCAGAGAACAATGCTAAACCACCAAAACCATTTTTTAAATTAAAAAAATATGTATATAATAAATAATTTTCATATATTTTAGATTGCAGTTTATCTCAAGCCGTAGACGTTTAAATTTTAGTCTACTCCTAACGCTTAATATTCGACATAGATTAACAAACGAGATGCTATAGATTACAGATTTGCACTCTAGATTCTTCAGAATTAGTTACAAAAGAAATCAAAATAGAAATTTCTGTTTAATTTTTTTTTCAATAATTGTTTTCAATATTTATTGGGGTTTTCCTAGCCCCTTATCACTGAAAACGTTTTATATTTTTTATATATTATAAAAAAAGATTTAAAAGCCAAATAAGTGCACCACTTTTTTTGTGGGTCGACCTATATTAGGTTGAAAATTCTTATTTTTCCCAGTTTCAGAAAAAATTGATTTTCCTGCATAATCATTAGTGATTTGAACGGTTCAGAAGACTTCCTTACAATAGGCTTCTAATCAAGGGGATGGTGTACAAAATATTTTTTGGGATCCCTATAGAAGTACTTTAAGAAACTAATTTATTATCTAATATACAGTTTAAAAGTGAACTTGTGTGCTTGGATGAAATTTATTGAATAATCAAATGAAATAATTTAGTAGAAAATAATCATTACTTTTTTTGATTAGTATTTATTTCTAAATGACATAAATTCTTGATATAAAACACCTTAGATGGGTTAAGAATAAAATCAATACTTTAAAAACTTCCGAAATGGAGATCTTGTAGAAAACTCATAACGATTTTCAGGCATTTAGCATTAATGTCTTGAGATCTATTCGACATGAGAACTGAACGTAAAAGAGCATTTTGTTATTTGACGAAACATTTTTCGTTTAAATATTAAAATAAAACACCTGTGGCCGTGGTTACAAAATGTTATGAATTGGGCGTGTTATAGAAACTGCTATTGAATGTGTGTATGTTAATTCCATACAACTTAAAAAAACAGAAGGGAGCAATTAGATCATGATTGCACCATACCGATTGCGAACAATCAAATGTAGGTAGCATGCCTTGCCAGATAATAGTCACAGTTGCACAAACTAAAATACAGTAGGACGGACCTGAGCTAACTAGCCCGGCTAACAAGGCTACGTTCACCACTGCCTGTGTCAGCCATTGACACACTGCTGTTGCGGATCTATATATGTATGTACGCAGCCACTTAGCAATAATGCTGGCTTCGGTGTCGCCTTTGATCTGCCAATTATACACACAGAGTGAACGAGAATAAGACAGATGTCGTGTATCAGCTGCCTCTGGTTAGGGATCTGGGGTGGTCACGATCTAGAGGACATGTCTGTGTTTGTTGTCGAGGTTACGCTCCTTTGTGATTATACGCTGTGTGCGCATGTTCGGCTGTTCTGACTGTTTTGTTTGGAAACAAAAGCATTGAATGTACTTAACTGTTTGTATTAACCAGTACTGTCGGATTCGACAATTATTCATGCAGACGTTTTGCATAAATTTGTTTGAATATCTTGGACTGATGAAAGAAAGATGTCTCTTTTTATTAATTTATTAATCTGCATTACGTATGATTCATTGCTAGTCGTTAATAAGTTTTATAATAATCTAACAGCTCGCTACCTTCAGTCTAAATTCGACCAGTTTTAAGTCATTGTTTTTAAATATTATTCATCATTAACTGCTTCAATACTTTTCAACCTACTGATGATCGGGTAATGTTGACATGTAATGAAGGCCTACGAAGGTAATGAATGGCATGTAAGGTCCGGTAAAGATATCAAAACAATTATTCGTCCACCTAGTTATATATTCACGGTTGAGTTCATAAGTATTCACGACAATTTATACCAATTTGGAAAACGTTTGATAATAATACAAATACTATTTAATTAATTTATTATAGCTTACGAATATTAACTTAAAATGGTGTGGCAAGCATATAAAACAATATTGAAAGATATTAAAATGCTTTCATCAGAGTTCATCATAACATGTATATCATGTTAAGATGAGAATAATTAAAGAATTGAAAAAAAAAAAAAAAAAAAAAAAAAAAAATGGTTGCCTCGTTAAACAATGAAGAAATGGTAAAGAATTGTTTCACGTTTTTTCTTTGTTTTTAAGACTTCTCTTTTTTTTCATATCCCCTTGATATTATAAATTATAGACATCAGTATATATTCTACATAAATGAATCTATTTACAATAGATTATTATATGTCCTAGGCTAATTTTTATACAATTTGTAATAATTTTACACTGCTTTTGTGAATGTTACAAAAGTATCATGTACATAATGCATTAATTGTCTAAACATCTTTATGAGTGATGAATCATAGAATTAAAACTAACTGACATCTAACAATAAAATTTTAAACTAATTTTTCCTGACAATCTGGTGGTGGTGGTGTCATAGTGTTAAACACTGGGTTTTTTAGGTGTTGCAACGAGTCAAAAAACTTTATGCATCTCCGACGGGTGAACTCACCCACTGACGGCACACCAAGCAACGGGTGCAGGTCAGCGTTCTTTAACCTCTCAGGAGGTATGTAGGACCACTTTTCGCATGATACCATTCTGGAATTGTTAGAGAATTCTGGCTGTATAGTCACTCAAGTGGGTATATAGCGGGGCATTCTGCATTGAACTGGCCGGAGGAAACATTAATAGATTATCAATTTGAGGCAAAGCGACAAGTGGGTGATGTTAAGACTTGTGCGCGCTCTCTCTTATCATTGATATTTTTATCGAGTTATTGTCTTTAGTTGAGTTACAATTATTGTAACACAGACTCGACAAAATAAAATATTATAAAAATTATAAAATATTTACAGACCCACATCCAAAAAAACAAAACATCTATACTTTAAAGACTTCGTCTAACTCATAGTTTTTGTGCCTTATTCCAATTATTTTAATTACCATACTCTCGAATATATAGTTACCAACTATTCATTTTCTGATAAATAACCAATGTTGATTAACGAAACGACACTGAAGAATAAATTATAGAAGAAAGCCAGATGTTGTGGGGCATACCTTACAAATCTGAGACAGGTTCAATAGCTAGAAAAAAGTACAGCCCCGCCCATTTGAATCGTCCAGCCTACGAAGATAGACTAGGGGAAGGGATCGAGCTTGCTAGGTGCCGCCGATACCGTTATAAGACTTGACACCTCCCCAGCTCCATCTGTAAGCGGACCCGACGTGTCGAGCGAACCAGAGCAACCATATCACCTTTCTCTGTATGATATTTCTGCATTAGAAAGCAATAGGAATCTGGAATTAACCCGCAGCTGAATCTTCGATACTATACAAATATAAATTATACTACACCAACATCAAGCTGATATGAATGGCATATATTTCGTGTTAACGGTGACTTCAGGAGTGGTGGGGGAAGACTTAGATCATGTTGGATGTCTGTTCATAAACATCATCAAACTTCGTTATTAGAAAATATTACACATAATATAAATCGTAAAAAATATTTAATAATTACAAGTGACATGTTGTTACACTGTACATGCATTGGATACGGTTGCATATACATGTAATATTCTATACGTAGAACCGTATAGAAAGGTGTTAAAAGATGAGTTTTAGTTCCGGAGTTATACTTAAGCCAATCTGGACATACGGAATAGAACTATGGGGGACAGCATAAAAGTCGAATATCAAGCGTATCAAATCCTTTCAATCAAAAGTCCTGAGAACAATAGTAAATGCATCTTATTACGTCAGCAACAAAACCCTTCATGACGATCTTAATATACCTTATATTCTCGAACCCATCACTTCCAAGTTGTTGTAATTCCATAGTAGCCTATCCTTTCGTCACAGTCATTGCACTGCACCACTCATCCCTATAATCCTTCTCGGAGACTAAAACGGCAATGGCCAGTTTCTCCAATCATGTTCGTTAACCTCCTCTGGCTCATATCCGGTGACGCGGCTGACGGAGGAGTGCGGGGGACTTCCCAAGACTCCGTTTCTTCTCTCGGATGCCAGGGAGGTGAAAACTATGTGGATTTGGGATGTCTCTGGGCTGTTTTTAAATACTGTATGAATGAGCGAGTGAATGAAAATTGTAAATATGATATGAATGGAAACATTTATCACAATTACTTATTGCCCGATGAGGCAGATTGTAATTTTATCATAATAAAGTTGTTTTATTATTATTATAAAATAACCTAAACCTTAGTTGACATGAACGGTTTAATTCCCCGAGGAATAACATTACGGTACATATAAATGAATCAAATTCTATCTAAAGGAAAAACACTACAAAACAAAGAGAAATAACTAAGTATAATTATGTGAATACCTCAGTTAAAAATGAAATGAAAAAAGAAAAAGAAGCAACACATGTATAAACTTTCCACTAAATAAATAACAGAATAGTCGCCTATATAAAGATAACAACAAAAACATTAAACTAAACTAAATAAATAACTCTCAAGCAAAGATTATGAATCACAGATATCAGGAGAGAGAAAGAATCCTCGACAGGAGTAGAGGGAACAAGAATGGAACGGTCGAATGCTGCGGTTCTTCAGGAAAAGTGTTAAGGTCAAAAATATGGAACAAGGTTAAATACATTGAACTTTCGTCCACGATTGGGGCAGATGCGAGAGAACATTGAATAACAATAACGAATCTGACAAGGTCTGAAGGGTCTAGAGTGCAAGTCTGTAATCTATAGCACCTCGTTTGTTAATCTATGTCGAAGATTAAGCGTTAGGAGTAGACTTTGAAACGTCTCCGGCTTTAGATAAACTGCAATCTAAACAGTTATTGCGAAGGTTAGGAATTACTTTCGAAGGTGTGTAAGGAGGAATTCGTCTTCTTTCGTCCATGCAAGGTAATTTGGGAGGGGGGGGGGAGATATTATTGTTTGAGTTATATTCTATATAACCAGAGAACCATAACTCTGGAACGAAATCTGTCAGGTCTTTAAGAGTACTCCTAGGACGACATTAAGATTCAGGAATGTGACTGGCGTCTTAGTTTGATAAAAATGTCAAACGTCAGTAATCGAGTGGAGTAATGACCAGAACAGAAATGGAATGACTATTAATACTCTAAGTGAGTTGATCCATGTAAGAATCTAAGAGAACTCGTAAATTCTACATACAGCGGTGAAGTAATTTCCATTTAATTTATTCTTTCAACTAATAGACCATGTGGATTTGGGAGGTATCTAGTACTGTTTGTAAATACTGTATGAATGAGCGAGTGAATGAAGAATTTTAAATATGGTATGAATGAGAAGGTTGAACACAATTACTTATTGGCCAATAAAGGCAGATTGTAATTTTAGCACAATAAAAAATTTGTTTCTTGTTTTTTTTGTTAACTACTAGTACAGACATTTTTATTAGTAAGACTGTGCACATTTAAGCAAATAGCTTTAGCAATCTTATTTCGTAATTTAGCAGTATCATCGGATTTTTAAGGTTTTTATCGTGTTTTTTTTTTATATTTATAACTTTTAGTTTTAATTGAGTCTGTATCGTTATATATATATATATTTGACTATTTTCTTGTTTTTGTTGTACATTGATTACTTTTTGAAATGTAATACTATTGCTAACCTTGTTGAGTTTTATAGCTTCAAGTTGACAACGTAGAGTTATAAAGAAATAAAAAAAATATTTACAGGAGGCTAGAAAGTGCTATTGAAACCAATATTGATGTTCTGTTACTTAAGTACATTTGGTCCATAATACTTTCATCCTTCTTTAAGGCCAATACTGAGATAAGTACAGGATAATTCACAGATGGAGTTCTTTCATTGTATTTTTCTTGGGATAACACAGGAGTGAGATAACTGCTACAATTATTAATTCATAATTTATCATTGTCAATAACAATCTGCAATATTTTTGTAAAAGAAAGTGGTACTTAAAACAAAATATTTTCAAATTGAATATCCTAAAAAGGGATGGAAAATGTATGGATCCAAACCTTAACCAAAAAAAGGGGAAATACTCATTCATTCAATCGGCTAAGTCCTTCGGGCTAATTACTTTGAATGACTGGAATGAGGGCAAAAGTAGGTCGGGATAAGGGTGCCTGAAGATAGAACGAGTAATCCCTTCTCTTAGCTGTCCGGTAAACCTTCCGGCTTGGCTCTGGTCTGTTCTGTTTCTTGTCCTATCTCTAATATACTCGAACTAATATTTCTTCTAAAGCTGTTTTACTTTCAAACAAGTAATCTTCTTATTTTGCTGTCGGGTCTTTAGAATAATTCATATAGAGAGATACAGAGGATATATTACAAAAATCTTCTGGATGAGCTTCCTTGAAAATAATCAGCAATTATTCGTACTTGAAAAAAAAAAACAATTTGTCCAATACTTGAAAGATTGAATGTATACGCTAATACTGAAGTTAACAAGATACAAATAAGTAAAGTGATTTTCTCTGTTCGTGGAGGTAATTCGTTAAAAATTCAACGTCCGTGACAAGCCTGGCAATGTCAACACGTTTAGTTATCAGTCTGAACGTCGAGATCTTAAAAGAGATAATAACACAACAAAAATCCACTACAAGATAACAAATTTCACATTAATTAATTGTATAAATATTGAATACTTATAGTGATTAACTGATTCAAGCTGAAGGGCACATGCTTATAGCTCAGTCCAAGGTAGGCCAAGCCAGCATTGCTCAACGGTCATGCGGAATAGAATCGTAAGGCGCTGCCTGCTCGTAGTTTACAGTAATCGGTCTTTGTTTTCGAAGATTATCCCAGCCATATTGAATACTACATAGTGTAGTATGGAGATTTTTTGTTGCTGTACTGTTCCTAGCTATAATAGTATATTTCAAACAATTAATAATCACGGTTTAGATTGGGAAATATGTGGACTGTGCTACCTCCTGTAACTGGTTCCAGGGATTCGGCAGAAAAATCTCTTTGCTGGAAGTCCCGTTTGTTGGAAGGGACTTTTTTTTTTTATGAAGTATTTTATAAACTTACCAATCCTTATTTTCAGAAACAAAATTTGTCATATTTTATGATAGATAGACTAATGAAAACTTACCTATCAACTTTTATATCATTTCATAAGGTATATTTGTAAGTGCACTTGTACCTCGTTTTGTAGCCGTATTGTTGGTAATAATTATATCTATCGTCTTGGTATCAGTACTTGAAGCGTCGAGTACTTGGTATCAGTACTTCATGCTGCTAGTAAAATATCATCTATTGATAGATTTGATGAGAATCTCTCTCATTCGATATCTCTACAAACTCATGTGTTAAGGCAGTTTTCTACGACAAATTGCATGACGAGCATTGTCTGAAGTTAGTCGAATCCCACGCCGTGGGAACGTAAAGCCTCGTCGTTGCTCGAGGTGATTTGGGGTGGCTCGTTCTTTTTCGTGAAATGCACGCGGTGAAATCAAAGGATTGTGCCTCTAGCAGAAGACCAGAAAGTACGGCTCGCGCACTCCTCCCAACGACCTGTTTAAGTTTGTAATTTTCACGTAGTTCATTGCGGGATGGAACCTATTATAAAGTGAGAGTGGTTTAAGGCAAATTTTCTTCATTTTGAAAAACAAATATAACCTTGAGTTATTGTGATAAATTCCCAAATGACAAAATTGTGCCTCTGACCAATTGATTATTGAAATGAGTTTTGATTAAAGCTAATTGTGAAGTAAAATTTGTCTAAATTATATATTTGCTTCATTTTAAACTTTTGAAAATTACCCTTGCGCAAGTAAAAAAATACAATATTTGTTTTTGTTTTCTCTCAACAGGTTAGCCTTTCTAGATCGTATAACTGGACTTGAGTCAGAATTGTTGAAAATGGAGTGTTGTTTGAAAGAACTTTAAAAAAAAAAAAGAAAGAACATCTAATGGCTAGTTTCAGAAAGTCGGCTATTCATTTGGAAGAACGAAAAAAAAATAAACTTGATTTATTTGGACTAACAAAAGAAATGCAACCGTAGTAGGGGGGTCTGGCAATGGCGTGTCGACGAGAAAGGGGCCACTTGAGATTTGCCTAACCACGCCGAGAGGGAACAGAGCGCGGGCGGAATTTGACTAACCAATATTCTATTATAAATATAACCATTCTAGTGATCTAGCAGATCCCACTGTGGTAGTATTATTATGTATATATATATATATGATATGTAAATATTATTCATATTGTTGTTATTTATTTCGCTAGTGCGTTCATAGCATGTTTGGATTCTTAAGCCTTAGTTCGGATTGTATTAGCTTTGGGGTCCCCCGTCCATACCTCCCGTTTTCGGTCCACTTTCTCCGAATCTCATCAGTCGTTAAATTAATAATAAACGTTGGGTTTATGTCACTTGAATTGCAACAGTAACAAATTGATTTATTTATATCCTTAATTATTACATACAAGCTTCCTCTGCACAAGCTATTATGCCATTATATCACTGTTATTGTTAATTATTAGTCGAAGAATAAAGTAAATAGTGGCAACCAGGGTCAGGGATTTGAGCTCGTTGCGAAAGAACAAGTTTATATCCAATATACTCTTTTTCTGGATAATATTTTTTAATTATATTTCAAGGTTTCTATTAAATCATTACTACACCTCAAATTCTTCGGATCAGTTTATTTGTCAAGGCATTGATCATTGAAAGTACATTTTTAATTTTAATCCTACATTTGTAGTCTTTTTAAACTTATTATATCAACAAGTTTAAGTATCCAACATTTAGGACATTTCTATTCCTAATAGTATATTTTACAATACTAACATACAATGCACATACACGCTAACAGAAAAAGTTATTTAGATTATTTTTAACCTGTATGCTACTTGTAATTAATATGATTTGTACATAGTGCTGGGACAAAACATACAATGGGCAGGCAAATAATTTTATTCAAACTAAACAAAATAATATTTGTAAAAAAGACAGCACAATTCCTGAAGCTTATCTCCTCTTTTCCTTATATTTCCCATTTCCGCTTGGCAGGGCACTCTTGACGAGTTTTCTTGTTTGGAGAATTATACACCACGAACAAACTTGTTTCCAAACCCTCATCCCCATTACTTTCGCTGTTCGGGATTAAACTAAACGGGATGAAACCCGAAATTCTGTTAAATTCCCAGCCTGTAAAAGTTAAACGGGGGGGGGGGCAAAAGTTTTATATTTTATCACTCTCTCTCTCTCTCTTTCCCTCTTTACTTTTAAAGTGAATTTACTGTACTCATTGTCAAATATAACAGATTATGTTTGAAATTACGTTGAACGTTAGTACGAAGTAGTCCACAAACGAATATGTGGGTGTTCGCATGTAAATCATTTTAAATGCATAAAATTCTTTAAATGATATTTAAAATGCCTATAGTTGTCGAAATGACTTTCGACTTCATTTTAAAATATTTCATAAACAGCTAAACACTTGGTATGTCAGTGTACGCAGAAGAAATCGGAGGTTTTAAAACCCTTGAACGACAGCCAAACTTCTGATATACCTAAGTTATTTACTACTACTAAAATGATCGAATCTACATGATTGATTGTAAAACCTCTCCTAACTGTTATAATGATAGGTAATATTGACAAGTACAATAGTATAATAATACAGGAAGCTGGAGTACTCGATTCTACTATATCCGATTTCCGGCCAAGCTGTGAAATATTTGAATCGATTCGATCCTCCACCGCATAACTGCGGTGCCAAAAGATGGAGTCATCACATCACCATAGCACCCTTATTATGAAATAATTCACAACTTCCAATTTAAAATAACTGCGACGTAGAGAATCATTATACGCCCTGAGCGTATGTGGCTCTCGTGCTCTTCGTCAGCCTCCACTGGCTCGTATCCGGCGACCTGGCTGACGGAGGAGCGTGGGGAAGTCCAAGACACCGCTTCCTCCTTCACATTCGAGGGAGGTGACAACCATGTGGATTTGGAAGGTCTCCGAGCTGTAAATACTGTATTAATGAGAACATTTATCACAATTACTTATTGCCCTATGAGGCAGATTGTAATTTTATGACAATAAAGAAGTTTCAATATAAAAATATTTTATCTTGCTTATGAAATATTTAGCCATACTTTTTCGCAAATACAGCCCCTTCCTGAGAGCAAGGCGAAACGCAGGATGGTTTCATGTTCCATGTCAGGAATTGGGGTTGGGTGAGAATGGAAATGCTCCACAAACGGAATATCATGTTCAAAATAGGCATATCATTATAATTTAGGTAGCTTTCATTTTTCCCCGAGATGAAACATTAGCGTTAGCTTATAGATTTCGGAATATCGAATAAATCCGTTTACAATATAGACTCGTTCAGAAATTAGGCGAAGACAGGCGAATTATCACACTTGCTAATCCTAGGGAAGATATTTAGAGTGTCCGTTTTCGCAGTTAACATGGCAGTATATGGGACCATGCGGACATAATCTGCATGGGAATGGCCCCTGGATCTGAAGAGAGCCGATGCCCACTGACAAATACGGAAGGGAGGGGGGAGGAAATATTTCGGCGGTTCCGAATCACACATCTTCGAGGACCTGGGACACACCCCCCCCCCGGTTTGGCAGATGGTCGGAGGAGATTAAGCGCGGCCGCTTTCGTTTCGCCGACACAGTCCACATTTTATTGGTGGCAGACAAACCTAGCCTGTACAAATTATGCAGACAACCTACAAGGTAAAAAACTACAACCGATATATTATACTTAGCATAAAAATTAAATGTTTATTTATTAATGATCTTGTAAATAGCACCTCTTGACATGTTTGTAACAGGCTACAAGATCCTGTATGTATATATTTGTCTTCTTACACCTTCAAACAGGGAAACATGACATGAGTCTACCGCTGTTATAATTAACTGGCTGGGTTGGATTCACGCCTGTAAGAGACGATAAACTCAACAGTTCTACTTCGGCTTGGTTTCGCTCAAATTAAAAGGGACGTAATAAAATATTTTTAGGGGATATTTTACAAGAGATATTAATTCGTCTTAGTGCGATACTGCTCGAATTATGAATATGTTTCTAACTATGGCAATACCTTATATCTAGTCTACGTAACTGTAAGATAGATTTTAGATATCATTGAAATAATTATGTATGTCAATATCTTTTAAGTTATCTTGATATATTTTACTAAAAAGATTTTAAGTCAGTACGTTTTACGGATAAGATAAGATAAAAATTATAACGGACAGCCGTTAAAAAGTGGGCGAGCTCATTGGTCGCTATTGTGACGACTACTGGACATAAATACTTGCCTAAGTAAAACTGCTTTTATTAATAATTATGCAGCCAAATAAAAAATATGTCAGGATCGGGACTCAAATCCAGTACCTCCAGTAGGGAGACTACCAACTGAACTATCTTCCCTATATAAATTACCTTTGTATCAAACTCTCTGACTATAATTACAATTGATTTGATACGATGGCTTGAAAAAACATGGATTCCCGTGATACAACTGAACCCAAGAGATGATTGTAAAATATATTTTCCACTAAAAACGGCCTGTTTCTCAAAGGGACAGATAGAGTTAATTTTGTTAATATACTAAGGGATGAATTTAATACAGTATAATTTCAGTAATTCGTAAATAAACTGTTGGTAGTGGACACAAATCACGGTTATTCGTTAAGAAACAATGCCTTTCAGTCTACATCATTCGTATTTTTGTATATTTTCAAAAACGCTTTTTACCTTGGAAAACCAGCTTTCGAAAATTAGAGATCACATTGTGTCTCAGCTGCCTCACATTGCTATCTTTGCGAGAGATTGAAAATTAGGAAGGTCATCACTAGTGCAATGTCCAATATCCTCAAGAAGAAATTCTCATTAGCGCGCATTGCAGGGACGAATTTTTGCATTTTGATATGTGCAGGGAAAATTGTAAGTGAATTAGAGAAATAAACGTTATGAATCTCAACCATTTGACATTAATTTAAGCCCTACATTTACCCCTGCGATAATTCAATCACTAATAAAGTGTGTGTGGATTCCATGTAAAGGTCTCTGGGCTGTTTGTAAGTACTGTATGAATGAGAAACTGTAAATGTGCTATGGATGAGAACATTTATCATAATAACTTATTGCCCAATAAGGCAGATTTTGACAATATTTGAAAACAAAATTTGATACGTGATTATCTTCTCACGTTTGTTTAATTTTTTTCCCGTTCACATTGGATTGGATGTCCTTTTCTATTTCTACTTCAGTACAGTGTGGTTTTACCATGAGTACAAAAAGCGTACCCATAAGTGTCTTTCCTTTAGTGTCTTGTGTGAGGCGAAAGCTTACATCAATTGTTAGCGTCATTATATGACCAGAAATGACGTAAATGATGATTAGTTTCTGCTTTTGTGACCCTGGAAAATGTTATTGATCAAGCTTGTAAAAAATCTATCTGTCAGTCAGAAAAAAATCTTTAATAATAACATTTATTTTCCCATTGAGCTTTTTTTTTTATCAATTTTATTTTGTATTGTACATCTATGGATTTTATAATAAAAAGTGGTGATCCCGTTTTCTCTCAGAATTTTTCTCTTTAATAATTTTTTTCTTTTTTTTTTTCCTCATAGTCCCTTTAAATCTACAGATAATTATATACAATTATAGATCCTCAGGCGAATCTATTTACAAATTATTTTTGTATTTCCTGTAGCGTCGCTACATTATATACAGGTTTTGTTATTTTATAAAAATTATATAATGGAATAAATAAGTTATAAATAAATATATAATAAATAATGATACACATTATACGTGACTGGACTGAACTGACTAATAAAGGTGAAGGGCTCACCTTTTTGATCAGACTTAAAACTAACTTACATGCTAATTCTAAACCTATTTTTTCCCCGACAGTCTGTTGCCATCGATGCGGGAGGGGTAATTAAGATTGTAACCAAATGTTTTAATAAACATTTTTAAAAAATCTCGATAACTTGTAATAAACCCTTGGTCCGTTGGCATACAAATTATCGGGTTTGTACTGTTTTCCCATTCTTACTGGAAATTTCCGGTGATTTGTAAAAAACAGACGTTTTATTATAATGTATTATAAAATTCGTCGGTTAATAGTTGTACGTAATATCACGGCGAAGATCAAGTAGTTTACGATATAAAACAATTAATAAAAGAACGAGATAAAAATAATGACAGAAGACGTTAATAGAAATCAAAAACATGAGTTAAATTCGCCCTTAGGCAACTAAACGTACTCTTAAATAAAATCCCCAAAAAATCTATTCAATAATTAATAACAGCTACTTTTGAATTAATATTATGTTAAATGTATATATATATATATTGTATAGTTATAGTCTATACAATTGTATAGACTACTATACTGTAGTATGTATTTCTTAGACGGGTAGCCAGCGAAAACAAAATGAATGTATGATAGAGCTGCATCAATTTGAATATATATGTCAATACCATATGAAGATATATAAACAATAATATATGCCATTGCACCTGTAATAGTATATAAGAACAGAGAAGGGTCAAGAGGCATCTAACGGCGAAGATTCACAGCCGGACAGAGAAATAGAGGCACCACGTGAGATCTAGCGGTGGCTGGCAGAAGCTCAAAGTAGTTCCAAGCTTCGCCGCTAGAATGCTCTGACATGTACTTAGTCAACTCGCTTTTCTTGTCAAGTCTGTTGACACTGTACACAACTATTGTTACTTATTAAAACTATTTAGGTGACAATAACCAGTCTGATTGTGTCGAACGAGCTGTAACATAACAGGATAACTGAAAATAACTTGTACTTTCATAGATTAGATGGTTTTCTGTGTTTAATATTCGTCATAGTATTTAGTAAATTTATTTAGTTAATTGTTAAAATGATGACATCTTCAGGAATTTAACATTCAAATCAATAAAAAACATAATTTGGTACTCGATAACATATCTAACAATTGGTGAATTAGATTAAAATTTATATTCCGAGCAATGTATGTAGAAAAGAGAGTTGACTAAGTACATGTCAGAGCATTCTAGCGGCGGAGTTTGGAACTACTTTGAGCTTCTGCCAGCCACCGCTAGATCTCACGTGGTGCCTCTCTTTCTCTGTCCGGCTGTGAATTTTCGCCGTTAGATGTCTCTTGATCCTTCTCTGTTCTTATATGCGATCCCGAAGTACACTCCCATGCCACCGTCTCTGCGACCACCTCCAAACCACATTCTTAAAATTATAGCCTTGCGCAATAATTGGAAGAATAGATGGTACAGGACGAGAGATCAGCAAGCCAAGGTCATTGTGAATTCTCTCACAACGCAAATCCGGGGCTTGATGAAACTCTGGAAAACAGCACAGTGGCATGAGAGACTTCGTAGCACTCACGGAGATCACAGAAAGTTTTGGAAGCTGTTGAAGACTACAAAAGGCAAGACAGCCACTGTCCGTCTTCACGAAGGCGACAATGTTCTGTCTGCTGAGCAACAGGCAACAAAACTGGCCGACCATTACGCTAGGGATATTACAGTTAGGACGGGATACTACCACATGCCTCCTCCGGTAGATGCTGAACAGAACCACATGTTTGTATCACCGAAGCAGCTCAAGGCGATTCTTCGCCGGGGTCAGGGAAACCGAGCACCATGGCACGACGGGATACAAACAGTGCTGCTCAAACAAATGCCGAGGAGAGGGATAGTACAACTAGCAAACTTATACAACTCTTGTATAAGATTGCGGTACTTTCCTGACACATGGAAACAAGCCATCTTGTTCCCATTACTAAAGCCAGCCAAGAGTGGAGATCACCCACCCCACTACCACCCAATCAGTCTGCTACCACAGATGGGGAAATTCTTTGAGAAAATTCTTTTGAACTATCTCAAAGATTACTGCTCGGAAAATGGCATCATTCCGCCAGAGCAGACTGGATTCCAATCACACACAACCATTGCAAACCATATAAGACGTCTTGGGATTTTTAAGAATCTCGATATTTGGGTTCCGCACGAATTGAAAGAAATTCGACTAACACAAGAAATCAATATTTGTGATAAACATTTCAAACGTAATGCAATCGACCCATTTTCGAAATGAATTATCACTGGCGATGAAAATTGGATTGTCTACAATAACGTTAATCGAAAAAGATCATGGTACAAACATGATGAACCAGCACAAAACATGCTGTGTGAAAGCTTAATTGCATAGAAAAAGATCATGGTTTCTATTACAAAGGTGCTGTGTATTTTCAGCTGCTTCCATAACAACCGAACGATCAACTCGGATGTTTACTGCCAACAACTTGTGAAATTGGAGGAAGGAATCAAAGAGAAAAGGCCAGAATTGGCAAATCCCAAAGGAATCGTGTTCCACCACGACAATGCGAGGCCTCACACACCTTTAGCAACACGTACGAAACTATTTGCCCCACCCTTGCACCAACGGATTATCATTTATGTCGAAGTTTACAAAACTTCTTAAGCGGTAAAAAATTCAGTAATAACCATGACTTCAAATCGCACTTGCTTGAGATTTTCGCTGATACGGACCAGAAGTTCTATGAGCGTCAGTTACCAGAAACATAGCGATTGTAAGATATTTGACTGATTAAAGTTCGTTTATTGTATAAAAAAAATTGAGTGTTATTTCACTTTAAAAAAACAAAATTATTTTCTTGCCAACCTCAATATTAGCAGTATCAGCCCGACTCCTTTATGAACTTACAACTAGTCACTTATAACTCAAATAATTGAACATGATATAAGTATGTAAAGAAAGATAATTTTGCGTTTTTCCTCCGAAATAGCAAACATTTACAATTAAAAAAAGTATAGGATGCGCTACGGAGCAGAGACCTGACCTAGGGCAGGCAACTTCATCCCAGTCCCTATTAGTCCCAGTTTCCATAACTTCCCATTTATCATTCCCTTCTTCATATTTCCCAAGGGTTTAACGCTCCCTGTTCTCGAGGCCTTGGGGTCGGAAAATTTTCACTGGCTGTGAAAATAATTTAATCTGTGGCTATGCAGGCCCGTTTCTTCATTATTAGTCAACGATAAAATATATAGTGTCATGGCTGAAGATATAACCTGGGAACTCTGGTCAAGTCCTAAGAGTTATTTCTGTATTAACACTAGCCTAGCCAACGGGACATTCCGCCAAAAAGGTCCATTTCAACTTCATTTATTTTTATTCGTGTAAAGTGATTGGAAAATTATGAGAAAAAAATCATGAATGTTCTACAATGCTTTCCTCATGAAACCGGAGAGCCATCAGCTCACGATCATTGTAGATAAAAATCTGTGAATTTAAATATAAAAATATTAATGTGAATAGTAGATTTAAATGTGGTAGATGGAAGGATTAATTATTTAGACGATAAAGAACAGAACCAAGCAAAAATAATTATATGAACCCATACTCTAGTATTAAATTATTTTTAATATTACCAAGGAATCAATCCATTTGTAGAATTCGACTTTTCAAATCATAATTGAAAAAAATTGCGTCCGTTTATTCATTGCTTCGCCCTATTTTGAAATGTTTTTGGGGTACGCAATAACAAGATTGTAGTTTCAAGTTATTACTTTTTTTTGCTGTTGAACTGTTGTGAAAAAAAAATACTATGTATCGACCGCTAACTACATAAGATAAATCACCCTATACTCTATTGCATATATATTGTAAGCAAAAGTAAAATAACATGAACTAAATGTATTATAGACAAATGTAAATGAACAAGTATAAATCATTGTAAATGTGTTAAGCAATAAGAGGCGGGGGCCGAGCAAGTCACATGAGACGGGTCACCAGCTGTCAGTCAAAAACAGTCATAAACATAAACAACCCTTTTGGGGCCTCTCTACCTCCAGGGTACAGAGCTGCCGGGTAGTTAGGCGTCGGTCGCGGTGCCTCACCACATGTGTGAAAACCAACCGCCGGCCTAGGCAGCCTTGCAGCCCTCCCGGTAGGCAAGGGGAGAGTGTACTTAAGACGGGCTCCTGGCCCTGCTAATTAGTCTCTCGCGACCTTTACTCGGTGACGCTTGGTTTCCACTCGACTTCTGAAAACGTGACTAATTCTTCATGAAAAACCTCTGTATCTCTTCTCTTGAACATAGTGCATTGTCGGGGCACATACCTATCAAAAATGGAGTCAGATAGTAACGCCGTCATGAAACGATCGTCCAGGTTATAAACTCGAACAATCCGCGGGCTAGGGTGATCAGGCACCCCCCTAGTGACGACCCGACATACTACAATTTCATAAACCATAACATTATAAATTACGTTAGATTATTAAAAAAAAATAGACTTGGAACTACTTCCTGATAGAGATTGGTGAAGTGTTGACATCAATTGAAACACGCACACGCACCGCAGTGGAGTTGGACACTTTAAACGCCTCTAAACTGTATTCCCCCCAAGTGGTTCACTTGTTTAAAAGATGGCGTAATAACGTTAAAGGTTCCTCCCCTACCTTCCACATGCTCTAGGTTAGCGGCAAGAGGTTAAAACCATTATAGGTGAAGTAATGACAAGAATTGTCTGGAAACCACTTTTCAACAAGATTTCCCTATTTAGAATTGATCAATAAATGTTTTATCACAGTTTCTGAAACTTAATAATACATCTGATAAATACAGGCAAAGGGGAAAATTAAAACAGGTGTGGCCATAGGTCATGACGATGTCAAAGTTTTGTCACTCCTGGAATACAAAATGACCGCCCTTTACTACTAAAATGCATAACAAAATCAAATTTAGTCATTGGAACTGTGGTTCCTATTAAAACTAGTTGATAGCAACAATAAAAAAATAATTGTTTAGCCCTGTATATAGTTCGCAGTCAGCGTGAAAGGAACTTAAAGCTTTTCATTTGATAACTATTTTTTTTATATAAAACACATTATAAAAATATTATCAGTTTCTCTTGAGCTTTAATCCATCGCTTTTTTTTTTGCCGTTACACTGAAATATAGAGTAATCATAAGGTTCAATTGTGTGAGCGGAGTTGTACGGATTAATGACATTATTAATTGTAGGACGGTTCAATTTGTTCCAAAGCTAACCAAGCACGGTATTGGACAGAGTTCATTGTGGTCCACACACGGCCTTATGTAAGTCACAGCCTATATATTTAGATATAACTTTTAATTTTCTGCTTGAAAGGAGTTATAGTGAGTTTCCATTGTCGATTGATTTTTTTCAAAAGATTGCAAGTAGAGCCAGGGTAGAAATGTGCACTTTTACGAGGCAATAAACACTTATCAAGACTGCACTGATCCGTGCAAATATGCCGGTATTCGTACGTTGGCGATTGGAATGTCACCTGAATTTTTCCATCGTGCGTCTATTAGCATACAGATGACGATAATGCCTCTGCCTTGATACTAGAAGTGGTATAGATGTCGAAAGATATACGACAGCGAAGAACTAAAATAACTAAGCATTTTTTTTTTTTATAGTAGCGAGTCGTAAATAGTATTTATAGCCCAGCCCCTATGTACCCGGCGAGATTATAACATCACGAGGTGCCATGTAAATCAATAGAAATAAAATTGCCTAGGACTGAGTAGGTTCTATTGTTTCCAGTAGCCTGCATGACTAGTTTGCTACAAATTGAACGTGTAGCGGAGAGAGGGATGCGGGTAGAGTTTAATTAGTAAATATTCAGTGGGAAATGAAAAAATATTTTACCTTGTAATTAATTAAAACTTATTTAGCGTAAAAAAATCGTTTACAACAGAACGAAAAACATTTATTTCAAACTTTAATGTACTCAGCCTCGTGTGGTCACACATCATCATCATCATCAAACACTAAAGGGGAGCGATATAGTCTTGAATACTCTGTCAGCGTTATTTGAACCAAGCCACATTTCGATCCAGCCCCACTTCGTTTTCCTTCCAACCAAGAAATTTCTCCGCACTAAATCCTTTTTGCAGTAGTTCTTCGTACTTACTGATGGAATATATTGGAGTAAATGAAACTCCAGCAAGGTCGGCCTATGTAATTAGAATGAACAATCAGTCAATGTAAACGGCGCTAAACAAATAAATTACTGTAATTGCACTGTAAGTTGGTCAATTAAACTTGACTACACCACAAAACAGTTCGCCTGTTCAGACTACAATTTTGAAAACTAGATGTTCACGTATATTCAATAAATTTACCATCTCATAATTTTCAAAACTTTTCCAGCCAACGTACAAATCTGGTGCAGACATAAATCAAGCTAATATTGTGCAAATATCTCCGGTTTTTTTGATTTAATAATTTATTGAGTACTTATTATTCCGCAATTTTTTTTCGATAAATTGTATCTTTCAACATTCCAAATTATGCTATTGGGTTGGCAAGAAAGTGATTTTGGTTTGCACCAGTAGATATCGTTATACATTTGTCAATGTTAGAATTTTTTGCTTTTGAGATTTGGTAGTTGATACCTTTAGGTTGCTACAGAAACAAATTTCGTGTAATTTTGTTTACGACTGACAGTTTTAACGTGGAGTGCAAAAATAAGCATTTTCGACACATTTTACTTTTTTATTTTCATAAAGGCAAGAAAGTGGCTGAGGCTCACAAAGAGATATGTGAAGTTTATGGTGTTGATTGTTTAACAGAACGCGCGTGTCAGAATCGATTTATAAAGTTTCGTTCTGGAGATTTTTCAATGAAAGATGACCAACGTTCTGGTCGACCTTCTGAAGTTGATGATGACAAAATGAAAGCCATAATTGAATTGAATAGTCATATAACTGTATGAGACATTGCAAAACAGTTAAATGTATCACACACAACAATTGAAAATCATTTAAGACGTCTTGGACTTGTTAAGAAGCTCAATATTTGGGTTCCTTCAAAACAATGCAAGGCCTCGCACATCTTTAGCAACACATACGAAACTATTGGAGCTTGGTTGGGAATCGATGTCGCATCCCCCATACAGCCCCGACCTTGCACCATCGGATTATTATTTATTTCGAAGTTTACAAAACTTCTTAAATGGTAAAAATTTCAGTGATTACGATGACCACAATCGCACATGGTTGAGTTTTTTGCTGACAAGGACCAGTAGTTCTATGAGCGCGGGATCATGAACTTACCAGAAACATGGCAAATAAAAGAATAGATATTTGACTGATTAAAATTCATTTTTTGTATAGAAAAAATTGAGTTTTCATTGAGAGTAGTATTTCATACTAAATAACCGAAATTACTTTCTTGCCAACCTCAATACAAGTCGTTAAATTTTTTTCATTCCTGTAATGTAATTATATATTTCTAGTTTTCGAAATTGATGTCTTTGATGACACCTAAACAGGTGAAACATTGACTTTTTAATGATGATATTGTGCCAATAAAAGAATTATGAAGATAATAAATCTTAATTGAACAACTCACAGTGCAAATGTTAAACATCAAGCAGAAGAACTTTGGAACAACTAATAAGTTGAAGGAATGAGGAAAATATTCCACAGCCCCTTTCTATTTTAAACAGCTGTTAATAATTAAACATATGATGAATTAACGTCTAAGTAACTACGTATCGCTGTCGCTATTAGAGATTGTCACATGAGTTGTGGCAGTGACAAGTGGTTCCTGTTCCTTAGACATAACTGTTCCTTTATACGGATACTTCTTGTCACATGCACTAGCTACCAGCCAATCAAGATGTTCCCAGCCTAGAATTCTGTAGGGATCTACGGGAAATCGATTTCGCTATATTTCGTTAAGCCGGATTGAAGCTTATCATGGTTTCTAGCTCAACCCTAGAAGAAATGTTGATAATCGTTTTAAATTAATTTTAAACATTGTGACAAAATGTTAGTTATCTCTCAGTAAAGAGTCAAACCCGGGATCTCTTGATATCCGGCCGGGTGCTCACCTAGCCTAGCTATTCAACAATGGGCTCAAATAACACCACTGGTTACTACTAATTCTTAATTAATTATTACTAATCTTCTAAATTCAAAAGAATTGACAAATTGAAACTTTTTTACTGACAAATCAAAATGAACAATCGACTGCGAAATATGGCAAAGTTGTGAATGGACAGTAACGATGGGGGGAGGGAAGCATTGAAATATTAATACATGCAAATTGCTATAGTACGTGATTTTACCGAAATCACTTAGCTCGGTAGATCAATCACATAGAGTGATTCTAAAGCGAATAGTGCTCACGCTCTATTCGGCAAACTAGTGCTATTGTTCAATAGAAACAGATTTGACAGCACGTGCCACGAATGATAATTGAGCAAGTACATAAAGCTACACAATAGTCGAAACATGCATTTCACAATACCTTAAATCAACCGCTTAAGTATTTGATGCACTTTCTTACCTGAAATCAAACAACAAAAGAAATTTAAAATAATGAATTAAAACTATAATTCCACCACAATAATATAATAATTATAGTTGACTCATGGATTAGTAGCGTTCATTTATATTTTATATTTAAATAAGTAAAGTCCAACTTATAAACACATGCAAAAAAAAAACTACACCAGTATTTCAGGACCGTTTCTCAAAGGGTGGAAAGAAAGGTTTTTGTAACGTTTATGGTGTCTGGCCACAAATTGAGAATTTTTATTAAACGCACTTGGAGCAGATGTTTCTGCCATATTCAAGGGCTAAGACATAATAAAAAATAAACCATAAAATTTTAATTTAGTACCAAATATTCAAATATAATAGTTTAACGTATCCATGAATCTATGAATATAGAGCATATCGGGATAAAAAAAATCCTAAAATTGTGAAGACACCTGGTAATGAAGCTATCTGAATAATATGTAAATAACCAATATTATTAATATGCTGGCTGTAATTGCTAATAATGGATAAATAATTTATGTCGCAAATAGTTTCTTTTCGAAAACGTAGGCGTTGACACTTGCTGACCGATGGCTGAACTACTGACTGAATACTACTCAGCACAAACACAATAATTTAAATGAGGTTTTATACTTTAAAAAAAAAAGTTACAAAATAAAATAAAACGTGCATAATTTCTTAAATAGTTAGATAATCTACTATAATACAATTATAATAATAACTTTTAAATAGTCCATAAATTATCATAAATAAGTTCATGGACTGTATGATTTACTTCTTTATCTTAATAAATTAATGACTACAAGAAATGTTTACTAAATTATTCATATTTTGTAACTTATTTTTTATAATCTGAGTGATGTTTTGACATAGCATGGTACATAACCATGGTAGTAGTATCTATTAAGCATACTATTTTGAATCAACAAAGTGACCAACTAAATACATTAAAACGGTTTAAAAGGGTTAAAAGCAACGTTAACTTATATTAAATATTGGAAAGAAATGTTCTTATTCCAATGTAATGAAAAAGATTCTATAAACAGTGATAAAAAATTTACTTGACTGTTCTGCAATCATGAGAATGATTGTAAGTCCCCCCTCCCCAACAAAAAATGAGAACAGCAATAACATATTATAAACAAAATTAAAAAAAAAACCTTATATATTAAATATAATAAATTGCATACGATACATAAAGTTTATTAAGGCTTTCGTTTATTGATGACTATAAATACTTCAAGATTAGCAGGCTCTTGTTTCAAATTTCTAAGTGAGAATAATGTACCTGTTAAGTTTGGTTTTCCTGCCCTTGGTAAAAATAATATCATGCATGAACAATGTCGTTAATACAAATGCAAACTTGCGAATAACAAAAGTGCAGGTTTTCAGGAGAGCCAAAAAAACAGTTACATTTTGTATAACTGTACAGACTACTTCGAAGGACATCCCGTTTCTCAATAGAAAACAAATTACTAATCTACAAAGTTATACTTAAGCCATTCTGGACATTCGGAATAGAGCTATGGGGGACAGCAAAAAAGTCGAACATCAAGCGTATCCAATCCTTTCAAGAACACTTCATAACGATCTTAATATACCTTACATCCTCGAACTCATCCCTTGGAAGTTCATAAAATTCCATAGTAACCTATCCAACCACGCTAATCCCCTAGCACAGTCATTGCACTGCACCACTCATCCCTATAATCCTCCTCGGAAACCTCCTATAAATACGTAACAGTGGGAGTCCTTGCAATAGCCAGTTCTTCCAATCATCTCCTAAGCATCTGTGGCTCTCGCGCTCTTGGTAAGCCTCCGCTGGCTCGTATCAGGTGACGCGGCTGACGGAAGAGCGTGGGAGACTTCCGAACACTCCGCTTTCTCTCTCGCATGTGAGGGAGGTGACAACCATGTGGATTTGGGGGGTGTCTGAGCTGTTAGTAAATACTGTATGAATGAGCGAGTGAATGATTGTAAATATGGTATGAATGAGATCATTTATCACAATTACTTATTGCCCAATAAGGCAGGTTGTAATTCTATCAAAATAAAGATTATCATTACTACATTTTCTATTACGAAATCGCCTATTCTTGGCCCTAGGTCTGACGTTATATACATAAAAAAAAAAAAAAATTGGATAAATTGTGTGCTGCTTTTATGAAACGCATTATACTTGGAATTCGTTTTATTTTTATTTTCCATCTATGTGTTATGAATGATAATTTTCCGAACTCATTCAAATTTAATGCGACCACTGTTTCAAATGTTTACAGCGTTTTATAATTAGAAACTAAAAATATATAATATATTTATGTCATAATTAATTGTATTTCTTTCGTATTATCACATATCCAGGAGGGGCATGGGTTTTACCAGTTAATTAGATAAAGTCATTAATACTACCAATATAGTATTCTGTTCATGCATACCTTTACTGACACAGAGGCATGACATTTAACACGGAATATTCCATTCAACGTGGCAAAGACACAGGAGAAATCTTTGAATAAAGACTGAATAAAGCCATCTAAAGACTCGAATAAGTTCAAGTAAGGGAATGGTAAATATGTTTGATGAGACAGAACTTATTATGCGGGGCCATGACTACCTAAGTGCTCCCTACCTCCATTTTCCTATATTAGACCGTAGATCGATACATCGAACTATAGACTAGATTCAATTTACTTCTCCTGCCAAAGGGTGTATGTAGATGGAGCAACACCCCGGCCCAACTGTAAAGGACTTTTTTATTATAATCTTCCACTTCTCATTTCGGCGGCAAAAAGCTAATCTCCTGTTCCCATCATAACTTGGAATCGAGAAGCTTTTCACTCCCACCGGTACATTACTATTACCTATATAAAAATGTGCAAATTTAATTTTAAATATCAAATAATAAATCAATGGCATTTCCTTTTTATTCAAAATTAAAAATAATTTAACAAAGCGTATTGTTTTTATTATTCAAATGAAGAATAATTCTTTTTATTTGCTGTTTGTTTTTTTCCATATCCCCTTGTTACATATTTATATATGTACAAAATATAGATTCTACAAACAAATTTATCCACAATTTCTTGATTGTATTTCCTGTAGCTTGGGTACATTTCATGCGAATTGTAGTATACAAAATAGTGATCTGCATTGTACAAAAGTATAATGATGTACATTATACATTAATGGACTGAATTTATTAAAAGTGATGGGGCTCACCTTATTTATCGTAGACTCAAAGCTAACTTACATCTAACAATAAAAACTTAAACTAAATCTTAACCTACTTTTCCCCGGCAGTATGTTGTCATCGATACGGGAATTGTGGTGGGGTTAAAGTGTTAAGCACTTGGTTTGTGAGGTGCTGCAACGAGTCAAAAAACTTGATGTGTCTCCGGTGGATGAACGGATGGCCTGGATGGCACACCAAGGAACGGGTGCAGGTCGGCGTGCCTTAAACTAATGTATTTGTTGGTTTTTATTCATCATTTTAATTATTCGAATAGTAAATAATTTGTTCGATAGTAATTACGAATAATTTTTCAAACAAAAAAGTTGATGATTTAAGGGTTTGTCATCAAGAAGGGTTCTATTTGTCTACTTAAACAACAACAAAATCGGTATAAAAATCGAATTTTTGAAGGTTACTTAAAACAATTTTATTTTACAGACTTTATGAAGAAAATTACTTATTAGTATTTAAATGTGAAAAAAATAAATCTGTTATTCACGTTGAATTTTAAAAAATGGGTGCCGACTCGTTTTAGGACTAAACCCTCTTTTGTGTGGGCCAATTTGTTTTTTTTTTAAAATATACTTACTTATAAAGAACGTTTTTTGTAAAGTTATATGTGGCATGTAACTTAAACCATCTTGCATATTATTAATTGAGACCGTGAGATCTTAAATTTGATAGACAACTCAATAAAGATAGGAAAACATATGCTTTTTAATTATAAGCAATTGTTTGACAATCGACTCTTCACTACTTTCCATAAAGTCGATTTTTTTCAATTATATTAATGGCATTAAGTAAAACTTTCCTGCAACGTGTAAAATATCATCCCTCTATAAAAAAATATTTACAAACATTACAAAAACATTGTCAATACTCTTTTAATGATATTACTTAATTACAGTCCCCTATTATCTCTTACATATAATACTAATAACATATTGCTAAGATGGCCAACTTCGTATAAACATTTTTTAGCATATCATCACTTACTGGTTTAATTAATTTTTTTATAGTTAGAAGCTATAATTCGCTTACAGCATTATTAATTGGGATAAGGCTTCATTCTTACCTACGTCCAATACCCATTCGTAAAATTTACGCGTTTCCGCCCACTCCGAACACCCTTCACCAAGCGAAGTCATCAGAGAGTACAAGAGAGCCACAGACGCTCAGGACATGAGTGGGGATGGTATCCAATACCAGAGACCTTACATATATATTTACTATAGATCGCGCAAGGCCACCACCAAACATTGGAGGGACCTCTCTGTTTAATGGATGAGTTTGTAATGTAAAAGGGTCTGTCGACCGTTAAATAATCTTTGTAGAGGATTTTAAAAGAAAATAAAGAAAACCTTTATTATGAAGTACAATCAAAACACTGGTATATACAAATATTAAGAATTAAGTTACTACATACTGAGTGCATGTGTGGGAACAAGTGAGGTCTGAGGCTAAAGCTGAGTTATATATGTATAAGAAAAGGGTAGTTCTGGGAAGAACCATCAATGACTTTCATGAAGTCGCGTGGCAGGAATACAGTAGAAGAGGCTTGCTTCTACTTAGAGCATTATAATATTCTTAGCATTATATAAATGACTACAGTTCTGAGGACTTCGGATTGGAATGGTTGGATTCGTTTGATGTTCGACGGTTCGGATGTCTTTATTAATGACCTATAATTATTTTTCGTAGAACTGGTGTTATTAATAGGATCCCCTGGGTATATAATGGAATGGCCTCGCAGAATACCTTTCATAAAAAAAAACCATGCACAGTTGCAACAACGACTTTAATGCCCTATTTTAATCAGGACTTGGAAATCTTCAACTCGATACCCTATTCAATAATAAAAATTCTCTATTAATGAAACGTTTTTGTGGAGAAGGCTATTCTTTCATTTCTTCAGCGGAGAAATGGATGAGACCTTCTGTGAAATTTCATGCCTCTAGCAATAACAGGGGACACACAAAGAACAGAACAGACAGGCACTAGGGAGAAATACGAGCAGTTTTAGTCAACTCCAATAAACCATTTTAGTTTTTCGTCTCCTTTTGGTTTTGTATTTATTTTCTACGATACGTGTTGAAAAAAAAAATCACCCAAACGATCTGAAATTACATTCATGCTCAAATCGTTAGCAGCGAGTTTACGAAACGTCTTTTTTATTATTAGTGAGAAAATATTACCTGAATTGAGGACAATTTAAAAGATAATTTTCCCCTCAGCAGATATAAGAGATAGAAACAAGAAAAAAAACAGTGGTTACGCAATGGGCAGGTTATTATGCAGTGGATGTCCGGCCAATAGCGGCAGGCCTTGAGGCAGTCAAGTTCAAGACTGGTCGTTGGTCCTATGACCTTGGCTAGGTCGCAAATAGAACGGACTTGGTTGTAGTGTAGCCGTTAAGTACCTGGGTTCATTTCACCACACATACCGTAGTCATTCATAGTCTACTTTGAACTAATTGCTCTAAAAGGATTCATCATTCTATTTATATTTTTTAAACATTGAACGTCTAGAATTATGTACATAAAGCGTCATCCAATAGGGACTTCCAAACTTTGACAGTTGATAGAGGCCATATTGTTGAAGCTGCCTCTGTCGAATTGGCTGTTATTTATTTGGTATGTTTCGCCAAATCACCATGAATGAATATAGCCATATCACCAAATCACCATTAATAAGGTTTCTGTTCGGGAAACGTTCCGCGCATTTCGACCATTTTACGTTCGCCATAACCGTCCTACCGAGAGGACTATTTGCTGTGTGGTGGATAAATTTGATTCCACTGGTTCAGTAAACAACCAACCAGCACCCGTACGTCGACGGAACGCAAGATCCACCGAAAACTTCGCCGCTGTCCATGAGAGTGTGCAGGAGAATCCAAGGCAGTCAACTTCGCGTCGCTCACAAGAACTCAGCCTTTTGCAGACGACAACATGGTGAATTTTACATCGGGACTTGGGCCTGCACCCGTACATAATTCAACTGACCTGCGAGCTGAAGGTAAACGACCATAGACAACGACGTGTGTTCTGAATGGGCCTGGAGCAGTTGGAAACTGACCCTAATTTTCAACGAAAATTGGATGAATTTTTGGATGAATGGGTACGCCAACAAACGAAATTGTCTAATTAGGGACGATACCAATCCACATGAGATCCAAGAGTGTATCCCGAAAAATTCACCATTTGGTGTGGATTTTCGGCTGACGGCGTCATCGCTCCATATTTCTTTGAGAACGGCGTTGGCCAGGCCATCACCGTCAACATCGAGTGCTGTAGGTCGATGATTACCAACTTCTGCTGGCCTGAATTGGATGATATGGACACCAACGACATGTGGTTTCAACAGGACGGCGCTACATGCCACACAGCTCATGTCACACTGGATATTCTGCACGAGCGATTTGAGGGCATGGTCATCTCACGTGGAGGTGATGTGAACTGGCCACGGAGATCATGCGATTTGACCCCGTTAGACTTTTTCTTGTGGGGTTTTCTCAAGTCACTGGCCTATGTGAATAAGCCACAAATCACAGCGGTACTCAAAGCCTACATAATCCATGCCATCGGTCAAACTCAGCCTGATTTATGCGCAAGAGTTATGGAAAATTGGACATTTCTGATGCGCGCCACCCAGCGAAGCCGCGGCGGACATTTGCACGATGTTATATCCCATACATAATGACATCAATAGGCCTTTCACACGAATTAAAATTGTCGATGATATCTCACATACACTTTGTTTTATTTTAATTTAAAGATACGAAGTGCTTAATGAAAGAGATGTATGTAGATAGAGAGAGAGAGAGAGAGAAAGAAAGAGAGAGACAGAAAGAAAGAGAGAGAGAGAAAGAAAGAGAGAGAGAGAGAAGTCATATTTTAGATGTTAATAGAAGTGGCACTTATGATCAAATGACATTATTTGTTAACGATAATGGAATGAATATTAAATTGTTAAAATTTAAAAGATTAAAATAGAAATATATCTATAAATAAATACCTATTACAAAATAATAAATAAAATGTGATTTAAATTACACAATGAAGTAAGGAATATAATGGTATATACGTATAAACATTTCATAGCGAATCTATTTGTTTTATTCTTTCAAATTGGGCCTTTGAAACCACTAGCAGTGTATAAATTAAATTATTCCGGAGACGTGAATAAATGGTGGCATTTAAACTAAAATGTACCACCTTGGAAATAAAGACGTTAAAATTTTTAAATTTATGACTGTGAACGACGGTAGTTGCAGTGAAATGATCCTAAGTGCTTAACCTTATTTCAAATTTGTCTATTTGTAGCCTGACCAGGGCCAGAGATTTGTACTAATAGCTAAAATATGGCCAAGAGAATTTCCAAATTGGTTCAGGCAACGAAGGAATTATAGAAGAAAAAAAAATCCTGCAGCTCTGATTTTAAGCACAGTTGTTGGGGGGGGGGAGGGAGTGTCCCGAACAACATACTAAAATTTCTCGAGGGTGATGGGTGAGCGCGAGAGGGGTACTTTGTTTTTAAAGATTTTTCTCGAATTTCTCGCAAACTAGTGATTTTAGCTAAAAGTATACAAAATACATGTTAGAAAATATTTTCTGTTGAGTGGTTACTTTACGAGTGAGGGTTAAAAATAGGAATTTTTATGAATAAACCTCAATTATGGACTGAACGGAAAAACAAAATTATAAAAATATTTGTGTACATTTTTTTACATATAAATCACTTCATCTTTAAATCACTAGTTTGCCAGATATTTGACAAATACCAAAAAAATTACCTTAAAAGGCACCTCTCTTCTCCCTCTCACACACACTCTCACCCTCGAGGACTTTTAGTCTATTGTACAGAACACTCCACCTAACAACTTAACCAAATATCAGTTTATTAACTACATATTTTTTTTTAGAATCGTTATTTTCAGGCCTTCGTAGCCTGGACTAAATATCCATTCGAGAACAGGCTAAAAAAAGAGATATGTATCTGTATATTACTATCTCCGGGTAAGATGAGACCTTTCCAATGCTAAAATACGGAACGAAAGCAAGAATAATACTTTTAGAAAAACATGATAATAGAGTCAATGATGAATAAAAATCTTAAAATCTACTGACAGTACTGAAATAAAATCATTTATGCTTAAATGTATCTTAAAAAGTGAAAAAATTATTTCTTTAAAGCAATCCTCAAGGTTGAGATTGTTTATTTTTTTTAACTGATTGTTGTCCGATGGCTTATTTATTTTCTGGTCAGCATTTAAAACCGTAGAGATGTTGTAGCGACCACTAACTACATAAGATAAATCACGCTATACTCTATTGTATATATATTGTAAATTGGTTATAATATGTTGTAATTTAATTTAAACAAATGTAAATAACATTACTAAACTATAAGTCATACCAGTGTAAATATTGTGCACAATAAAATAGGCAGCTGTAAAAAACATCAGAGGCTCTTGAAGAGGGAGTCAGGTAGCGACCCAGACCTGGGTAGGTCCCGGTCTAGATCAAATTAAATCAAGCGTCACCGCAATCCTGCGGTTTGGTTGGTCAGAATAATACCCCAGATCATTGGCTACTGGGCTATATATACCCCCTAGTTTTAGCCAATAAATCATTCTAACTACGGCTCTATGACTGGTACTTGCAGCTGCACTGATGGCCTTCACATTTATATGAAAACCTCTACATTTCTCTCTCCTAACCTCGCTCAGTTATAGTCTGGCCTCGTCAGACCCCACACCTTCCTAGTGGGATTCGCTGCCTTCGTTTCGCTAATACTAGCACCTACTTGGAAGAAACCTCTCCCTTGCGGACAACGGTTGCCCTGGCCCTACGAACTTTGCCTAGTAGTATATCCCACGGCAACCCAGTCAGCCTCTCTCCGGTCCACACTCGCCTTTGGGATCCTGACGGTTTCCACCAACTCTCAGATACCGAGTGTGAATTTGTGGTCATTCCAAGACCGCATAAACCTACCCTATACCTCTTCTCCCAAACATAGTGCACTGTCGAGGCACATACCCATAAGATCTGGAGTCAGATAGTACGGTATTAAGACCCGTAATGAAGCAATTGTCAAGGTCATAGCCTAATCAACCCTCACTTCGTCACTAGGGCTAGGGTAACTAGGCACCCCCTCGTGACGACCCGACAGATGTAATTAAATAATGTCTAAGACAATGAGTGGACCGTGGGTGAAAAGATTGGGAATGAAACAGAAGAAGATAGTGCTCTGCTTCCTAGATTAACATGGCCTGGGGGTTCTAGAACTTCAACACATAACTACACCTTGCTAAATTGTCAATAGTTACATGCAATATTCTAAGCTGTATTTGAAACTCAAGTGAGTATAGTTGCTAAATGAGGAGGAAGGAGCGTAGTAGTGTTGAGATGTTGATATAAGTGTACACAGGTGGTCTGAAAAGTTTCCGACCTCAACATGAAGATGATAATAAAATAAATAAAAGCTAGTGAAATAAAAGCTTTGTTAGGTCGGAAACTTCTCAGACCACCCTCGTACGTCAACGTGTGTGGAAATAACTAATCTGAAGTAATTAAGTTTTTATTCATCTACATAATAATATTTGAGTTTTATCAACAGAATAGCATAACAGAGATATACGCTGTTAAAAACATGAATAATAAATAATTTTTTCTCAAACAGATATGTTTCTTGTTAGTAAATTAGATCTAAAAATTAAATAAAAAAATTAGATCTTAATTAAATCTCAAACATGAAAAATAATACAATTTGTATATATTCATGTTTAATCCTTTTATTGTTCGTGCATTTATTTCATATTTAGAATAGAATATTTGAGCCGTTTACTTTGAAAGTGGCCTAAGTCCAGTTATACATAAATTAAGATATTAATTATTGATAATGTTCGAAGGCAGAGATGAAGGTAATTTTAATTAATTATTATTTAACAAGTTAACCTCAATTTTTAAGCAATTGCATTAGTGAATAATCAGTACGTTTAATTAATGCAGTTAAACAAATTAAATATAAAACTTAAAATATAATACACTGATAGACAAAATTATCACACCACTCAATTTTTTTTTGTTAAAATGAAGTAAATTTTCTTCCCCTTTTATTTTGACTAACTATTGGTATTTAGGTGTGTAGCGAAGCGCTAACTATATATGTAAATTACCCTACACTCTGGTTCATAATGCATTATAATAGAAATGCAAATCTCTGTAACTTCTGGTAATAAATCATAGAGGGATCGGCAGAGATAAAAACAAGTAACAGAGGATCGAGGGTACGGCAATAAACCTAAGAGAATTAGCCACCTGACTGCCATAAAACCTAGGGCAAGGACACTTACCCCTATTAGAATAGGCCTTCAGTCACTTCCGGCAGTCATAAAATCATGCCAGAAACAGTTTAAATCACCTGCAGACAGACTCCGCCTTCCACAAGGGAGGGGGTTACCATATTTATATCAGTAAATTTCGCCCTGAAAAGACACTCTGTCTCCTAGTCTCCATAGCCGCATGACTTGTCACTTACACCCTGGCCCTGGTAGGATCACTCTTCACGCTTTTCTAGTCTCTACATACAGATGGCCGCTATCACTCGTCGCGATACGCCTACTCAGCCTTCCGCTAGTCTATTCTCTCTATGCCACACCTCTACGACGGCGCTTTGCCTCACAGCCTCTAGCAGACCTCTGACGACTTGTACCTATTACGCTGCCGATCTCTCGCCCGAACTCTGAAAACTGGTCTTATTCTTTATGAACCTCTGAACCTCATCCTGAACAGTGTCTTGTCGGGACACATCCCTATCAATAAATGGAGTCAGATATTAACGCCTACATGGAACATGGTCCATGTTATTAACTACAGCAAACCACCTTTTCCGACAATTGTTGACCTCCGACAATTGTTCACCCTATACCTACAAGGTGATATCAATGTAAATATAAACTGTGAATAATGCTTTGTTTACTCTTAAAACCCTTTTTTACAAAGAGTAGCATTTGATCCATCCAATCTACACATCATGAAATTCGTTTTCACACATTCTTTCTCTTTAAAGACGTTTTTAATTTAGTTTAATGGGCCTAATAAGGCATTTAAGTAAATACGATTGTGTTAGGGCTGTGACATTGATAGAGTAAGGATACAGCCAGCGTGAAGTCACCAGAAGACTGGGTGTACATCACTCGTTCATAGGCGATTTATGGAGGTAGAGAGTCACCCAAGATAAAAGGAGCAGGGTCGACCCCCATGTACAGCAGAAATATATAAGTCTATAATTCGCAGAAATAGGAAATCTTTCAAAAAATACGGCCTGTGCGTTAATTTTGTCCCTCAGTGTATATAGATCCGACAGTTAAATTTTAGCATGTAAATACAATTTTTGATTTAAATTTACTGTATTAGTGATAGTTGTTACATATCTGTTCTTGTTTATACTAAGTATTTGAGAATCGCAAATTTGAGCCTGTAGAAAAATCTATGTGATGAAAAACATTCCGGTGCGGAAGTTGTCTTGTTTATAATTCATTAACCCAATTACAGTTGTTTTATGGCCCGGAGGGGAAAAGGATTGTATCCCCTTCATTAAATGTATTCTAAACCGGAGCCGGAAGCGTTGGTTAAAGCAATCAGTCAAATTACACTTCCTCGAATCGATAGGCGATATGACGATATGGATATTTAATAATGAAACAGGCTACATTGCCTTGGGAAAAAAACAATCAATCGAGGGAGTCATTATCACATGTTAAATGCCTTTCAAATTATAATAACGAATTATTTTTTAAGTTGAAGACTAATCGCATTGATTATGGTTTACTTCCTTCCGTTGTCCATTTGTGCTTGTCAAAGAAGAAAGATAAAAAACTAGCAAAGTCATGGCTGATGCTATATCATCAAAAGGAATCACAAATTGATAGCTAATGAGACGAATGGATTCGAAAGAGATGAGTGATGAGGCAGTGATGATGGCTTGCGAAAGGAGAGATTGCTATGTTCCCTTCATCACAGGCGACTCTTCCCGGATTTTCCCACTTACGGCATTAGGGAACCAGATTCATTGCTGAGGTAGAGAGGCTCTACATACAAACTTGTAAGGGGCGTATCACGCAATTAACGGATCCCTTATTGTACACGCCAAAACACCCCAGGATATTTAGATTGTACAAATGGACTGCCACACCGGGAAGATAAAGAAAGAAAATTTGCTTACCTTAGTCAAGCACCTCTGCCAACAATGTTCCTCTCACTTCCGTTGATGCGGCTCAGCACACGACGGCTTGACACCTCATTCAAGTTATATAATAACGTTAATACAACAGTAAAATAACACCTGACTAATAAGGTCCCGATATGTATCACTAAATAGGTTTAATTACGCCGACAAGATGGCTACAACACAGGTGACTCCGACCTCGACTAGCTTTTGTCATTTTCATTCCACACTCCATCAGCTGGCATGTGACCTTGAACTAGATAGCATCATGCTGGTGTGAACACTTATACTTGCGAACGCGTTTTTTCTTCATTTTTAATGGCTTTATTAAATAATTTTCCACTAAAGCCTCAACATAAGCCAGAACATCTGATACCCTACTTAATGCGATAGAAATATATTTATTTTTTACAATACTTATTAATTTATTTATAATTAATCATTAATTATTTTTCACTGGGCTTGAATGGAATTCTAACGTGCCAAAGTATTAGGCCTATCAAAAGAACAATGGTGGAGTGATTAATTGCCAACACAATGATATAATGTCAATGTTTTTGGTAATTACACTTAAATAAAAACAAAATACAAATTACATATTAATAATTTTAGAGAGAGAACAACAATTTATTAAGATAAAATTACAATCTGCCTTTTATCAGGCAATGAGTAATTGAGATAAGTGTCATCATTCATACCATATTTACAATTCATCATTCACTCGCTCATTCATACAATATTGACAAACAGCCCAGAGGCCACCCAAGTCCACATGGTTGTCACCTCCCTCGCATGCGAAGGAGGAAGCAGGGTCTTGGGGAGTCCCCCACGCCCCTACTTCAGCCGCGTCACTGGATAAGAGCCAGCGGAGGCTAACCAAGAACGCGAGAGCCACAGTCGCTCAGGACATGATTGGAGAAACTGGCCATTGTCAGGACTCCCACTGTCACTTATTTATAGCAGGTCACGAGGCCACGGCCGTTTAAGTCTCCGAGGAGGATTATAGGGATGAGTGGTGCAGTGCAATGACTGTGCTAGGGAATTAGGGTGGTTGGATAGGTTACCATGGAATTTAATGAACTTGGAAGGGTTGAGTTCAAGAATATAGGGTACATTCAGATCATTGTGAAGGGTTTTGTTGCTGACGTAATAAGGGGCATTTACTATTGTTCTTAGGACTTTTGATTGAAAAGATTGGATGCGCTTGATGTTCGACTTTTTTGCTGTCCCCCATAGTATGTCCGTATGTCCAGATTGGCTTAAGTATAACCTTGTAAATAAGTAGTTTGTTTTCTATTGAGAGGTGGGATGTCCTTCGAAGTAGTCTGTACAGTTGTCCAAAGCGTCTGTTTAGTTCTTGTCTTTTTAGTCTCGTGTGTGGGTTCCATGTCAGTCTTTTGTCGAGATGGAACATATTAATAATTAAACACTAACTACAACCACTACCTGGTATGTGGGACTAGGGTGTCTCCTGGGCTCTGCTCTGGTCCTAAGGCTCCCAAACGTGGGCACCCCAAAATTGCACAAAGAACAGTGTTGTTGACTTGTGGGATTTACTGAGAAATATTTTTGTATGATATGAATTTTGCCAATTTATAAAATTTACTATTTTTCGTAAAAAGTTGTCAAGCCAGTTTTGACGATTTGACAATTTAGTGAAATAGTGTATAATGAGATGCCCACTGAAAGGTTTATTATATTTGAGGCTGTGACAATGTTTAGTTTGAAATATTTGAATGAATACACGTAATTTGTTAATTTACGTCCAGAAGATTTAGTAGAGAAGATACGATCACATGACTTCATAAATACACAAAAACTGAGTGATAGGTAAACAAATATCAGCGTTTAAAAGAGGGTTGTTTTAGTGTTGTCACTCGTATTTGTAACAACAATAGTTTATCAAACATTTAAACAATCCGGGATTATTATCCCAGATAACATGGACAGGAGTGAAATTCACCCCCACTGAGATCAGAATTAAACCCACTTACGTGGAGGGATGACACTGGACTCCTGCCAATTCGCCACCACTGGAGGCACTTAGAGGGCAGGATCTTCTTCCTGAGGGTAGAGATCACTCAAAGGGAGCCCACAGGGTCTGTACCTAATACAACCATCCCATCTTTCCCCAAGTTCAGGTATCTCGTTGGTCCGTGAATCAGTTGTCTACCAATTTTTTTATTAGTATTTTAGCGATTAATTTGTATATTTTTACATCGGTAATAAATTATTAAAATTTTATAAAATACAACAGCCGTCTATAGCGTACAGTCTCGCAGAGCTCAGAGCAGCCCTAGACCCTTCTTAATAATAGAAGGACATGCAGAGGGACGAAAACGAACTTTCAATTTGGGCTAGGCGACTTTAATTGAACATAACAAAACATTTTTCGGAATATCTTCTTGCAATTCTGTATTTAATATGAACTTTTAATTGTAAACATTTGCCCGAATCTGGATAAGCAATATTTATCTTCTTCATTACACTGCACCACTCGTCCCTATAATCCTCCTCGGAGACTAAAACGGCAGTGGCCTCGGGACCTACTATAAATTTATCATAGTGGGAATCCTGGCAATTGCCAGTTTCTCCTATCATGTCCTAAGCGTAAGTGGCCTTCGCGCACGGCAAACTGGGGAGTGTGGGGGACTTCGCAAGACTTCCTCTTTCGCATGCGAGGTGACAACTATGTGCATTTGGGAAATCTCTGGGCTGTTTGTAATTACTGTATGAATGAAAATTGTAAATATGGTATGAATGAGAACATTTATGATAATTACTTATTGCCTAATAAGGCAGATTGTAATTTTAGCACAATAAAGAGATATATCTTCTCCCGAACTCCGCTTCCTCTTTTCTATCCAAGGGAGGTGACGACCATGTGGACTTAAAAGGTCTCTTGACTGTTTGTAAATACTGTATGAATGAAAATTGTAAATATGGTATGAATGAGAACATTTATGATAATTACTTATTGCGTAATAAGGCAGATTGTAATTTTAGCACAATAAAGAGATATATCTTCTCCCGAACTCCGCTTCATCTTTTCTATCCAAGGGAGGTGACGACCATGTGGACTTAAAAGGTCTCTTGACTGTTTGTAAATACTGTATGAATGTGCGAGTGTATGAAGAAATGAGAACATTAAACACAATTGATTATTGCCCAATAAAGGCAAATTGTAATTTTATCGCAATAAAGATTTTGAAATAAATTAAAATATATCTTCATGAGCAGCTTTCACAAACCATTGTTTTATATATAAACCATATAACTAGACATTGTTTTATGACAAATTGACACCGTTTTGAATAAAACATAATAAATGAGATATAATATGCTCGTTTAGATAACCAAAAAAAAAATCTACAATCATTATAACAAAAAATGCCGATAATTAAGATAGTAATGATAATAATTTGGTCAAATATTGGTTTTTTTTTTGGTTTTTTCTAAGCTCTCTAGTTAGAATTTTAGGATGAGGGAGAAATATAAAATATTTAGGGTGATCAGATCCTTGTACTAGGAGGGCCTTCAAATATTGTTTGTAGAAGTTTGGGTTTTGATATTTGAAAAATTAAGTATGAAAACGGGAACTTGATAAAGTTTAAATTTTCAGGGACATTTTATGATTAATATTATTTCTAGTATTTTTTATTTCATTTTTTTTTTAAACTTACAAACAAAACTCTCTCAAAAAAAAGGACTAGCTTTTGCCACTCGTTGCTTTGAAAATGATATAACGTACAGTGCAAGAGGTTCTTGAATATACCTTTTTTTTTTTGATCGTTTTGACGACCGGTGATCTATTAACACACGTTACAGACAATAGACGTCTGTGCATTACTTGTTTGAAGGAAAGCCTCACTATTCGAGGTTGACAGTTCGCCACTAAGGGCATATGACTCGATCGGTAAAACTAAACCTTAGGCCCGAACCTGCGCATAAATATTCCTCAGTGAGAAGAACCCTCCCAATATCAGGAGGGGTTGCCGAGACTACGAAAAAAATTCTTCATTGGTCCCGTTCCAATCGAGGCAGATTGCTGCGAATACGTTAGGGGTTTTCTCATTGGCTCCGGAGTACTGAAACGCCTCATCTTATTGGTCGTTAGTATCTGACTATAGCGGATATTTGTCAACGTTGACATCTTATGTATCCTCTGTCAGATGATCATTCAACTTAGCAATCCAGTTGAACAATTTTATTGTTTCACAAACAGCTAAAATCCCATCATTTATCGTTCACACTTTCCAGTAAACTATCATGGATTTCACACTGTTTTCTTTAAGAATAAAACGAAGCAAAGCCTTTCTGTGCACATTTTTTTTTGCTTCCCATCTTTTTTTTTTTTAACGGATTCAGATGGACAAAATAGCCTATTTTACAACAAAAGAACAACCTTACCCAGTAAGACCGTATTCGTTTCGGTTCAATATTCAGGCAAATATAGAAAAAAATCTTAGAAACCCATTTTTAAAACATTTTAACTGATCGAATGACACTCCAGTCTTGTCATCCCAACCAGACCCCTTATAGAATCCCATAACCTTCAAAAACATCTTGATGAGATCGAGTATTGGCGCAACCAATGAAGGATCAAAGTTAATGAAGCAAAATGTTCCCATCTTACCTTTAGTCTCTGTCGCAAGTCTTGTCCACTAGTTTATTTTAATTCTATTCCTCTCCCTGTATCCGAGACAGTACGGTACTTAGGCTTCCGTCTCAACAAACGTCTTACCTGGTACCCACATACTATAAAGACAAGAATTAAACAGACGCTTTGGACAACTGTATAGACTACTTCAAAGGACATACTTAAGCCAATCTGGACATACGGAACAGAGCTATGGGGGACAGCAAAAAAGTCAAACATCAAGCGTATCCAATCCTTTCTATCAAAAGTCCTGAGAACAATAGTAAATAACCTTTATTATGTCAGCAACAAAACCCTTCATAACGATCTTAACATACCCTACATTCTTGAACTTACCCCTTCCAAGTATATGAAATTCCATAGTAGCCTCTCCAACCCTAATCCCGTAGCACAGTCATTGCATTGCGCCACTCATCCTTATAATCCTCCTCGGAGACTGAAACGGCAGTGGCCTCGTGACCTGCTATAAATGCATGACAGTGGGAGCCCTGGCAATAGCCAGTTTCTGCAATCATGACCTGAACGTCTGTGGCTCTCGCGCTCTTTGTCAGCCTCCACTGGCTCGTGTCCGGTTACGCGGCTGACGGACGAGCGTGGGGGACTTCCTAAGACTCCGCTTTCTCTTTCCCATGTGAGGTGACAGCCATGTGGATTTGGGAGACCTCTGGGCTTTTGAAAATATAGTATGAATGAAAACATTTATCTCAATTACGTATTGCCTTATAAGGCAGATTGTAATTTTAGCAAAATAAACAATATTATATAAAAAAAAAATTGACCGAAAACCCCCAGTTGAGGCAACACCCGGATAATCGAGGTTATAATGTATTTTATAAAAATTTCCATTTAAGTAAAATAACTATTAAATATTATAGAAAAAACATTTCGAACTGAGAGTCCATAGTTATAGCCAGTAACTGTATTCGTTGTGATTACCACTGAACTTATTAATGATCGATTTTTCAAAATGCAGGCCGTTCATTAATAAATTTGATGAACGACTTAAAACGTTTCTTTTACTGCCCTAAGCGGATTGCTCGACAGTCGGTGTGGGTCCTTAACTGACAGGGAAGGTTTTATTATGTCCTGTAGTTGGTCACATCCTTATCTGTCATCTAAAGACAACCCAACGTACTTACCAGTGTGACAGCGTATGCACCCAGGGGCAATATTTTCTTCCGTAGGGCCGACTCCCAACCAAAGGGAGAAGATGGTGGCGGAAGGAACGGAACACAAATTAAATAGGTAGTCCATAGTTTAGTTGTCTGGCAATTTTTATTTTCCGGATAACTTAAATGAACTTTATCAATTGCAGAACATTAAGAAAAATAAATAATCAGGATGACGAACCACATTGAACTTTTCAATTTAAGCTAGGTCACTTTCATTGGTTCCAACTAGAATATGTTTCTGAATTGATACATTCAAAGAATTCTGTATGAAGAAGAGAAAAAAACGAAAACAAATTAATTTTAAACATTCCCTCGGATATGGCTGAATAATTGTCGAATCTAAGCAAATTTCACCAACATTTTTCATGACACGTTACTTTAGCTAACATTACGAGTGTCTAGCTAGTCAAAAGGAACATTTCACGGAGTAGAAGCAAAAATCCCTACCTCGCACACCATACTAGACTAAAGGGCCGCTCAAAAACCAACAAACCTCGGACTAGTTTGTGAAGTAATTTGTAGGCGCCCAACAGTGCAGTATTTACAACGGCACACAGGTTGTTTATCTGCCTTCAGCAACATCTGCATAATTTATGCTCAACAGTGTCCGTAATGTGCAATAGAATTAGCAGGCCTTTCTGACAGTTTGCCGGGAAATGTAGCATTTCACACTAGATAGTCAACTTTATATCCAGTGAACATTTCACTGCTTGAAATTATGCATTTTCAAAACATTAGAGAGAATATGAGACCTGCAAAAACTAGATTCAAGTATTAGTGGTCTATTTGTGATAAAGTATTTAAGACAATAGGTACACTCTTAAACTATTCCATCGCTCTCCCTAACTCATAGTATCTTCCTGTATATCTCCTCCCTTTGAATATGGTTTTATATAGTCTTCCTGTAGGACTGTCGTTAACTGTTTTGTTTCTCCCCTTTCTCCCAGTTCTACTTCTAGTCAAGGTGGTCCTTCACCATACTGGTTTGCACCAGTAGATAGCGTTATGTTTGTTTCGTTATTCTTTTGTAAATGTTAGAATTTTTTTTTCTTTTGAGATTTGCTAGTCGATACCTTTAGGTTGCTATAGAAAGAAATTCCGTGTAATTTTGTTCACAGCTGTCAGTCTAAGGTCAGTTTTAACATGGAGTGCAAAAATAACCCTTTTCGACACATTTTACTTTTTTATTTTCATAAAGGCAAGTAACGGCTGAGGCTCACAAAGATATGTGAAGTTTATAGTGTTGATTGTTTACCAGAACGCACGTGTGAGAATTGGTTTTAAAAATTTGAGCAACGTTCTGGTCGACCTTTTAAAGTAGATGATGACAAAATGAAAGCCATAATTGAATCGAATCGTCATATAACTGTGCGAGAGATTGCAAAACAGTTAAATGTACCACACACAACAATTGAAGATCATATAAGACATCATCTTTAGCAACGCGTAAGAAACTATTGGAGCTTGGTTGGGAACTGATGTCGCATCCCCCATACGGCCCCGACCTTGCACCATCGGATTATCATTTATTTCGATGTTTACAAAACTTCTTAAGCGGTAAAAATTTCAGTAATAACGATGACCGCACTTGTTTGAGTTTTTTTCTGATAAGGACCAGAAGTTCTATAAGCGCGGGATCTTGAAGTTACCATAAAGATGGCAAAAGGTCATCGGACAGAATGGAAGATATTATACTGATTGAAGGTCATTTTTCGCATACGAAAAATTTAGGTTTATTTCACACTAAAAAACCGAAATTACTTTCTTACCATCCTCAATATATATCCATTACCTACTGTTCTAAACAAAAGATCCAGATTTTTATCTTTAATAACGTCCCTGCTTCATCTCGCTATTCAGCCTATATTGGGGTTCATTTCTTTGCTTTTAATAAATTTTTATTTTTCAAATTCAACTTCTTAGTACACTTATTATTCGCTATCGTATATATTGTACTTTACTTGTAAATGTCATGGTTTCCTAATTATATATTATTTCCTGAAATTATACACATATTTCTGATTATTTTTAAATGTTATTACGAATCGTGTTTTGTAACTGAAAGGAAAAATTGTTTGCGATAAAAAAAGTTAGATTTTAATCAAATTTTCTTAATAGGCAACGTTTCGCTACGTACTGTGGTTGTCTGCTTCAGATACAAGACAATAAGCATAGGCTAACCATCTCACACTTGGTATGACATATTGTCGATTACTTCTTACTATCGATTCTTTATCAATTTTTTTTCAAACGATCGATATGCATGCACTTTTCAAGAGTTCACTCATACCTCATATATATATTTTTAAAGCTAACTCAAGTATTTTTACATAAGTAAGGTTTTTTTTAATTAAGGGTTAATTATTAACTCGCAGAAACATAACTTCACAACAGAAAATATTTGTAGGTTCTCGGTCTCATATGGGAGAATTTTATCTGAAGCAAGAGAGATAATCAGCGAAAACATAAGCCATATGTTTGAGGACAATGAAAGCTCAAAGAAGAAAAATTTCTGTTAAAAAGTAACTTTTGGTAGTTGGAGGGAAATCATTTTTAATACTTTTAGATATTCATACTTTTAGCTTTTGTGAATTTATTTGATTTTTTTTTTAATGTTATTTTCATACTATTGGTTAAAATTGTTTACTGAATTTCGTTTTAATGTAATTATCAATACAAATTTGTATGCACTTAATATAGAACACAATAATAGGTACAATTTATGGGAAAAAAAGGTTTTCTGTTTTATCTAAATGTGTAGCAGCAAGCAGTAATATGTTGCTGTGGTTCACAATCAAGTTGTTTAAAATGGTGTTTCGATTTCATGAAGATGTTCGATGTTTAATCAAGTGTACGAAGGCCAAAGAACCTGGGCAATCGATTTAGAGACCTAGTCGGCGGGCAGCTTTATTCGCATTGATCAGACTCCATAAGATCTTAGGTGGTGTGCCCTGACACTGCACTATGTTCAGGAGAAGAGGTACAGGGTAGGTATTATAGGTAGTAAATGTGGTCTTGGAATGACAACGAATTCACACTCGGTATCTGGGAGGTGGCGAAAACCGTCGGAATCTCAAGGGTGAGTGTGAACCGGAGAGAGGAAGACTGGACAGTCCGGGCGTCCGCTACGGGAGACGCTATTTGGTACATTTTGTAGGGCCCCAGTGACCGTTGTCCGCAAGAAAGAGATCCCTTCCAAAGAGGTGCTAGAATAGCGAGACATGAATGCCACTAATAAGTTGTGGGGTCTAACAACGCTGGACTAAAACATAGCAAGGTTAGGAAAGAGAGGTGCAGAGGTAATTAAATAAGAAAGCCATGGTTCGAGTAGAGCAGCAAGCGCCAGTGCAGAGAGAGAGAGAGAGAGCAGTGTTCACTTTAGGTGCCGGGTTGAGCTCCGAATTTCGGTCTTATATAGGCAGGGCAGAGTGACCCTCTAGTTGGCTTCACATGTATCGCGAACCAGTCCCCCCTCTCTAACTGACGCCTAAGGTTTTAATTATTAAAATATGTAAACGTAGGCGGGTTTTTCTTGGCCAAGAAGAGAGGAACTTCTAATTATGCGTGGTGAAGAGGTTGTTATAAGAGGCCTATACAAACATACATTATTAAATTTGATCAAAATCTAACTATTTTTTTTAACTGCCTAAGTCGTTATTTCAACAAAACCATTAGCTAAATTATGTATTCAATGCTAACAATGTGGTCTACTGTGTGTTTGTATTTACTTGTACAATATTTTTTTGTTTATTTGTTTGTGAAAATGACACTTGATTTTATTGTGTATAACCAAATATGATAAATATTTTTACTGTTGTTACTCAGAATCGAACTCATCCTTATTTTTGTCCTTATGGGACATTGGCCCGGATATTTGTCTATTCTGTTTTGTTCGAGAAAGACAGGCAAAGGGACAACAGATGGCCGGTACATATCCCTAAGGAGGCTGGTAACTTCCATTGGTGATCCATTTAACGTTGTATTGTAGAGCAGATGTCGCTAAGAACACACAAAGAAAAAAAGCTACAACTCTACATTTGTTAGCTAAGGTTTTATCATCTAAGTTTTCCCTTCTGGTGCATTATGGCGAAGAAGTAATGCAATTCAAAAATCCATTTATGTATGGCATGAAGATAATTACAGTCCTTTATAGATCGCATTCGCTCCATGACCGATCTACGCTCCATAAAACGCAATACCGTATTAAATGAGAAATGTGGGCTGCATACCTACATGCGATAGTTAGTAAATGTCAACCTTCACAATATGTGAACTTTCTCAGCAAAGTACGAATCCAGATAAAGAGTCTTATGATGAAATAGTAGAAAAGTACAATATGTCGAAGGGGGAGGCTTCACTTTCAAAAAGGCAGTTGGGACATTCCGTTGTTGTGTAAGAATGTTCTACAATAATGCCTTAAAAAAAATATCATGCATCTATATTTTAAGAGTAAAGGTTATGAACGCGATGTTAATATCAGCTTCATTGATTTTTTTTCAATTATGTACTCGATGTTGGGGCGTATTAAATTTGATTCGAAATAAGATATTTGTTACAATATTAAATAATTATTGAAAATCACTCGTGCTATATTAAAAGCAGGCTTTATTTTTTTCTTGTTTTGTAAGCAATTGGACACCCATATCTTAGCTTAAACAAACAACTCACTAATCTCACTAACTCACCAGAATCTTACAAAATGAGCCAATTGTGAATGTTGGTTTATTTAATGAGCATCGCAACTCTGATAACTGATAACAAAGAAAATCACGGGGAAAAAAACATGAAATCAAATTCCAGGGCAACTCCGTCGCAGGACAGATACATTTATATAAAACAGTGCTACGTGGGTTTAATTTTACCCCAAACATTTGTACATTAATCAGTTTAATAAATTCATTTTTTAAAGTTGATATTATTAATTCTTATTCCTTCATATATGGAAAAGCCGTGGTTTCTCCATAGTCGTTCTTCGTGAATTCTGACACTTTACTGTTCGTACTAAAGGAATCATTAATTTGTATTGGTGATATGAATTGTAAACTGAAACCAGAATTCAGTTTAATTCCCTATAAAGCAGTTTTATGTCCTCTTCTGATATACAGCGAAGTACGGAAAAGTAAACTAGAAAATGAAATTAGAAAGTACTAATGGTTAAAAATAAGGTTTTCAATATAGATATATATGATTTTATCTATTTGGGTAACCATTTGATGTTGGTAATGTTTCTCCTCTGAAGATCAATTGTGTTTCTCTGTAAACGAACTAAACAACATTTTAAGCCATTATTTCAAATATCGTTCTTTCTACAATTAAATCTTTAATTACTCACTTTAACTTCACTCAACTCAAAATTTCACTTGTACACTTAATCGCTTTCTATGTATCTCCTAGTCTTGATATTCAGCCGTCTGCTGTAGATAGCGGCAGCAGAGTAGTCTGCTGCCGCCGCGCAAGTCATTCGTGCCCAGTGGATTTTAAAATTAAAAAATACGACTCGAAACGAGTTCTTTATGTATATATACAACACACGAGAAATATGTTCATGAATTTCACGACCTTACTCCATGGTGTCCATGGCGTTCGTTTGTATATTACTTACATAAGGACAAAGTTCCATGTATTTCTATCGCTTACACTATAATTACTATAGTGGTCAAGATATTTGAATGCAAAGTTTCGAAGAGTTCAAACATAAGAATTATACATCTGATAAACCGTAACCGCTGGTATTTCAGTGTTAGAGGAAGAATTACGTGGCAACAAAACCAATTTAAATTTTATAATAAAGAATTATTTCGTAAGAATACACCGTTACTTTTTTATTCGTGCTAATTAAACAAGGTCCAGAGAATAAGGACATGAGGTAACGATCACACAAATGAGCTGATCTAAAGATATGTTATTTCCACTAGTTTTAAACTCTAATACAACGGCTCTAAATAGTTCTCAACAACAAACCTAAATTTTCTTCTGCCTTCTCCTTGGCGAGACCTCCTCCGCGTTGACAACTCTCGTCAGGACGTTATTAATAACGGCTCATTATCTTCTACAAATGTAAAGAGTCTCGCTGTGAGGCCGATGACTCGGAGATATATACAGCAACATTGCCTGCTAAGTCATGCTCCTTCATGGCGGTCGGACTTACTGCGACGGACTTGACAATCGCTGGACTACTTAAGTATTCATAGCAGAGACTTTAATGCGTCATTGTACGCTAGGGGGCGATGGTCGTATTTCCAAATCAGCGACCTAACGACTAATGTTTATCAGCTTAATTGTATTTTTTGAAATATTTATAAAAGGAATCGTGGGCGTAGAAACAGAACGGTTATCTTTAAGGAACTCTGCGCCAGTTTCTATAATAACTATGAAATTATTACGGAATAATTTTATAGCTGGTACCTTTTTTGAAAACCTATTTGAAATTTTCTAGAAGGATATTTTTGCTTTACCTTATTTTATATGTTCTTAACTATGGAAAAAAATGAGAGCATTTAATTTAAAATAGCTTTCCAGCTGTTAAATAGCCCACACCAGCGTTATTTTTCACTGAATAGAAATATAATTAAATAATTATATAAATAATATTAATAATAAATTATTATAAGTAACTGATAAAGTATAGATTTAAACATTAGGAGAGTGGATGAATGAGGAATATCGATGTGAATAGAGCTCCAAAGGTTTATAGCACGGTAAAGGAAGAGGATTAGGGCGTGATCTAATTGTGTGAAATTTCTTTGCTGATTTGAATTGGAGGAGATTATGCTAAAGGTAAGGAGGCTAGAATGTCCGTTTATAATATGAGATATAATAAATTATTTTAACGTGCGCTATCGTCAAATATATAAAAGTTTTAACTTACCCGGAAAAGTTAAAAATAAAACAAAACTTTTGTAAAATAATAGATTATTAATTATAATTCAATTGCTTGGAATTAAAAAACAAAACAATTAGCTTATATCGTATTTAGATAGGCCATCAATTTTAAAATCTTTACGCTCTAAATAGTAATAAGTGTAATTAAACTATAGTTACGTACAATAATTAAAACTGTCATCAAAAGTATTTTCGCGAACCCAGTATCATACAGTTATTTTGCATGGATGTCTTACTTGATGCTAAAATTGAAAGCAATTCAATGAAAAATATTAAATTATAATAAACTATGCAGTAATTAAACAATAAGTAGTTACTTATCATTATATTATATTTATATTATATATAGATCATACTATATAGGTAGGCAGAATGTAAAATAAAAGACTCTTGATATACTATGTGGCTTTATGAAAGTATTGTAGTATTATCTAAAAATGTCATTAGGAGCTTCAATCATAAATAGACTATTTTTTCTTTTTTTTCTTTCATAGCCCCTTTAAATTTACAGATAATTATAGATCCTCAGGCGAATCTATTTATAAATTATTTTTGTATTTCATGTAGCGTCACTACGTTATATACAGGTTTTATTATTTTATTAAAATTATATAATGAATAAACAAGTATAATGATACATATTATACGTGACTGGACTAAACTGACTAATAAAGGTGATGGGGCTCACCTATTTGATCAACCTTAAAACTAACTTACATACTAATTCTTAACCTATCTTTTCCCCGACAGTCTGTTGCCATCGATGTGGGAGGGGTGGTGGGGTCATGGTGTTAAACACTGGGTTTTTCAGGTGCTGCAACGAGTAAAAAAACTTAATGTGCACACCAAGCAACGGGTGCAGGTCAGCGTTCTTCAGCCTCTCGAACGAGGTATGTTGGACCACTTTTCGCATGATCCCATTCTGGAAATGTTGGAGACAATTGGCTGGATTGTCAGTCAAGTGGGTAAATAGCGGGGCACCGCACTGCAGAGCTGACCGGAGAACACATTTATATATCATCAATTTGAGACGAAGCGACAGGTTGGGTGAAGTGTAATAGCCGGTAAGACCTTTGTCGTACTTTTTCTATTTTATAACTAAAATGAGTAGAGAAATCGAGATGCCTATCCACTTTTCTCTTTTTTTTTCTAAGCTCTCAAACTTATAAAAATAGGAATGTGGGAAAAATAAGGAAAATTATTTTTGGCTGGAAAGTGCCTTTCACTAAGGGGAGACCCCTATTTGAAGGATGTATGAGAAGGATATGGGGTGTGGAATGCCTAGAAAGGTGGATGGAGTCAGGAAGGTAGTGAGAGTCTACCAAGGATTGAGCCTAGGCATGCCTAGGCATGCCTAGGCGATGGTTTGTTGTAGGCCAGGCGAAGCCTGGCCGGCCGCCCCGCCAGGGGCCTGAATGAGTCGGCCTAATCGGACGGAAGATTAACCCTGCTTACACAGGTAGATGGGGTAATGTGGCGTCGGTTGAGTCGGCCGGGAGATCGGCCTCGATCTCTCGGCTGGGTGTAGGTCCGTCAGTCCTCTGGTTCTATGATGTCTTTCATTCGCCAAGCTTCGGCGGTCCAGCAGTGCTTCCATCTGACGGGCATTGGTGGTGGCTGAAGGTCGGAGAATAGTGGGTTATGGCTATGTCTTAGGAAGTCAAAAAAATTGATGCCTTCTCTTGATAAAATCTTGGATAGTGAGCACTTCGAATTTTTTGTGGATTTCGTCGGCCTTCATTCGGTCGAAACGGGTGTGTTTGAGGGAGGTGCGGAGAACTCTATTCTGAAATTGCTGGAGCTTTAGGAGAGTGTTGGGAGTCAAATACTCGTAGAGAGGGGTTCCATACATCAATGCAGGTCTTAGGACGCTCTGGTATATCAGCAGCTTGAGGCGTACTGATAGAGCCGGGCTGTGAAGTAGGTGTCCGAGGCTGAAGAATTTCTTCCTAACACTTTTTAATTTCCTGCCGAGGTGCGTTGTGAACGACAAGTGCCTACCGAGGGTAATTCCGAGGTAGCACAGCTTATTGCTTACAGGGCATTCTTTGCCGTCTAACACGAAGGATTTCGGGAGCTTCTTTTTTCCGGATATCTAACTAAATATTATTCCTTGCGTCTTGGCCGGATTGACTTTAATGTAGACGGCATCGAGTTTCTCGGCGATTTGTTGACTGGCGCTCTCAGCGAATTTCAGGGCTCTGGAGGGATTGATGCTAGTGCTGTAGACACCTATATCGTCCGCGTACGCGGATACCTTTTCTCTCATATATTGTTTCGATATTTGAACCATTCTAAATCTATCAGATTAACGAGACTGCATCGCACTTTAACTTTGAACTAGTACATGTTCTATGTCAAGTTACGACCTGCTGACTGACTCTTCAACAGCAAACAGCTCAGAATATAGAGTACATCGTTGCACTGATAAGAGTAATATTGTTGCTGATCCCGAAGGAGCTTGAGGCTATACTCTACACTACCTGTCTGACTGTCTCCTTATATATTATAAGCAGAATGTACAAGTCTAAGCAACATTTCGTAGAAATGATTCGGTCCATCTGAATTTTTCAAGTTATATTACGTATTTATATCCAGAATTGGGCTGGGTATCTTCCGGCTTTGGATGTAATAACCGGAAATATGCATTTGTTTCAAATATGTCACATATAATATTTATCTGCCTCAGTTTAGAAGCTACTATGAATATAAACTTTCAATTTCCTCCACTTCCTTCATAGATTGATTAGAGACTGCCACGCGGAAAAAGCGCAAGAATATTTAAAAAAAAAATGCTTTAAACCTTCGAATTGAGTATACTTCAATTGCTTTTGGCGATATATCGGTGGAATATTTAAATAATTAAGCAAACAAACGCATATAGAAGTACTGACATCTGTACCATTCGAATTGGCAGTAACAGCTGGCTTCTTGGCAGATTATACAAAGTTCAACTTGGCAGGTCCAAGACCAGCCGTTTCATAGCACCTTTACAAAATATCCAATATTTGAGGTATAGAGCGAAGTTCAGTTAATCAGTTAAATATATTTACATTAATATAAAATAATTTGCCTTCATGATTCGTTAAAAGGCAATTTTCAGGGAATGAGTTGGTTTAACAAATAGTTTTTTCCTTTTCCCATAATGATAGAATAAACAAACTAGGATTAAATAAATATAATCTCGTTACTGTTTCTTCCTTTTCAACGTCAATTATTTTCGTTTGTATGAAAAAAACAACACTTTATTTGAAGATCAATTTTACAATAAATGTGGTTGCTCAAATATCCTAAATTCTAGGTAGCAAACTGCACGACCCAGTTATCACTTACAAGTCTATTATAAATGGTAATATACAAAAGTAATATGTAAACCCGAATAAAATATTAGTAATATATATATATAAATTATTAATCAAGCTCGCACGCGATGGTGGTGTCAACCATGTGGTTTTGGCTGGTCTCTGGGCTCTTTGTAAATACTGTATGAACGAAAACATTTATCACAATTACTTATTGCCCAATGAGACAGATTGTAATTTTTATCATAATAAAGTTGTTTTATCAATAAAAAAAATAAAATAAAATAATAAATCATTTATATAAAGCGGTATGAATAAAATATATTAGAATAGTGTATTTGTTGTGAGATCGTTGTAGGTCGAGATTTCGACATGTTAATTTGTTCTGCATCAGATCCTTAATAAAATGAAAATAACAGATTAGATCAAGTGTAAGATTGGCTGTCTCATGGGCTGATCTAGAAAGGGATTCTATGCTTTCCTGGGGAATTTTGGTTTGTGTTGGATCCGACACATAGGGATCCGGGTTCAGTCAGCATCGTAAGGAGAAATGGGTATCGAATCCTTTAGTATCCCTTTTCAGGTGGTTAAAATGTTCCAAGAATTTATTTATTTATAAATGAAACATAAATAGCATATGAAATGATATAAATATGACTAAAAATGTCTACATCAGTTTGGGGTCGGTTAAAATGAACGCAATCCTTTAGCACGGCTTTAACAATAAACATCTCTTATTATTACTCGAATCAGAAACATTAATCCTACATTAAGGAGTATATCCCTCAAAATTTGCCTACTCATTTATAAACTCACTGCTAGTTATATACTCCCGGTATATCAAAATTATTTTGAATAATTTTCAATATTCAATTTTCAATAAAATTTTCAAAATTTTGAAGTCTGAATAAGTAAATTATAAAGTGACAGTAAATCAATGAGCAATCGCCCATAATTGTCCCTTCTTTGGTCAATTCCAATCTTGCCCAAAAGGTCACACGTGGTTCTTCCTAAACCACAATTCAAATAATAACACTTATTTTGTAAGTTTCAGTTTGGAAAATTGTACGCTTTCTAAACTAAGAAACATTAGCTGCAAAAATAAGATTAAACATCAGCCTGAAAGGGCGGACTTTTTTTTCTCTCAGTCAGACTTAGAGAATGAATGAAGTCACTTACAAATGAGCTACTGAGAAATTAGTCCCTGGCTATTGCTCAGCCAAGTCCGGACTTGCTTTGATTTACTTCTCATTTACTGTAGTACTGGCTTAAGCCGAGAGGCCAACTTCTCATTCGTCTGCCAAACGAGACGCTCAATCTTACCGAGAGTTCTTTAAAATTTACTATTTCCCTGCTATTTTCTGCTTGGGTTGGTTTTTGTTGTAAGCATCCTTTTATTTTGCCTAAACGAAAACCTTTAAAACAAAAGTTTCATCCATCGACTGTATGATATGAAATACATCATGCCAAATATACGACATTAACACAGTATGCAAATATACAACAAAATATCTATTTTGTAAAAAAATTTAATACGTTTCTTATTAAAATACGGAACGCAAACAATCACAGTAATGACTAGACAATGATTAGATTAAAGCATACACTCAGTTCAGAGTTCATTGTTACCCTGAACATATGAGTTAACGAGTAAACGGTGTAAGAGTCTAGGTATAACATAAAGTATTCTCTCGGAGCGATCATCTGTGGTACCTCAAGTTGTCAGAAGAATAACTGTAATTAACTGGAAACGGTGACAAATTACAATCTGCCTTATTGGGCAATAAGTAAATGTGATAAATGTTCTCATTCATACTATATTTACAATTTTTCATTCACTCGCTCATTCATACAGTATTTACAAACAGCCCAGAGACCTCTCAAATCCCTCGCATGTGAAAGAGGAAGTGGAGTCTAAGGAACTCCCCCACGCTCCTCCGTCAGCCGCGTCGCCGGATACGAGCTAGTGAAGGCTGACGAAGAGCGCGAGAGCCATAGATGCTCAGGACATGATTGGAGAAACTGGCCATTGCCAGGACACCCACTGCCACGCATTTATAGCATGACACGAAGCCCCTCCCGTTTCAGCCTGCGAGGAGGATTATAGGGATAAGTAGTGGAATGTAATGACTTTGCTAGAGGATTAGGGTGGTTGGATAGGTTACTATGGAATTTCGCGAACTTGGAAGGGATAAGTTCAAGAATGTAAGGTATATTAAGATCGTTATGAAGGGTTTTGTTAAATGTTCTCATTCATACCATATTTACAAGTTTCATTCACTCGCTCATTCAGACAATATATACAAACAGCCCAGAGACCTCCCAACTCCCTCGTTTGCAAAAGAGAAAAAGGAGTCTTGGAAAATCCCCCACGCTCCCCCGTCAGCTGCATTACCAGATACGAGACAGTGGAGGCTGAGCAAGAGCGCGAGAGCCACAGGCGCTCAGGACATGATGGAGAAACTGGACGTCACGTATTTATATCAGGTCACGATACCACTGCCACTTTAGTCTCTGAGAAGGATTATAGGGATGTATGGCGTTTTGTGTACGGAATTTCATGAACTTTGAAGGTATGAGTTCGGGAATGTAGGGTATATTAAGATCGTTATGAAGGGTTTTATTTCCGACGTAATATGAGCAATTGATTATTGTTCTCAGGTCTTTTGATTAAAGGATTGGATACGTTTCTTGTTTGACTGTTTTGCTGCTCCTCATAGCTCTATCCCTTATGAACAGATTGGCTTAAGTATAACTTCATAGACAAGTAATTTATTTTCTATTGAGAGTCGATGAATAATTTATGAGATGCAATAAAATTTCATTTATTATTTTGTTTCTATCTATTTCTACTTTGTATGGTACCGAATTCATTACCAGGAAACTATTCAAGAAAAAGTAAGATACTTACGGCAAGGCAACTCGGCCTTAAATCAACTATTATACATCAAACAGCATTTAAAGCACTTCATTAGAACACCTACTGCCCAGTTAAATTATGCACAGCCGATATTTATTTCGAAATCATAAACTATTCTGATTAGCTGGGACGTTTCTAAACCCACTCAGTTACACGATAAAGTGCAAATATCTACAGGACGGCTACCTGCTGCGTACAAATTACCAAGCGTAGAACGTAGGCACTACTTCAACGGCTGAAATACGATAATGGCCACTCGTAATAAACCTAACGACATCTCATAGCCAGCCACCCACCTTGCGGGACATGGCTCAATGCTAACTACCGAGCATTGTAATGCAGCCGGAGCCGGTATATGACTGCATATTAATTCTAGAATATATCCTTCATATAAGAATGCGACCGAAATAACTGACTCATCTGTAGGACATTTGTACCGGCTTGAAAATCACACCACTTCAAATATATATCAGTTATTGAAATTAGTTTTGTGTAAAAATACTTTATGTAATTGAGGAGTGTTGTCTCTGGTCTGGCATTTTCTCGAGAAAACAATTTGAAAGAACCTTACGAAAAAATACGAGTATATTACTGCCCAAGTGTTAAGTACAGTACTCTGATTCCCACCCACGCAAAGGAATTGAACCCTGCATCGTTACCGACTGGGATATCTACAAGGCATGCTATGTCTTCCTTTAACGTGTCCTCTAAAACAAATCTACAAAAACTTATTTATGCTACAGGAGCTAAAAATTGTTCTATTCAGGCTAGGCCTGCACGAGGCAGCCGTTCGATATGCCTCATTCCATCAGTGATAGTTGCGACCTGAGTTACAAACGCCTCGCTCATGCTACTGCAACGATAGTTATCGGCTAATTGGCCGGACTATTAATAATTCATTTTAAATCAATTATCGTAGACTCTACCAGCCTTGGAAATTATCTGACATTAGCTAAGCGTGATTATCGCTCAATAGTGTATTAAAGAATTGAATTTGAGACAAGAGTTAGTGACTAAGTTCATTTAAATAGTGTGATTGTGTCATTTACACTTCGGAGTGTTGAGTTTGCTCAGCCAAATTAAAACCTCGCAGGATCCCATAGGCAAACAGACCCAGTATTATTCCAAAGCCTAATGAACAAAGAGCTATGTTGTTCCGTGGAGTTTTGTTTTAATCAGACTTTAAATATTGGGTAAGCTAATTATTTCATTATCTGAAGGAATAATACAAAATTTTGTTAGACGAGGTCCCGTATTAAAAGGTTTCGGCCCTTTCATCAGTTAATTAGCGAAGCAAAAGTTAAATATAATTATTTATTTCATTTCTAATTGTGGGCTTAACGCCCTCATGCACTCCCATCAATGGCAGGAAAATCGTACCTTCCCGGAATATTGTGAAGGGAGAAAACATAAGTGCGTAACTTAGTTTTAGTAAATTAGTTACCCTTACTATTTTTAACAAGCAAGTATAAATTGAGAATATATTTTTGCTAAACATTTATAAATATATAATTTAACTGAATGAACTATTTTAATGATGGGATCTGTTTACTGAGATATCGGTCGCTGATTTTTTTTTTTTCATATCCCCTTGTTACAAAATATAGATTCTACAAACGAATCTATTTACAATTCCTTCATTATATTTCCTGTAGCTTGACTACATTTTATGCAAATTCTTTTTTCTACTAATAATGATCTTCATTGCACAAAAGTGTAATGATGTACATTATACATTAATGGACTGCATTTATTAAAAGTGACGGGGCTCACCTAATTTATCATGGACTTGAAACTAACTTACATCTAACAATAAAAAATTAAACTAAATCTTAACCTAATTTTCTTCAACAGTCTGCTGACATCGATGTGGAAAGGGTGGTGGGGTCGCAGTGTTGGGTTTCTTAAGTGCTGCAATGGGAAAAAAAACTTTTTTCACTTTTGGATTTTTCACTGGTGGATGAACTCGCCCACCGACCGCACACCAAGCAACTGGTCGGCGTTCTTTAACCTGTTGAGAGAGGTATGTCTAGCCACTTTTCTCATGATCCTTTTCTGAAATTGCTGGAGATTTTCAGCTGTACTGTCAGTCAACTGAGGGTAAAGCGACCATTTTTTTTTATTATTAACAACTTTATTATACTAAAATTACAACCTGCCTGATTGGGCTATAAGTAATTGTGATAAATTAACTCATTCATGCCAATCTCATTCAAACCATAGCGAACATTAACTAAACCAACCAAGATTAATTAAATTGGTTCGACATAGCGAGTATGTTTGGATCAGCAACTCATATCGAGGAAACAAGGTTTAATTATTCATAAGAAAAAATAAATATTTTTTTTTTTATTAGGTACTTAAATACGATACTGTAGATCAGTTTAAATTAAAATTAACAGCACAACTGGTTTATCATTCATTAGCATAAATATTACGAATTTAAAGAATACTCACTTATTTGTAATAGTGTTAATAATTATTGTCACATTGTTTTTAACATATAAATTTTAAACGTCTTCCAAAATTTAGTAAATAAACAATATTGAAAGCTGGCAATATATTAATGACTATTAATGTGTTACATGATGTATAATGAATAGCGAAAAGCGCCCTGAAACGGTTGAAAATGGCCATTAGCCTTGCAAAATATATATATAAGCACCACTGATTATGAGTGGCTTTAAAAGAAAGTGGCTAGAATAAAAAACAAAAGGAAAGGGAAATCTACTAAGAAAGTACAATTTTTTTTTTCTGTTTTTTTTCTTAGGCCATTTGGAGGATTAGAGTCTAAATGGTTCGACCTCTTTCCCTAATATAGTTATTTTTCTTTTGCTGGTGCTATTCGTGGAAAACAAAAGTTCTGGCCAAGCCATATTTTGTCTAATATATCCTTTATCGTCACACATAATTATAAGATTATTGATTACAATTACGCAAAGAAAAAATATATCGGTTGGACTGGGACTGAAACCGGTGTCTCCACAATACAGTCTGGGGCTCCCCAACAAACTAAGCTAGCTACCCTGCAAAATCTGGATGTTCCCAATATAGCTCGTGAAGTTCTATCGTACAGGGTAGCTCGGCTGGTTGAGCCCCTGACTTTAGCTTGTAGATGCCTCTGGTTCAAGTCCCGATTATACCTATACATTTTTTTTTTGGGTGACAATTATTAATAATAAATAATAGTTATATCTATACTAGAACGTAAGTGTGAATGTTTATATTTAGATAATATAGGGTTCAGGTAGTGTATCTTTATTTGTAGGCGTAACGATTCTTCTTTAAAAGGACTACTTTTTTTCCATAGAGTTTGTCCTTTGCATCTTATCATCATTTTATGATTTGTCTTTCACACATTCACACAAACAGACGCGCGCGCACTCACTTAATATACCAGTTTTCATTCCTTCAATTTTATTGCACCAGTAAAGAGCTAAATTGTATTTAGAAACATAGAAGGATAATTTAGTATCTTGTTTTTCTTGTCATCAGAAACAGATTTGAGCCTAGTCTCAGTATTTTAATAAATAATGGTTTTATATGTACCCCTTTTGTAAAAACAAGTAGAATAACCTGGGATTGTTTACTCTTTTTTTTTTTTTTAATAGTTTTTAGTGTTTCATAACACACTAGTATCGAGTAAGTCTGGGCCTAGCGTGGCTTGATTTACCATCTTTGGAGATAGGTAACACTAGTGCCATGGGCTACCTTCATTCAATTACCATCCCTCACATGATTAAAATGATTGTCTTACTAATGAGTTCATTTCCTCATGGGAGATATTAGTAATAAAATTTCCCATGCAAGAAATAAGCATGCATTTGAGTGAATGTTTTTTTGTAAGAAAATGTGTGCGATAGGACGGGATGTATATATTTATGTATAAATATAGCTTTTTTATTCCTTCAATTTATTGCATCACTAATGAAGTCTCTTGTTTTTATTATCATCAGAAACAGATTTTTTGTGTAGTCTGAATATTTTAATAAATAAGAGTTTTATATAAACTCCATTTGTAAAAACGAGCAGAATCACCTGGAATGGTTTCGTATAGTTTTGCGATTAATCTTTCATTGTAACTTCTCAATGGGCTAAATTACGGTATTCGTTTGTATAAACTATTTCTACAAAAAAAGGATGAATTTCTCACTATATTTGTCAAGGTTTTAGTTTTGTATTTCAATCACAAGTTTCGAAAAAATTACTTTCAACTGCAGATCTAAGAAATATATTCATAAAGGGTAACCGCTGGTATGTCAGTTGGCTGGATTGATAGCATTGACAGTAATTCAACTTGAGAGCACAGAAGCTTACAATAGAAATATCAACAAGACAGTATCTTAAGTATCTTTGCTTTGTACAGATCTATCTTTACATGACTTTACTTTATCTTTGAAATTTTTGATGAAATCTGTATTAGTATTAGGTTTCAATTTCCTTTATTTAATACTTTTTGTATATAGATTTTTTTTCATATACATAAGTTTCCTAGTTCTTTGTATATACAATGTTCCTCTGCTTGTTAATGTTGTAAACATTTCTCCTGTGAATGGATTCGAATATAAATATTCTGCCAAATAAATCACAAAAAAAAAGTTGTGTTTTTGAATATATACACTTTTCAGATATCTTGAATCGTTTTCAAACTATCTTATTGAAAAACATACAGACGAAATACCCGAACAAAATCAAAGCTGGACGTTTGGGCTCTTTCAGCCATTCAGTGATCGACCCATTGTATTTAGGCGATTAGGTCCTCATTAATCGAGGAATAGCTGTAAAAATAAAATTGGGTTTTATGTTCTGTTCGGTCGGATTCATTAATAACCCTTTTGGGATTGCCAGCCCATGTGACAGTCCAGAGCCCTAACTCATAGCTCACGGTTTGTACCTTACAGACAAAGGGAACTAATTAATAAAAGAAAATAATTAAGGCGCTCAATGGATTAAATTAATAGCATTAAAAATTTGGTCCGCTCAAATAATCAAGGAGCGACAGCTTCGCTCCACACAAAAGAGTTTTTTTAAATCATTAATAACCTTCATTGTGAGTTGTGATGCAAGAATTTAATAGAAAAAAAAATCACGAAGGAAAGATTATTTGGAATAGTTTAATGAGACAGACCCGACTTCTCCCAAACACGGAAACTTTTCCAAACCTAACTAGGATGGAATAATTTTATGATTTCAGTGTACTGGTACCTCATTCTATTCGCAGAATAACAATTAATTAAAATTAGATGTGTTTTTCTCACTAATTTTTAGATTTTATTTTATGTATCCGATATTCTCCAAGAAAGAGTGAATTTTTACTTTCAAATTAAGGAGTGGAATGCTTGTCCGAACATATTCATGGAGATTTTTTTTTCCACATGTTTTCAATCGATTTGACACGTCTCCGTAGTTTTATTGTCGATCATTCCCTTGTTCTAATCAGACAAGGCAATTCAATTAAATTTGTGCACATTAATGCTAGAGACAGGTAAAGAACTGTACCTTATAGTTTCTGATTCGTGCATAATTTATTTAGTTATTTAAGAATAAAATGCAGTTCTTTTATACCCTCACCTCTCCCTACTCATAAATCTTTTTACAAAGACAAGATACTTCGCCAAAATGAGGCCATTATACTGTTCGAAAACATCTTCAGCACCAAGCGAAGTTATAATCCACAGTTGTTTTTTCAAAAATTATGTTACAAATATAAAGCAAAACAAGACAATTCTTTTTGACATAAATTTTGATTTTTCATCAATTAGTAAATATATAAACAACAATTGCAATGCATGTATTAGCTCCATTCAATTATCATTCACTCACATAAACAAAACCGTTCTCTCGCTAATGTGCTCATTTTAACATGCAATTTTGTAGTAGTGATTTAAATTTGTTCATACTGAAGTTATAACAAAGATTTTGTACAAGGGAGAACTTATTGTATGGAATCAACAAAATCAAGATGTATGATAAAAGAACTGGGAGCTGGCACGAACGAATTTTACAAGCTCAATATAGATTTCTTATTTATGTCATTAGTTCCACCAACACCTTTTGCGATTCACTTGTTTCTTCGTTGCAGCCGCTTTGGCTCATGCTACTTCCTCGCCACTGTCATATTGATAAGCGTCATTCATTTGGAACAACAAACTAAAGAAGAAACCTATGGCAATTGCGTGTTGACGAGAATGAAGAAGAGACTTGCTAAACCACGCGTGGAAATGGTTACCAGTCGGAATTCGACCAAGTACAAACCTCAATGGCCACTCTCCAAGGGGACAGAAGCACTGATCTGAGCTTTTTTAAAATTCTTAATTACTTCATAATTTTAAATGTATGTGACGAAACTAGCACATTGAGGTCAGTGATGGAATCACTAGATATATATATACAGTGCCTAATGGATGTCCGGAAGCATTAAACCACCAGCGTGAAGGTAAGAGACATACGGACAGTATTTATTCACATCCCCTGTCCGGTTAAAGATATGCAACATCATTGCAGGAGTTACTGGCCTGGGATTATTCCCTGTAACTGGACTGCTGAAATAAACATATCCTGGGATCTTGTGAGAAAGCGAAAGGACCCTTTTAGCTCAGATAAAACTGCCTACGGCTCTGCAATAAACCTGTCCCTTATCCTATATATCCTAGTTCCCTAGGACTGTGGGGATAAAACATCCCGCGGGATTATAGGAGAGGATATATCCGATGGACCATTACCGCCAGGCCTAATGCCCGGCCATATTTATGTATCATCCCGACAGTGGCTTAATTTCATCAGATACTATCGATAATAGGCAGACTGAGAGCAGCCTAGTAGAAGATATGTGGTCGTTCTCGGACCCTCTTCTTCGGTGACAGGCTGACCCCAGAGGTCCGAAGGCAATTTACGTTTAGTGGTTTCCCCATTGTCATAAAAAAAACACACACACAGAAATGTCAATAAAAATTGTATTAATATGTGTTCTTTATTGAGTAGTCAACTGAATCGAGTTCAGAATCGTTACCATCAAACAGGTAAGGCGCTTTTAACAAGAAAAAAGCCAGGACTGTTTTTTTTTTAATTTTAGCTTTTTCATGGTACAGCTAAGATTGCACAAGACTAAGCCTTGCGAATCACGAAAAATAACTTCAAACTTATGAATAATAATTAAAAAAATATATTGTATTCAAATTTATTTATTGTGATAAAATTACAATCTGCTTCATTGGGCAATAAGTAATTGTGATAAATGTTTTCATTCATACCATATTTACAATTTTCATTCACTCGCTCATTCATACAGTATTTACAAACAGCCAAGAGACCTCCCAAATCCACATGGTTGTCACCTCCCTCGCATGCGAAAGAAGAGTCTTGGGAAGTCCCCCACGCTCATCCGTCAGCCTCTTCGCCAATACAATACAAGCCGGTGGAGAGCGCGATAGCCACAGACGTTCAGGACATGATTGGAGAACGTGACCACTATTGCTTTATTCACCGAGGACGATTAAAGGGATTAGGGCCATTGGTTACTATGGAATTTCATGAACTTTAAAGGTATGAGTGTAAGAATTTAGGGTATATTAAGATCGTTACGAAGGGTTTTGTTGCTGACGTAATAAGGGCCACTAACTATTGTTCTCAGGACTTTTGATTAAAAGGATTGGATACGCTTGATGTTCGACTTGTTTGCGGCCCCCCATAGCTCTATTACCTATGCCCAGATTGGCTTTAGTATAACTTTGTAAATTAGTAATTTGTTTTCTATTGAAAGATGGGATGTCCTTTGAAGTAGTCTGTACAGTTTTCCAAAGTGTCTGTTCAGTTCTAGTAGTTTAGTTAGTGTTTAGTCTTTCAGCCTCGTGTGTTTCGTGTCAACGTTTTGTCGAAATGGAGGCCTAAATACCGTACTGTCTCGGATACAGGAAGAGGAATTGAATTAAAAAAACTAGTGGACAGGACTTGCGGCAGAGGGTGAAGGTAATGTGGGAACATCTAATTCTAAAGTCATTTATTTAGTCGACTGCAGTCTATGAGGTCAACAACAAATGCTATAATAACGCAATAACGTAATCACTGATTTATCTCCGCTTCGGAATAGGATATATATTTACCTTTTTTTTAATATTATAGCTTTTACTATAAATTTTGTCTACAATGAAATAGTAATTGGTACTATGTCTGTTCTGTACTGCGGTCACAAGCTAACAGTCACTTCAAACCTTTGCAAATTATACTTCCTATATTTCCGGTCAGTAGTTGGGCACATTCGTAATTCGGATCTTCTGTATTTGAACTACTGGCTGTATGTATTCATACACTAGTAGTCCTATACGAGATTCTGCCCACTGTAGGTGCTATTTTTCACAGGTATTTTATCGAAGTATGCGAACTTTTTCTGGAGACAAATGTTTTATTTTACGAGGCCGAAGATTTTCTCCTGGTTAAGAACACAGTAAGCCAACAATAAAAATGGCTCAATCCACACATCGTAGCCAGTTTTTGACTCGGGATCAGTTTTCTTTAACAGGACACTCCAGGACAACATGAAGGTTTTGAAAACATTAATGAGGAAGAAGTTTGAAAAGTAGCTGGATGAGTAAGCTGTTAACGTTTCGAAGTGTCATCTTCCTCCCATACAACAAGGGATGTTTATTGTGTTGACAAGACTCTGTGTGCTAAATATTAAATTTTGATCTAAAATATAAATATGCATTTTTGTTTCATGTGTGATATTTGAAATGAATTCATAAACAAAATGTTAGTTTTCAAACCGAATCTGTTATTTCTTTATTAAACTAGCCCCTGCAAAAATAACCTCTTTGTAATCTCAAGCTAGTCTTTATGACGAAATTCTGGTGGCATTGTCAATTCAAAATGGATTTGACAACTTATTAACCAGAATACTCCAGTTTTTGTCCTGATAGACCAAGATAGACTGATTGTCACTGAAATAACGTATAGAGCAGGTGAAAGTGATCATTGGTACAATGAGTGTCTTGTAAACTAATGTCGTGAAGGTATGATCTAGTGACGGGTGTCTTTCGGTGTTTTAGGCTATTTATTAAATGGCACCTTGTGTTCATTCTCCAACTCAATCGTGTCTTAAGTATACCCAAAGAGTTAGTGAACCGAGAGTTCCTTAGTGATCCAATTGATAGATCTTCGTCAATTTTCAGGGTATTGTCGTCAGTTTTTTGGCGATACCGGAAATACCAATGCTCAATCTATTAATACTGTTTCTACTTTACCGTATTGCCGTAATTGCAAATAATAATACATGTACTGTATATTAAATAACCATTGTATCTCCATCAAATCAGCTGGCAATTTGAGCCAAAAATAAACTTTAAGAAAACAATTTAGGCTAGAAGTGGCTTTAAACTGTTTTGACTTTGTGAATTGGAAACGCTTCGAACCGAGGTGTGCTCAAGTGGGAACAATAAGTCAAGTGCCCTGGTCAGTTATTTATGCGAGAGAGGTTGGCAGAACTGCGTGATGGATGGCCTTCCCGATAAAACACAAGTGGCCAGCCTGTAGGCCAATAGAAACACTTGTTGTTGTTGGGGAATATTCGTTTTAGCACCCCGCTCAAACGATAGAACAACCGACAACAACAACAACTGAGGAAAAACTTATGCAAAGGCGAAGACAAAAGACTTACGACTCAAGAATAAGTGAAGCAACAAGAGAGTTCAACAGGAGGTTTGGCATTTTGTTCTGTGACAGCTGTTGTGGTTCTCTGATTTATGTCTTCTATGTCCTGCCAATGATATCCAGTCCTCGCACAAGAGTCATTAGTATTCTCTAAGTCAAAAGAATATTGAATATTTCTTTCCATCGTTATTAGTCATAAAAAAAAAAAATATTGTGACAAGATCGTGACTACCAACTGAACTAGTTTTACTAGAGAGAGAAATTGACTTTTTTCTTTAGATAATAATTTTTTATTAATGGTGCATACTACGTCGATAAAATACAGTATAGAATAAACATAGAGTCAATTTTTAATTTGTTAGTCTATTCAACTACTTTCGCTGTCGGTGACCAAATCGCTGCATCCTTCTTAAATTATTTGATTATATAACATTAAGGCAGATTGTAATTTTATCAAACTAAATAAATATTAAATAATTATATAACATTTTATGAGAAATTTTTAATCCTTTTTGTTCTTGGGGTGCTAGGGTCAATCCACAAGCGTTAACATTAAGAACTGAATTGTTATTTCAGAGAATGCAAAGGTCATAAGTTCATTAATACAGAAATGGTCGAGTGATGGTCTTATTTGCACTATCCCTATTGACAACTTCATGCCAAATGCAGTACTTAATCTTTTAGAGCATGAGCACCGTGAGATTTTATAATGCTTGCATTTATGTGTTGTATGGGATTTACATATGCACTTAGTAAATGGATCAATACCCGCAGTCATTTAGCACCATCATTAAAGCTAGGCAGCGCTAGCCTTTACGACCCACCTCGTAGTAAGTAGTTCTGTACACCACGATAATTGCATATAGGCAAAGGTACTTGCTCATAATATTTAAAATGGTTCAATTATTTAAGCATTTCATTATAATGTCAGGTCTTTGGACTATAGCTCGAGCTATGAAACTCATGAAGCCCCATATGTGTTATAGGGTGGACATGACAATTCTAGTATTCTCCAAAGATCATGTCTAAGCCTCATTAATTAATTGATAATAATTAAAATGGAAATATTGTTCAACAAGGATGAGGAAGATTTCCTGATTAACAATAAGTAAAAAAGTCATTAAAATGGTTTTTGCTGCAGTTTGGGGTTTAATATATGAATACGTGTTCTTGTTGCCTGGTTGTTCTCACTAGGCAAACATTCTTTCCAGCATCAAAACTAAACATAAAAACTGGTTATTTTTATAACCATATTAACGCAAAGATTAACTACAAATTAAATTCCTATTTACAGATAAATAACACTCCCTTTTATAAGCTATTTAAGGTATAACAAGTAGCGAGGATATGGAGGAAATATGAAATTATCCATCCTGCAATAATTGCTTAGGGAGAGAGCAGTTAGAAGAGGAAGAATTCCGGAGAGAGTAATTTGAGATGCGGCGCTGTAGGATTTTAATAAAGGGACCCTTGTAAGTTTAAAATTGAACAGGGAGAGGGGGGGGGGAGTCAAAATTGGTCTATTTCTGACAGAGAGTAACAGATAAATTTTCCACTAAATGTTTAAACAAAATTGATATGATCTATCTAAGGTACACTCTAGATTAAATTTGCTCTGACCCAGTGTTTTGGGGGTCAACGCAATGCCAAGGAGCTTTCTCTTTCTTGAAGTTGTAAAGGAAATGGAAGACCGTATCTGTTGTTGGTAAGGTGTAGGTCATTAGTAAGCTACAAGAGTGAAGTTATACTTTCAAGCAATTTGGGGTGCGTCTAAGAGACGATGCATTGTACATTAGGGTTGTGAAAAGTAATAATAATGACTTATTGTTATAATGACTTTAGTTAACTCGACCCCTAACACATAATATACGTTATTTATGATAGTGATACGATGTTTTGTTTGACATTGTAATTAACACTATAGAAAAAAGCTATGAATGACACTCACTCATTTTTTAGATCAATAAAATAAGTTTTATATCAAATTGAACATCCATGTGAAATTTTGGGTTTCTAGCTAAAAGATGGACTCACAAAGCCTAGAACAGGCAGACAGGCACAAGGGTGAAAACAGTTCGCATTGTATGGAAATACCACTGCGTGTTTATCTTGTATAAGCAATAAGTATAGCATACTGTAATGATAACCCTAGGTTATGAATGACTGGTTAAGTATAGCATAGGGGCATCGTAAAACATCAATATTCAATAGTCAGTCCGAATGACTTCCAATGCCTGAACTTTTATTTAGCATCTGACAGAGACGTCTAGTTTGAATTCAATATCACATTTAAACAAACTCAAATATATCAGTCATTTAAGGATTTTTAGATAAGTTTGATGTTTAAATGACAGCGGTAGTTGTTGGTACGTAGACAAAGGATGTGCTGCTCCCAGTGGACAGTGGTAACATCAAGGGCTTATTTAACTATCTCACTTCCATTGGTTTACATTATGAAGGAGTGAAAAAATCATTTTTGTTTATTTATATTTAACTAAATTACATTTGTCCCCTCTAATACATAGACATATGCGAAAATAACTTTGCGAAAAAAGGCCTGCATTCATAGTTTGTTCTGAAACCTAAACTTCTGCACTTCAAAATGTACGACCCCACGAACACTCCACCAAAACGCCTTTTTGGGGTGTAAACCTGGCTTAGGTGTACTTCGTGATGATTCATTCGGAGAGAGGCGCACTACCTTTTGCGTTTTGGATTATCATATAGGACCCATTTTCCATCTCCAGTCTCACCCACCATACTCGCCCGATATTGCTCCCTCGAATTTCAATTTATTCTGATCGCTAAAAAATTTACAAATTTAGATGATGTCCAAAATGCCATCTCCAGATATTTTGCTCAATAAACAATTGATTTTTATCTATCCGGCATTGAAAATTTGCACACTAAATGGCAAAAGGTTGTTAATAACGAGGGATATTACTTGATTGATTACAAAAAAATTGTTAAAAATTTATCTGTTTGAATTTAATGCAAAAAACCGACATTACTTTCCGGTCCCCCTATTATTTGAATCTGAGCCTTTCAAGCGATGACTTCCAAACACTTATTATAATATGTGGACAACTATCAGCAAAAAGCGTCTAGTTCAAATTCTGGAAATATTCTGAATATTATGCTCTGAAAAAAAAATTAATTATAAACAAATACTGCAGCTATGAGAGATGCTAAGAAAAATATATAAATTTGCACTTTCAGGACTCTTACCAGTATTTTTAATTTAAAATATCTTCATTTACCCAAATAATATTTTCTAGAACAAATAATGAGTGAGGCGAAATCTATACAGTGACAAATACGAATTAGTAAGTTATAATAAATAAACAATGGCCAAACACATTATAAGAAGTAAACAATGCGATTTAAACATGAGATATTCAGCGGACTTACATCACGTTTTGAGGCCATTTCGTGAGTTAGGTTTAGCATAAAGGCGCCAGCGAGCTACGGGCGAACTGATCAAGCATTGAATCATTCATTAGTAAGGCAATGGCTTTTAAAATAATCAACGTTAAGTTTTACACCTGCGCAATATTTAATTCAACTTTATAGGCCAAATATTATATTTGCTTCAAACGCTTGTATCACTACAAACATAATCCTGGTTATTGTAACTTATTCACGATAAGGAATTTCTGGGCTCAAATCCCTAGATCAGTTACCTTAACTTCATCAATATAAGTGAGTGGTTGCTTATTAAATAAAATCACCTAACCTACTCTGTTCGAAATATACGCACACATAAGCGTACTTTGGGTTCAGTGGCATTAAGACTTCCGGTAACGATGAATATATAATTCACAAACAAAAAATGGACTCTCTTGTAATGTGATGATTTTTCGTCGTCAACATTTTCTACATAAAAGTGATATTTTGTTGTTGGTGCTCCAGAGACGTTAACAAAAAAAAGCATATTTAATCAACACTAAATAAGATAAAATAATATTAGTACATTAACTCAAAACAACATATAATATAGAAAATAATTAAATATATAAATAGGAAATATCTGGTGACCATAGGCAAAGCTTTTACATTGTTGTTAAGTGACTCGTATTGTAACAAGACAGAAAAAAGTTCTGAAGATGACTTGTAATTTATAATTAAGAAGGATTTCGTTACTTAAGGCAGCTGCTGTGTACGAATCTTTGTTCTACCTTTTAAAAGGTACCTGCAAACAGAATCCGTACCTGTCTGAAAATGAAGAAGTCTTTCAGTTTTTTAATTTATCCGATCAAGCAGTGTTTTTAAAAAGTACAGTTACCCTTAAACAATGAGTTTTAAAAACATTAACTTAAGAAACTTTTTTTTGTTCAAAAGAGATGAAACCCAATATTTTGACATGTATGTTCTGACTGTCAATTCTGGCCGCAATTAATCCTATTAAAAATATTACTGACAAATATGATTTATTGCAATTAACAATTAAATATGAATTAAGCCATAAATCTAAAGATGACGACATCATGATTTAATAATTTAATAAAACTGTTATTCACAATGTGTTGACGAATTACCAACAACCCCAGTTCGACTTTGATGAGTATTATATATTTTTCACGGAAATTTACTCGATGATCCAAAAATAAATTGACCCCCTATCATAATAAGAAGGGTATAAAATTAAAATTATCAAAAAAAAAAAACCTTCCTTTCTCAATGTACTATCTTGGCATAAAAATTGATAGGCATCTCCATTTCTCTAGTCATTCGCTTCACCACCACTAACTTCACCAAACTTGACGTTGCGTCTCAAACTATTGATGTATAAATGTGTCCTCCTGCCATCTCTGCTGTATGGTATCCCGCTATATACTCACCTGACTGACAATACAGCTAAAAGTCTCCAGCAATTTCAGAATGGGATCTTCAGAAAAGTGGTCAGACATACCTCTCTCGAGAGGTTAAAGAACGCCGACCTACACCCGTTACTTGGTGTGTCATCAAGTTTTTTGACTCGTTCCAGAAGCTTACAAACCCAGTGTTTAACACTATGACGCAACCCCTTTCCCACATCGATGACAACAGAATGTCGCGGAAAATTAGTTTAAGATTTAGTTATGTTTTTATTGTTAGATGTAAGTTAGTTTCAAGTCTATGATAAATAAGGTGAGCCCCACCAATTTTAATGAATTCAGTCCATTAATGTATTATGTACATCTTTATACTTTTGTACAATGCAGATCACTATTTATAGAAAATAGAAATTGTATAAAATATAGGCAATCTTCAGGAAGTGTATTGAAACCATTGTAAATAGGTTCGTCTGTAGAATCTATATTTTGTAACATATATTAGTTTTGTAACAAGGGGATATGAAACAAAAAAAAACACTTGCCTATAGAGTTCAGTCCTTTAAATCGTATTTAAAAAAAAACATTTTGTAAGTTCCTTAAGCGATTTGAAACGATGTGAAAACGTGTTTAGCTGAATAAACGACACTGACTTTACGAAAGTAGACCAGAAATGGGAGCATATACGCAGACACGGTTATGTAGATGGAGTTGTGTGGCCTGAGGTCTCATGTATGCTAATCCTTTCCCGGTCCCGAATCCACAAGGACCAACCCTCAGTCCCTACTTCCGTCAGTCATATCTGGAAATACCTCTGTATCTATACCTTTCCACAACTTCAACTTGATTTGTGTCACACAACCTTTATTGTCACAGATACTAAGCAGGAAAATAACAAATCGTATATTATAATGAACTTTTTAAGAGTTATTAAAACTTACAGGCCGTAAGTGTTCACTATTATTCATTATTTAAGTATTAAAAGCTCATATCTAGTCCCGTTTCGTTACTGCTTAGTTAAAACTTAAAATTATTAAAAATGAAATATTTATTACTTCCTACATTGAAATCTTATTTCACTCATCCCTATAGTCCTCCTCGGAGACTGAAACGGCAGCGGACTCGTGACCTGCTATAAATACGGGTCCTGGCAATAGCCAGTTACTCCAATCATGTCTTGAGCGCCTGTGGCTCTAGTGCTCTTCGTCAGCCCAACTGGCTCTTATCCAGTGACGCGACTGACGGCTGAGCTTGGGAGACTTCCCAAGACTCGTCTTCCTCTTTCGCACGAGAGAGGTGACAACCATGTGGATTTGGCAGGTCTCTGGGCTTTTTGTAAATACCGTACGAATGAGTGAATGAATGAAAATTGTAAATATAGTATGAATAAGAAAATGTATCACCATTACTTATTGCTCAATAAGGCATATTGTAATTTTATTATAATAAAGTTGAAATATTATTGATAGGTCAGTGAAACCCAATTACTTTGAATTGTAATAAACATCTCAATACACATTAATTTCTACTCTCTGTAATCGGCATATCTTTCACCGATCCTAAATTTAAGAACGAACCGACGACACACGAATGTCCGTACCCCAATTAAATACAGTCTAGACATCAAAGTACTGTTCAATAATACGCCCTCAAAATCATCCAAACATATAATCATATTCACTTTGAATTGGAAAATATCACTACAGCATATTCATATAGTAAAACATATTTCAATCACGCTGGCCTATCGAGGCATCTTCTGGACCTGAAAGAAGAATTTTAAATTTTAATTTACCTGCCAAAAATCATGATGCACCAGCTTGTCCGTCTGTCCTTCACTCACCTCTTCAACCTGCATACATAATCCCATTTGGTATTGAAAACAATAGAAAAATAAACCCATCCCAAAAAATTGTTAAAAAGGGCCAATAATAATTAAAGATACTCTGACGTCATAATTAATAATATTTATTAATATGTGCTTAAATGGACTAGAATGTTATAAAATTCGTTTTTCCAAAGTAAACTTTCACTCTACGGTTATGGTTCGAAACCAGAAACATTGTGTTAGAGTTCCATATAAGTTTTTCGCTTCGGTTTAGAGTTTATATGTTATTATTCAAATGGTGATCATTGGCTTGGAAATACCTATCGAATAGATTTGCAAGTTGAAACACACAGAAGAAAGATCGCTCTAACCCCCCCCCCACCACCAGTTCAAGAAGAAGTTATATTTATCTCTGGAGCGAGGAGATGGAACGACTCTCAGAATAAAAGGACACTCCGGAATATACTGTTCCTTCCAGGCAGGCATTCGAGTCCATACTTCATCTCAAACTTTTATATAAGCATTTCCAACTTACACTGGGCACATCTTACTGCGCCGCTGTGATAGGGGGAAAGTGGGGGAGTTTAATCGCTCCGACAAATAGTAGAAAGAAAAAATAGTGCGGGGGAAGACAAAAAACTGGGAAAATTCTGTACAAGTTTTTTTTTTAATTTGTCAGGTCATAACGCGAAGTTATAGTATTGTTTATGTCAGTAGGTTTGCTTTTGCTAAGTTTCATGTGTGACATTAATTATATTGTTTACAACTTCAAAAAAAAAAACAACGAAATAGTACACCATTCTGTTGACAGCTTGTAATCGGGATAATAAATGTAGGACTGACAGACAGGCTGCCCTATCGGAAGTCGCCCACAAATATATTTACATCATTTACAAATATATATATTTATGAAAACCAGAATAAATTTATTGTCTATCATAAGTGACTAGAATCCAGAACATGTAAAAGTATCGTTTGATCAATTTCTGTTTCCTTAGTTTGATTTGTGTATAAATTGAACTAATTTGATCAAGTCAAATGTGATGTATATGGAACTAATAACAGTCGTCAAAACGATTTTAGATATTTTAATGACTTTCTTTTAGTTAGTTAACAATCTTTATTGTGCAATAATTACAATCTGCCTTTTATAAGGCAATAATAATACAGATAAATGATCTCATTCATACCATATTTACAGCATCATTCACTCGCTCATTCATACAATAGGACATGATTGGAGAAACTGGCCATTGCCAGGACTCCCACTGTCACGCGTTTATAGTAGTTCACGAGGCCACTGCCGTTTCAGTCTCCGAGGAGGATTATAGGGATGAGTGGCGCAGTGCAATGACTGTTCTAGGGGATTAGGGTAGTTAGATAGGTTACTATGGAATTAATTTATTATAATAAAAATTTTTTGTGATAGATTTGAATTTGTCAATATAGTGATCTCAAACGTAGTGAAAATATGAGAAAGTTTCTGCTTTTGATAAATAAAGCAAACAATAGAAACACCAGAGCTATAAAAATGATGACCGCAAGAGTGGATTCGTGATTGATTGTGTTTGTTTTCGTCAGGTGGGTTTTGCTGAAGAAACTTGCGTCCGTTCACTTGTTCAATAGGCAGGTTTTCCTTCACAGTTTCAGACAATGACTACAATATCCTCATAAGAACTATTTACCCAAATGACAGAGGCCTCAGGTAAAGTAAGCGCCGAAGTAAATAAGTAAAATACAATAGGCCGTACTTTATAATACAATGGGTGTATGTATTGAAAAGGCTTTGTATTCGAGGCTCGTTAGAGGTGGTGAAGAAGGCCCGTACAATGAGACGCAGAGGGTAGCAGGCCTCGAGCCTAGTCATTAGCCAGTCTCTTCTGGGGGCTTATCAGTTTCTTATCAGTGGGGCTTATCACGTGTACAAGTGCCAGTGTATAGTTATCTGGCTAAGTATGTACGGTCGTTGTGTGGCTGGGTTGTTGTCCAAAGGGGAAAATCTACTTTGGAACAGATCTGTAAACAAAAATTATAAATTGTGCAATCTCAGTATCACGGGGTTAAGGGCTTGGGTTCCTCTTGGTGGATTTCTTAAGTTTTATTCAATAATTTGTGTCAAAATGTGTCCTGTAGCTTGGCTACGCTTTATACACTTTTCAATAATTTTATATTGCGATTTGTACATTATACATTTATTGTCTAAACATGTTTAATAGCGATGGGGCTCACCTTATGAATCATAAACCTTAAAACTAACACATCTAACAACAAAATCTTAACCAAATATTTCCCGAGAGTTGCCATCGATGGGGGTGGTTGGGTCATAGTGTCAAACACTGGGTTTGTGAGATGCTGCAACGAGTCAAAAAACTTGATGTGTCTCCGGCGGATGAACTCACCCACCGAAGGTACACCAAGCGTCGGCGTTCTTTAACCTCTCGAGAGAGGTATGTCTGACCACTTTTCTCATGATCCCATTCTGGAATTGCTGGAGACTTTTAGCTGTATTGTCAGTCAAGTGAGTATATAGCGGGCACCGTACAGCAGAGCTGGACGGCGGGCACATTTATATATCAGTTTGAGAAGAAGCAAGTTCAGTGATGTTAGCAATTATTTAAGCCGTTAAGACCGGTGTCGTACTGTTTCTATTTCGTTACTAAAATGGGTAGAGACATGGAGATACCAATCCATAGCCTTGTTATTTAAAAAAATGTTTACCACTTGATTAATTTTTTAACTAACCCGTATATTATTGATTGTCATAATATTTGTTTTCGTCTTCGGGGCATCAAATGGAACTGACATGCAAAGAAACCATGACTCTTAGTAAAATACGGCTTTTGATATGTTGCGAACACGGTTTTAATGATTTTTAAAATATATATATATATATATATATATATATATATATATATATATCTAATGTATATAAATATACATAATTTAAAAAACAAAACAAAAGCCAGGAAGTCAAGCTTTTGATTTGATACCGTATTTAACTAATAACCAATATTTGTGTATTCTAGAAGGCACACAGTCTCCTAAATAGACAGTCCGGCATAGATGTAAACTGATTTTCTGGTATTGAAAATAAAAAACCCAACAGAAGTACATATTATGATTAAACGGTAAGTCAAAAAAAAATGTATTTTTTCAACTGTTGCAGCTATTATTTTTTTTTTTTAATTATCTGAAAAGAAAATTTTCAGGACTTAATATCATTAAACAAGAGAACTGTATTAATTCATAATAATAATTATTAGACAAAAATAAACTATCATTGCAAGAACAGGACTCAAAGCCAGTACCTTCCCGATTCCCTGACTCTATAAATCTATTCCCTTTCTAAGTACGTGTATAGATCTAAAAGAGAAGAGGGACTGTTAAATTAGAAAAGTTTGGGATTACAACGGACAAAAGGCAAGCGAGAACAAGAGAGGAAATGATGTTGCTTTTTGACAAGAGACCATCATTATCGTTAGAGAACCGAACAACAAACCAGCTTTTGCTCGAAAAGAATAAAGCTAAACAACACTAAACATCAACAAAGAGCGAATTTAATAAGAAACTTTCATGAATAAAAACGTAAAATATTGAGAAACAGATGTCTTAAAGACTTGATATGCAATAGAACACAGAGTGTTGCTGCCCAATATCTTAGAAAAATAAACTTAAATAAAAATCTTTTAAAAAAAAATTACTTTTGAATCCACTAATACATACAATACCCTACAGTTCAAATCCTCAGTATACTCCCAGTACACAAGATCCTGTCTTTGTGACCTTTATACTCCTTCCCACAGGAAATTATCTGAATCTTGTTATTATACCTTTTTTTATATTTACAAGTAGATCTTGAGTATGAGCGACGCTACAGTTCCTGTTCAAAAATAATTTGTAAATAGATTCGCCTGAGGATCTATGATTGTATATAATTATCTGTAAATTTAAAGGGGCTATGAAGAAAAACAAAAAAAAAAAAAATAGTAGGTCATTTTACATTTTTCGTTTTTAGTCGAGGAATATACTTGTTTTCATTTTTTTCTTTGTGATATATTATTTTGTTTTTTCTGGGTACAAACCAATTTATTTATTTATATATTGTCACAGAATAAATATTTTACTCTATTCTATTCTGAAGAGTTCAGATACCATGTCATATGTTAATTCGTGTTTTATTATATAGTTACGAAATCCAAAGCCAAACGATATGATGGTAATAAGCCTCCTAAATACTTTGGAAATAAATTAATTTGTTTGATAATGTGACATTTTCTTCTATACAGAACGAATACAATAAATTTAACCAAGACAAACCACACTGTTGTAACACCAGCGATACCTGTGGCATGCAGTAATTAAAGCCAAATACCTTTTGTCAGCCAGTAGATTACAAACACCTAGATAATTACTTAGTGATATACGTGAGCAATATGTGTATTCGGTACAGTACATGGCAGAGGCTTTGTTTTCAAACAGGTAAGGGCTAAACACTTTAAAGGTGGTGGAAATGATTCACGATATGTCAAGAATCTAAAATGTAAACTCCACAACTCATCAAAAAAAGTTGATCAGGCTTTGGATCAAATTTAATATTTAATCTTCTGATATATATACAAGGATACGGACATTTTACATATTGCAGATAAAAAAGAATTTGAAAACTTTTTGCGAGGCAACAAAGATTTAATTAATCACAATACTTTTATTCCCATGAAGTGTATTTGAAACTTTACAATTTAGTTCATAATTGGGTTTACAAAAAGGACGGGGTTCTGTTCCCCGGAGAGTGTCAGTGAATTTATCGTTTATGATATCATTGATTTTGTTAGAGTTAGCTTTTTTTAGCCATTAATGGAAGCACAAACTGCGTAAAAAAAAATTATAAATAAATTATATTCCACGATTCGTTCTCTGTCGAAAGACCACCACTGACTACCATAATGTCTGTATTTATAGACTAACGGTCCTGAGCATCGGACATCTGAAATGTTCCAGTAACGGATGGATGAGCCTTCGAGACTGTTATGGTACTTTCAAGTATTGTCTGCCTGTATGTCGACGGGCCGGTGTACATTTGGGGACGACAACGGCCTAAATCACTGAGGGTAAGATCCATTTCGGCTGTATCTAAACCGCCTGGAGATAAATTTGTCTGAGTGTGTTCGAGAGGGAGGGAGGGGGGGGGGTTGTCGATGGTGAAGTATAGTTACAGGTCAGAGAAAAGGAGCTGGCTGCGAGACCTTCGGCATGTTTTTCCCGGAGGTGAATACTTATGTATCTCAAAGAACAGGGTCAGCCTACAGGAAGATATTTCAAATAACAATGCTATTACTTTAGGATACAGTCTAACAACATTGACTGTAAGACAGATTACAAAAGTGAGAACTTACACATACCATTCCAAAGTATACAAAATGGCGCGAATGAATACTTTAATTTATAGCAGGTATATGTAGTGAAGTACCTAAGTCCTCTAAACATATGCACTTTGACAGAATGATAAAAAAAAATGATGATAAATATAAAATATGAATAAAAAAATATGATTGCCAAATGCGAAGGTAAGTTGTACATTTGACAGGATCATATCAATCGCATGAAAATGTGTTTGGTATATTAAACAACGTATCACTTCACGTTTTCAATGTTTTAGTTGAATTGTAATAATGGAAAGCAAGAAACGGTTTGTCCGGTCGTCACGGGGTGGGAGGGGGGTCTAGTTACCCTATCCCTAGTAACGGAGCGAGAGTTAAATAGGTTATGACCTGGACGATCGATTCATGACGGACCTTACTACTGAGCTATCTGACTCCATATCAGATAGGTATGTGCCCCGACAGTGCACTATGTTTAGCAGAACAGGTACAGGGTAGGTAATATAGGTAGTTTATGTGGTCTTGGAATGTCCACGAATTCACACTTGGTATCTAAGGGTAGGCGAAAACGTCCGGATCCCAAAGGCGGGTGTGAACCGGAGAGAGGCAGATTGGATCGCTGGAGGAGACACTGCTAGGTTAAGATTGTAGGCCCCAGCGACCGTCATCCACATGAAAGAGGTCTCTTCCAAGGAGGAGCTAGTTTTAGCGAGACGAAGGCAGAGAATCCCACTAAGAAGGTGTGGGGTCTGACAACGCCGGAGTAAAACATAGCAAGGCTTATAGAGGTGTAGAGGTTTTCGGAAAAATGGGTTGTCGGTTGTTTTTTTAGAACCCCTTTTATTTATCATGTTTTACAATATGTGAACAAAATTCAGTGATCAAATAATTAAAATTTTCTCTTCTTGATGCATACGCAGATACATTTGAAGGAGGGTAGGATTACAATAACAATATTTTTGAAGTTAAAAGGTCAATATACACATATACACAGGACTAGGTGATGAGGCTCACCTTTATAATTGTCGGCCAACACTAGGGGGTTTATCCAAGCAGCCAATCACATTGCAGGCCTAGATTAGACTCAAAGGTTCTAGAACAGGACCCAGTCCCTACAGGAATAGGCTGGTACCTGGCTATAGACTCCTGCCACCCCCTGAACTCGTCTGAAGCTACTTCATTTATTGTTTACAATAGTTACACTGATGTGACTTTGTGGTTTGGTAATATTATTTACATTTGTTTAATTTACGATATATACAATAGAGTATAGGGTGATTTATCTTATGTAGTTAGGGGGGTCGCTACACGGTTGTAAAAAGATATTGCAAAACGTAGGGTTTAGAGAGAATGGCGTATTTTTCACTGTTCTGATATAGACAGATCTTTGTAACAATTGTAGCCGAGAAAAATTGTGTCATTAATTCATTAATTAGTGGTATCATTAATTAATGTTCACGAAAAAAAATAGTTTAGTAGGGAATCGAATCGAAGATTTCTTCGAGCTTGCAACTTTATCTCTAACAGGATTTTTTTGTAAATTGTATTTTTATTTCATTTTCAATAACTGAGATGGTTCACATTATAAAATTTCAAAAATGAATAGATTAGGATAAATGAACGCAGAGCTTAAGAAACTCCAACACCCATTTTTCGTTGGAGTTTCTTCATTTATTCATGATCTACGTTAGAAATTTTCAGTCAAATTATCCCATAGACTGATATTTGTATGAAGTATGAATGTAAAAACATGTCTTATGTCTAAACTGTGAACTTAGAGCATGAGAAGAAATGGACGCGTTCAAAACTACATTTTTTGTTTACATTCAATGCAGCAGAAGGCCATGTTCAATTCTTGCAAGGAAGGGCAAGATGTTTATCCCAGCTACCCCACAATAGACAAAAAAAAAAAAAGGTTGGTATCCAATAGATACCGGTCCCTTTCTCGGACTGAATTGAGTTACGCTCCGAATACCTAACAAGAGCCTTTTAACTTAACTCACGAAGGAAGTGTTAAACGATAAAGACCATTCATCTCACGTGCTCTCTTTGTGTGTTAGGGTTGTTTTTTGCCACCCTTCTCTAATCCCAAGAGGGGAGAAGGGGAGAAGGGGCCTAGAAACAGAATTTGGCGTGCAAAGTCATAAGATTTATCAAATTTAAATGATTTTTTTTAATGAAGGCCTTCTTCAATATTGACTGTATCAAATAAAAGGTCTCAACTCCGCGATAAACAACAAGTGACACATGTTGAAATATTAATGGACTTTAGTTAGGATACGTAACAATTGGCAAGGAACAAACAGACTTTAAATATACGAGGTGTGATAAAAAAAAGTAACGAAAATTTTATCTCACTTTTTTTTTTCGATTTCAATGGGGTAGTTCATCATGAGCAAGGTCGTATCGTCAATAAAGTATATAACTTGGAAGTAATGCGCTGTTTACGTGAAGTGGCAAAACAATTCGTGGAAATAGCATCACGCTCCCTCCCGCTCAAACCTCACTGATTGTTCGTAATTTTTCTTTAACAAAAAACAACACTCCTGTGTTGCCTTAGCCACCGCATTCGCCGGACATGGCTCCCTGCAACTTCTTTGTGTTCCAGAAGTTGAAAAAAAACTTTGAAAGGAGGACGTTTTGACACAATTGATGAGATAAAAGAAGAATAGCTGAATGAGCTAAGAGCTATATCGAAATGTGAGTTTGAAAGTTTTTCGAAGATTGGAAAAAGTATTATATATCTTAGGGGGATTACTTTAAAGAGGACAAAATTGAATAATTAAACAATTTTTAAGATAAACAAAAATTCTTTTTATTTTTTTAATGAAACCTCGTATATATAGAAATAAATAAATAAATGCCTTACTTGCAGGTAATCCTTGCTTAAAGTGTTGGTCAACTTTCACATACCTGAAACCAAAAAAGTAAACCGTTAAATGATATAAACAGTAAATATTCGATTTTTTAAAAACACAGAGAATAATAATGAAATGAAATAAAAATAATATTTATCAAAGTAAAACAAAAATATTATTTTTGAAAAAAGAAAAAGGCCGTCAGAGACAATAGATATAACTTGAGATGCCTAAGGAGAAAGATAAATCAAAATAAACGTTACAGCGAGAGTTGTACGGCTGAGTATCCCCCCCCCCTCGGCAAATATACGAGACAGACATTACTTCAGCCTCGTCTGGCAAATACCTCGCAATCAGATAAGCAACAGGTTAAGTACCTTGCGGGTATACCTTCCTGATTCGAGGTAGAACATGCAATACGTCAAAATTGTAGCAGGAGTTTTCGGCCTTATAATATTTTGACTTAGACCCAGGCAGTGGATGTAAATATACGGCTACGTTGACAAAAACGCAATATCTTGGGATTAAGTGAGAGTAAGTTTAGAATACGATCGGTATCTTATTGACGAGCCCGAAGCAAAAGGCTCCATATTTACTCAGGTATGATGGCATCAGTGTTCAAGGATAGCAGTTGTGAAAAAAATAAACATATTCTGGTCTTATTTGCTGTTGAAGTGTGAACATACGATGTAATTCCAACGGAAAAATTTGTCATTATGGCGTGACACGTACAGACATGGAAGAACTGACGGTAATAACATTCTTCAATTGTTGTCATTTATCAAAGGGAATACAGAGGACATAAATAGTGGAAAAGAGGTAGGTAATTTGTTTAATCATGACAAGAGCATTAATGTTAATTAATGAGTTACAATCTCCAACATGCGATATAGCATGCTTCAATGGCAGGTTTTAATTTTCGATTCTTCATCACCCAAAGCCAGTTTTTCAAGGCAGATAAACCACAAATGGCGTTCTTTTTTATGTCGATTCAAGTCAAATTTGCGATTTTCGTAATCATCAAAAGTCCTGAGAACAATAGTAAATGCCCCTTATTACGTCAGCAACAAAACCCTACATAACGATATTAATATACCCTACATTCTTGAACTCATCCCTTCCAAGTTCATGAAATTCCATAGTAACCTGTGCAACCAACTAGCACAATCATTCCACTGCACCACTCATCCCTATAATCCTCCTGGGAGACTGAAACGGCAGGGACCTCGTGTCCTGCTGTAAATGCATGACAGTTAGAGTCCTGGTAATGGCCAGTTTCTCTAATCATGTCCTGAGCGTATGAGGCTCTCGCGCTCTTCGTCAGCCTTCACTGGCTCGTTTCCGGTGACGCGGCTGACGGAGGGGGTGGGGAGTTCCCTCTTTCGCATGCGAGGGATTTGGGAGGTCTCTGGATGTTTGTATGTACTGTATGAATAAGCGAGTGAATAAAAATTGTAAATATGGTATGAATGAAAACATTTATCACAATTAATTATTGCCTAATAAGGCAGATTGTAATTTTAGCATAATAAAGAAGTTTTATCAATAATGTACAACTGTAATATCATCAGATTTGCGTTTTTTTTTCTCTTGGATAACACCGGCTTGCGATTCTGTTTTCTCCCATCATGTAAACAATTTATAGTTTCTTGATATAAATATTTCTAAGTAAAAAAGATTTTGCATCATTAAAAAAAAACCTACTAAATATTAACTTTTATGAGGATGGTTTTATTATTATCATCAAATGAAACTACGATGGATAGTATCACGCTTACAAATAAACACCGGTAGAGCAAACCCTATCTTGATGACGGTTTTAATGAAAACCTGAAAACCAGTAGAGGAGGGAATAGTGAACATTTAGGCACCAACTTTGGGGGTACCAGTATCACATATTCAAGTGCATTAGGTTTCTTATAGTCTAAGACGGGGAAACAATAAAAATCTTTGGTGAGCAGCCTGGCAGCCATTGGATTCTCATCAGTGAAGCTCGTATAGATTTCAACTGCTATCAGATGTCGCTTCGACGTGAACTGTTTAAAGTACTATTTGCTTCAACACGACTTTAAGTCATTCTTAACGCAAAGTGAGAATTGAACGGGCCAAAATACGAGTCACATTCCATGACTTCATGAGTCACATGGCATTTGAAATTTGGCAAAGAAGAAGACACTGATAAGAAGAGGGGAAACCCAAATAGAACTGGACTATATACTACTGTTGTGTTTAAGGATTTGTTCTAACATAGGCGACGGTTCATAAAAGAAATATATTGAAACTTCTTTACTGTGCTAAAATTACAATCTGCCTTATTAGGCAATAAGTAATTGTGATAAATGATCTCATTCATAACATATTTACAATTTTCATTCCCTCGCTCATTTATACAGTATTTACAAACAGCCCAGAGACCTCCAAAATCCCTCGCATGCGAAAGAGGAAGCGGAGTCTTGGGAACTCCTTCAGCCGCGTCGCTGGATAAGAGCCAAAAGTGCGAGAGCCACAGACCCTCAGGACATGATTGGAAAATCTGGCCATTGCTAGGAATCCCACTGTATATTACAGTTGTACGGTTTGCTTATTGCGTATCGTATAAATATCTGTTAAGTACGCGCAAAGATTTAAAGTAATAGTCAAATTATAATAATAATGTGATTTCTGATAAAGGCGTATATTATTGTGCCCTCTATTGCTTAGCGAAGTATGTTGAAATCCTTACGAATGGAGATAGGGTGCAACTAAAATTCCCTGCGTGATAGCTTCTGATCTGATGTTCTCTAGAACTCATCCATTGGCGTGGCGTGTCTGTCAAAAACAAGCCCTTAGTGTTCATAAAATTTTTGTGTTCGGTTAGAATTGTCGTAAAAAACCAGGAATTTTTTTTTACAGCATTTAAGCTTGAAGGATGACTTGGTAGCGAATTTCAATTTTCGACCGTCATAATTCTCAGGAGCATTACCAAATATGCCGGCCTTAAGACCCGTCAGGTACAAATTGCCTCACTGGATGGTCGGTAGGTAAGACGAATACGCTACAGAGCCGGAGATAAGGCCGGTAGCTGGATGTTGATGTAACATTCTCGCCACAGATTGCACGCTCCATCATGTTCGTGCGAACTGCGTGTTCCACGGCGAATCTTTACGAGCCGCGATCAGTCACCTTCTTACCGTTTCACCTACCGGTGAGGGAGGTTGTTTTTTTTAAGTGAATGTTCGAAGAGTAAATGAAGTGTCAAATTGTCATATTTATTCTGAGGTTTAACATGTGCTTCCTCGGTATAGAATGTACGTCCGAATAGAATTTTAATCCCTCAAGCATATTAGCATCATAACCAATTAACCAATTCTCCTCAGAGACTAGAGCGGAAGCGGCCTCGTGATCTGTTATAAATACGTGACAGTGAGAGTCCAGGCAATGGCCAGTGTCTACAATCATGTCCTAAGCATCTGTGGCTCTCACGCTCTTGGTGAGCCTCCACTGGCTCGTATTCAGTGACGCGGCTGATGGAAGAGCGTAGGGGACTTCCCAAGACTACACTTCCTCTCTCGCATGTGAGGAAGGTGACAACAATGTGGATTTGGGAGCTCACTGGGCTATTTGTAAATATGCTGTGAATGAAACCATTTATCACAATTACTTATTGCCCAATAAAAAAAATATTTTATCAGAATAAAGAAGTTTAAATACATTAATTAATAGCCAAAGAAAGAATTTAATTATTTCATCGGGAATCGAACTCCTTATTGAAAATTTCCCCGGAGAATAATCGGGAACCGAACCCGGGTCACTGGCCAACGCCCGTCGTTTTCTCTACTAAAGACACTGTACGAGATGAGATCTTCCCTATATAGAATTCTCTTCAGTCAAACATTCCCGATCGTGTTATGCTATTGGTTCTTGCGTGATGCTATTGCTATTGGAAATCTTACAGAAACCCTTCATAACAATTTTAATATATCTTACATTCTTGAACTCATCCCTTCCAAGTTCAGGAAATTCCATAGTGACCTATCCAACCATCCTAATCCCCTAGCACAGTCATTACACTACAACACTCATCCCTATAATCCTCCTCGGAGACTAAAGGGGCAGTGACCTCGTGTCCTGCTATAAATACAACTGGGAGGTCTCTGGGGTGTTTGTAAATACTGTATGAATGAGCGACTGAATGAAAATTGTACATATGGTATGAATGAGACCTTTTATTACAATCACTTATTGCCCAATAAAATTTTTTTTTTATCACAATGAAGAAGTTTCAATGCCTTTTGCATTCTGTCACAGAAAGACAGCCAAAGAAGCGATATAATTATTTGATCGGGAATCGAACTTCCATCGACCCCTTCCACCAATATCCTATATTCATACCCAATATTATAATCGGAAGATCGTCACTGTAGCAAGACTACATTAGGAAGGTCCATGGGTCCGAGTCCTGATTCGATTTTTTATGAACGTTTTCAACAGACCACGGCGTCTTCTTTATGGGACAAAATCGTAAAATTCTTCCGAAAGCCTTTTGGTATAATTTGGATCAACATATCTTAACAGAGCCATAGACGGAGTAACGGAGGACAGACAGGCAGAAGACTGTTCCTCCGAACCTATTAAAAAATAAAGTTTTGTTCATTTTTTTTTTTTACGATTATAAAATAATCCCATCTTATTTATTAGGAATAGCGCAAAATAAATACTGTAGAGACTTAGTTATCGTCTATTTGGCAAATGTAACAATACCAAAAGACATTGGTAATTTTGTCCTTTAATAACAAACAGGATTGATTTCTCGTCATTAAACTTTGCTATAAATACTCGTTTTTAGTATCTTTCTTGTAACTTTTTTTTTTATAGGCTATAAAGCTATATTTTGTTTTGGCCTGTCAATAAAGTGGATTTTATGGCATGTCTTTATTGTCGGACGTCTTTATTAAACGTCAGACTGACCTGTTTAGCCAAGGGTGGTCGGAGAGAAGAGAAATCGTTTTTAGATGAATTCTTACTGGAACGAAAACCTCCACAGCTCGATAGTGAATAGAATTTTAAATAAAAACCCTCACTAAGCCCATCTGTAATTACGGTCTCAAACCAAGTTGGACTGGAAAACTCTAAAATATAAGGAGCCAAATACAATCCTTTAAATGTTGTACAAATTACAATATGTGCTCTTTTTTTATGTAACCAATCCCCTATCACCATATTACTTTCATGTCTAATGGAAGTATTTCCTTTAACCATGCGGAAGCCTAACCTTTCTTTTCGAATAGTTGAAATTTTCCTTAGCACAACCTTAAACGTGTCCTTAGCTATGTACATAAATCTTTCACAATGTTCGTCGGAATAAGACAGCAGACATCACTGAGGCATTCTTCGAAAATATCTTTGACTTCTTTGACAATATCGTCACTTACCTTTTCAGAGAATTAAAAAAAATCATTTTTAATCATCCGCAAGCCTAGTTTGGCCATTACCGTTGTAGTTTGGACCGTTAATTCCAAGTTCATGAAATTCCATAGTAGCCTTTCCAACCACCCTAATCCCGTAGCCCCGGTCATTACACTGCAACACTCATCCCTACAGTTCTCTTCGGAGACTAAAACGGCAGTGGCCTTGCGACCTGCTATAAATACGTGAAAGTGGGAGTCCTGGCAATAGCCAGTTTTTCCAATCATGCCCTGAGCGTATGTGGCTCTCGTGCTCTTCATCAACCTCCACTGGCTTACTACTGAATAGGGTTTCAACGACACTGAGTTTGTTTACCTCTATGATAGGCGCACCCCACCTTTCATCAAAATAATCATCAAATCCAATTTAATTGTAAATTTTTATTTACAAAAGTCAAACCCATTTCTGATTGAACTCACGCCATCATTTCATACTTAAACCCGACGACATGAAAAAACCTCTATGCTAATTTTATATATATATATGACATATAAGAAACAACCTTGTATGGTAAATTACTGTTAGAGATTAGAGACCCCAGTAAAGCTGCAAAACATGTCGCATTCCTTACATTAATGAATAAAATCAATTAGCATGTTTAATGCTTCATTATGACGGTTCGGATCAATGAAGAACCTGGCGGCCCAAGAAGCAATTACTGCGAACGTGTACAGCCATTAATTAACCATGCGAGACAAATGGAATCCGACTGGGCTCCCTTCTATGCCATTAATGGCGCTACCGGGCTTTCAGTGGACATTAAATATAGGATTATATACTCCGACATAGTATGACGTGTGGGAAAACACAACCTTCGGATAACCAACCTCTGTCGACCGCACTTCTTTTAACCTTAAGGGTGGCGTATTGACAAAATATTTTCAACCGAAATTTTATCAGGTTATTTCTATTTGTATAGCTATGTGTCCTCAGACAGTTAGTATTTTATCAATACTAACCACAGACCGAATCGACACAAGAGAAAAGACCACTGATACTTGAATTTAGTTTATACTGAGGATTTGAAATGAATAGGTTTGTGATTTAGAGAGTGATAAAACATTAAGGATTTAGATCTTACAGGGAAAATACCAAGGAATTGTACGGTAAGGACAAATGGCTTTAATTTGCTTGACATACTCACACAATTCTTAGTATTACCGATAAAAAATTCGTATCAGTCAGCCAACAACCAAAAAGTTAAGAACGACCAAAATACCAGATAAAACACATTGATGGGCAAAATTAACAGACCGTCCTTATTCTTTAAAATATAATAACGAAGCTTGTAATGTTTTACAAACAACAATAAGTTCTCCTTTTTATCTACTAATCTTTTCATGTGATAATCACCAGTTAATGAGGTGATGATTAGTAACAAAATACAATGAATGACATACGACAAAGCACATCCAGTGATAAGTCGAAGCAGTGTGTATTGTCACTAGATTTTAACACCCAAATGAGTCAAGTCTATTAAATGCTTATTAAATAATTTTTCAAAAAAAAAGAGGTATATATTTTTTTCTTTTACAAAAATACACATACAGAGTACGACAGTAAAAGCATTGGCCTTCGGGCTCAGCAATTGAGTGATGTTCGAAAAGTCAAGCCGCCTAAGAGAGCGATTCACAACTCTTGATAGCCGGACTTGCGAGATGTCTTGGGTTCCAGACATTCCTCAAGAGGGAGATAAGTGGAGTCGAAGAACAATGTGAGTTGTCCCAAGAACCGCAAGAGGGGAACAATTCGACCTCTCTAATCCACAGGAAGAAGAAAAGGGCAGACAAAAAAGACACTCAAAGCGAAAGAAGAGGGAGACAGGGAGTAACCCCTCGGGAATAACAAAGACGGAAGGAGGATTAAGGAGTATCTGGTCCTGGATGACGGGGTCGGAAGGAGTTCCAGATAACGAGGCGGAATTACCATCCAGACGTGGAGCAAATAAGCAAGGGGGTGCCTGTTTTTATTTAATTTATTCCACACTTGGTCTAAATTGGCCGATCCTCGTCGCATATACAAAAGACAGCCATACTGAATTGTATTATACTATTGCAGTATTTTACTATAATGGATTTAATAACTAACTGTAAGTGGCCTAACCGTCAAGGCTTTACGTTCAAACATGTACAGCCCAATACCTTCAAATATACCACTTTTTGTCAGTTCAAATACTGTATATATGGAGAAGTACAAACAAAAATAAACTTTGAAAACATCAAATCTATTTTTGAAGGTTTTTAGGGTTTAGTTTATGATTTTTCAGTATGGTTAAAAGTAGCACTAAACACAATAATAAATTTTTAACGCAGCAATCTTTTAAAAACTTGTTTATTGCGCTAAAATTAAAATCTGCCTTATTGGGCCATAGGTAATTGTGATAAATGTTCGCATTCATACCATATTTACAATATGCATTCACTCACTCATACATACACTATTTACAAACAGCCCAGATACCTCCCGAATCCACATAGTTGTCACCTCCCTCACTTGCGAAAAAGGAAGAGGAGTCTTGGAAAGTCCTCCACGCTTTTCCGCCAGCCGCGTTACCGGATACGAGCCAGTAGAGGTTGACCAAGACCGCGAAAGAGCCACAGACGCTCCGGACATGATTGGAGAAACTGGCCATTTCCAGGACCCCCACTGTTACGCATTTACAGCATGTCACGAGGCCACTGCCGTTCAGTCTCCGAGGAGGATTACAGAGATGAGTGGTGCAGTGCAATGACTGTGCTAGGGGATTAGGGCTGTTGTATAGGTTACTATGGTATTTCATGAACTTGGAAGGGATGAGTTCATGAATGCAGGGTATATTACGATCATTATGAAGGGTTTTAAGCAATAACCTTTATGGCTATTTTCGGATTCTAATTATTCATATATTTTCTTTAATTGTCTTAGAAATGGCTTATTCACTAAAGTCGTTTTCTTCGTTTCAATATTATCCTGCTATTCTAAATGTACTATAGCAACTTATAATCTTATTCTTAAGCAAAAACATCAGAGTAAAGGTACACATTTTTCTTCCTTTTTTTTTTTGTTTTCGTTTTTCTTATTCGTCCATAACCACGTCCCGTAATAAAGTATTTTCATTTCACTTCGAAGATAACTTTATAGTTATTCAAGAAAAAAGTCTTGTATTAAACATCGTCTAGGCTTTGACGGTGATGACACTTTTCTAATCTTATATTATATTCTACTGACAATATTTAATTAAACAAAAGCATTATTAACAACCAATAATCGAAAATTATAAAATGCTAAATTTTTCTTATATATCAGTATATTGTCATCACAGGAAGACGTTGAAAGTCCAATATCATTCCCTTTACATTTTTTGCAATCAGAAATTGTTAATTGTACCAATCAATCTTCAGAAGAAATTTTTTTCACTTTTTTTATCCTTTCCATTTTTTGCCTGCTTTTTCTTCTTCTCACTAGCGAATTATAACATTTTCATTGACTCTCACATAATTGATTGAAATATCAATTAGATTGATTTAGTTAACTTGGTTGTCTATAAAAAGTTTAACAAAAATGTGTCGCGTTATTATGAAACGCATTTTGCGATTTATTTCCAATTGTGTTTATAATTATAGAAATTTCAAATTTGTCTTCCCTTTAAAATGATGAACTAAAAATCTCACCATCGTCGTTTTTGGAAATTCATATTTTTAAGCACCGAAGTTGTAGTTATTAATTAAATTTATTCTTCTTAATCGTTTGACTTGGGGGCTTTGGCGAAAGCTCATGATTTTATTTTCTAAAGCACTGTTGTCACTGAAAAGAAGATTTTTTAAAGAAAAAGAATTACCAGTTTCCAAAGTATTACCCCTTCCCGTTTGATATACACTGTTTAACAAAACATCTGAACTACGAGCCGAAAAAGGATTTTAGAGTGCTTTTCGCAGAAAAAGTAGAGCCTAGCCGTTTGGACTCGGCTATAAGTTAGTAATCGCTCACTCTGGTCACAGCCGAGTTATTCTGAGGCAAGTGCATTTCCATCCTGCCGTAATGTGGAGATAAGTTTTATAGTTTTGTCGCGGTCGTTCAATCATTAGTGAAGCGGTGTCCCTCCAAAGAGCTCTAACTGGCTCATTTGCATATCAAAGGGCCGACCGCGAACGGATCACTCCCGAACGGCAGGAAAGCCCGGGTAAGATCGTTTACCCGCCGGCGGGACATACCTGAGGGAGGGGAACCAGTTTCCGCCGCACTGCCTCCAGGAGTCTCCACCAGAGATTCCTCCACGGCACGTAAGTAGAATAGGACATTATTAATAGGGATATTAGCGGTGGAGGAAGGAGGTTACAGGCTACACCTGCAGCCCGCTTCCTTATAACTCCATCTCGTGACTCCCAGCCTCCCATAAGTCAAGGGGGATACAAGCGGGTAGTTTTCCATTACAGATTTATGGACAGTTGTGCTGTAGAGTTGTTGGCAACTGTATATTCTCTAGTTTCTCCATAAATCATTTCAAGTAGTGGCCGTCAACGGAGGGAAAAAATATGGCTACAACTTCAGTAGTCCTAATGGGCATTAAATTAGCCCATGCCTGTGTTTTTTAGTGGACTTGAACAAGTTTGACGATCTAATGACTAGCTGATATAATCGTCATAGTACATCAAATGCGCTAATATACTGACTTTCTTTGGGCTTTATAAGGGTCGGGCCGAAAGTATAACGCGTGCAACTTCCTGTATAGATCCACTACTATAAAATAACTTTTTGTTTTTAAGCGTGCATTGAATGAAATTAATTTCCTTCGGTAGTAATATTGCTAATATGTATTAACTAAATGGTGTCCACGTTCTTTATAGTTTCGGAGAAATACGAGATGTCTATTCGGTTGAATCATTACATCGAAATAATGAACACATGTTCCTTTTGCCGTATAACAAAAAACCGGTCCAGCCTACATCCCAAAGTCATCCTTTAACAATTATTTCAATGCAGCAACATTCCTCGATGTTATAACCACATTCAACAACGCCAAATTTCTTGAATGCCTATCCGTACATTCAAATCCTATAGTAATTATTGGTGTCACAATCTATTGGGCGTCTGTGGCTCCCTTTCCGGCCGGAGGTCGATGCTAAAAGAGCTTCGTACCCCCCGATTTCTCACCAGCTCCAGCTGGAGGAATCTTGAAGGGTGTGAGACCACATTCTGTGTGTTATATTGTATGAGTGTGAACTGTACATATTCAGTAATTGGAATTGTGTGTAAGATATGAATGAGCTCTTAAAAAACAATTACTAATGATGTGGATTAATATTAAGAATAAAGAAATTAAAATAAGATATTTGTATGTAAATTGCATTGAGGAATATGAAAATATCACTCTCAGGATTTCAGGAAACGTTATGATGCTAGTTCATTGAAATCGGCTACTGTTCAAATAGTAGTTTTAAGTTTTCTACCTTCTATCACAAATATAAAACTGTTAGGAGTTTTATGTCAGTTATATAGTTTTATTATTTCACTGTATCAAATTAATTAAATGTTTGTAAATTTTGTGCAAAAAAAAAAAAGTGATTACTTAAAGCATAATATCTTGTGCGCGTGAAGAAATATGGACAGAGGTTTGTGCCTAGATGGTTAGACAAATGGTTGTAGGCACGAAAGCATGGTAGACTAGGTAGACTTGTTTTAGCTGATTAAAACCCGACGAATGGGTCCTTGTATTATTAACTAATGGACAGAAATTAAGCTCATCAAGTTTTGGGGAATTTTTAAGAATCTTTCAGAAGGATAATTCAATGTAAAAACGGCTGATAGATAATACTGAAACCCTAATTCGCTATCATGTTTCCAGTTAAGATAATATTCAAAAATTGACACTAAGTTTTCTCAGGTCATAGCTCAAAATCTACTGAAGGTTTAAATTTCTTCCCCTCTAGGCGTAAGTGAGACAGGATGGAGATACTATTTAATATTTACCCACCCTACCTGTGGATGCTGTCATTTATCAAAAGACGTATGTCGAATGTCCTGAGATTGAGGAGTTGCGGAGGGCAAGTGGCATCTCCGAAGTCCTTGCCAATTCAGAAGAAGCAATTTACTGCTGTACTCAACTTCATATATCAGTTCTTGTGTCCTTAAAATGAGAATACATACACATTCTACCAGAAAGGTGGGACTGGCGTGCCGCTTAAGCCCCCGGCCGGCATCAGAGGTCACGAAGCTTTATTTTCGTTATTGCGTTCACTTGAGTCAATAATATAATAATAATATGAAGTAACAATAAATCTTAAAATAATAAAGGAATCGTAAAATCAAGGAAACGATCGTATATATATGCGCATCAATTGACCTTTGTGATTGTGATTGAAATAATTACAATACACTTAGAATTTTTTTAATTCATCACAACAATTAAAAAAATAAATAGAGAGACATATAAACTTAATCTTCTTTAAAATAAATTATTTAAACTAAACGTTCATTTAGAAGGTCCTAGAGAATTACAGCCTCTCTCTTCTCACATAATCAGGACCCCCGAACATCGAATTTATTCACCTTGTCTAAAAGACAAATAAATGCATTCTGTGGGATATAATTCCAGATTAAAGTCCCAGACGACAGTAGTAAAAAACAGAAATAAAATACAGATTATTCTGAACTGTATGCAATAATATTAATAATATCACTGGTTATTCAAGGCACTTATAAATTGTATATATATACACATATAATTTTTAAATTTTGAAAACTTTTTGAACGATTCACGGACAGGTTGCACATAAAAGAATCTGGAAATGCATTGATAACAAATTAAACTCGAAACATGTAATAAATTCGTTTATTTCACGTTATTTTTCAGTTTAAATATTTTCATTATATATTTTTCATATCCCTTCTGACAAAATATAGATTCTACAAACGAATCTATTTAAAATTGCTTCATTGTATTTCCTGTAGCTTGGCAACATTTTATACAAATTTTAGTATACAAAATAGTGATCTGCATTGTACAAAAGTATAAAGATGTACATAATACATTAATGGAGTGAATTTATTAAAATTGATAGGGCTCACCTTATTTATCGCAAACTTAAAACTAATTTATATCTAACATTGAAATCGTAAACTAAATCTTAACCTAATTTTCCACGACAGTCTGTTGCCATCGATGTGGGAAGGATAGTTGAACACTGGGTTTGTGAGGTGCTGCAACGAGTCAAAAAATGTGTCTCTGGCGGATGAATATATACTATGTTCGGAGAATTGTCAGTAAATATATTCTGTTCTGCACAATGTACGGGTTTTGATTGGATGTATTTGTGTATATTTTTTTTCAGTTTGTCATTGCATGAAATCTCCGGGCTGTGCTCTTAAGCTGAAGAGCTATTTATTTTCTGTTCTATTTTATTTAAGACGACGTTTCATTGAGAATTCGCCGGCGCCACCAGCCCACCATTCCAGATCAACTTTCCTTTTTGAAATGAAGCCGTCTCGTAGATTACACACAACCCTTCATTAGTCCGCTAATGAACTTGGTAGACGAGGCAGAACGGACGTATTGACAGACAAGGCGATGAACCACTAATCATCATCGTTGGTGAGTCCGCGAAAAGTTTTGCTACCGGCCCTATGAGATAAAAATCTAAAAACCCGGCCACCAACACAGTCACATGTTTGCATCCTGTGAATGTAACCTCAATAGGCTTGTTATAAAACTCCCATAATCCTGTCGACCTGTTTTGTGGATTCGCTGACAGAATCCCACGATGGCTCATCAGGCAAATTAGACCCTGCCAAGTAACCTTATTAAGCCGAGGTGTGGAGCTTTGTGTGACAGGGGATAATCAAATGAACATACCGACAACAATTGTCGGTTCCTCGCAATTTTTTTTTTTCTTAAGACCGTCTTGAGACTGGACATACGAGTACTAACTGACTTCTAACTGGCAAGGCTCGGTGTTCATTTCCCGGCTCATCTAATGATGTTTAGTTAGGGGACGAGTTGGTCTGGTCGGGGTTAGCTCAGCCTCGTGCGGATCAATGAGCAGGCAGACCACTTGTAAAAAAAAGAAGCAAATGCAATACAGTAAAGCGAAGATATAGGTTCAGAGGAAACGCCTAGTGCTTACCACATCAGCGCCACCAACCTTCGGTATGCCCTGACTCTTAGAGAGGCTACGAAATGGGTGTGTTTATTATAATAGATCATCATTAAGTGTTAGTTAAAACCAACCAAAAATGTGCTCGTTAACACTAAAAACATTAATATACCAATCAATACTGAAGTAAGTACTGAATAAAAGCATTATAAAGCCAATCTGGACCTACGGAATAGAGCTGACAGCAAAAAAGTCAAACATCAAGCCTATCCAATCCTTTAATCAAAAGTCCTGAGAACAATAGTTAATGCCCCTTATTACGTCAGCAACGAAACCCTTAGTAACGATCTTAATATACCCTGCATTCTTGAACTCACCCCTTCCAAGTTCATGAAATTCCATACTAACCTATCCAACCACCCTAATCCCGTAGCAGAATCATTGCACTGCATCACTCATCCCTATAATCCTCCTCGGATACTAAAGTGGCAGTAGCCTCGCAACCTGCTATAAATATGTGACAGTGGGAGTCCTGGCAATGGCCAGTTTCTCCAATCATGTCCTGAGCGAATGTGGGTCTCGCGCTCTTCGTCAGCCTCCACTGGCTCGTATCCCGTGACGTGGCTGACGGAGGAGCATGGGGGACTACCCAATACTTCGCTTCCTCTTTCGCATGCGAGTTGACAACATGTTGATTTTTGGAGGCTTCTGGGTCGTTTGTAAATACTGTATGAATGAGCGAGTGAATTAAAATTGTAAATATGGTATGAATGAGAACGTTTATCACAATTATTGATTGCATAATAAGGCAGATTGTAATTTTAGCACAATAAAGATTAGCAATAATAGAATATAGATATTTTTTTTAAGTTACCAGTACTATGAAAGAATAAAAACAAAAGTTTATAAAACTTTTTTTCGCTAGGTCTATTACTTCCTTAACTATATCCAACTGGTATACATTTTTTTTTTCCAAAAACAAACTCAATGTCAATAAATTAAAAATATAAATTAATAAAATGAGATAGCTAGAAATATATTTGTTTTATATCTAATCACATTGTTCACAGTATTAAAAACTGAGACAGGTACGTTCTGCGTGTGAATTCCAGAAGACTACCCCCTCTATCTACAGGATCAACGTAAAATGTATACATATATATATATATATATATACTTTTTTACGACAGCGATTAGGGAAAATAGGGAAGATTGGGCGGTCGATACACCTGTCAGAAGTTTAAGGCTTATATATGCTACGCAACATATAAGCACAGCGTATATTGTGCTACAGATGATGCTGTAGCGGTTGACTGGTTAGATTTATTATGTAGAAGGTTCGTGTTTCAAGTCATAAAAACCAGTTTTATATCTATTGATTCAATCAGTGAGCTTGAGATTTTATTCGGTGCAAGATAGTTTTATGATATCCGCCATGAACTGCCTCCGCTTAAACTGTTCCAACTTCTATCCCTCCATCTCAATCCACGCCATCCTGTGTTACCAACTGTCATAACTTACAACTAACAAAACCAAGATCATTTTTTTTATTAATTTGAATAAGTTACTTTATTATGATAAAATTACAATCTGGCTCATCGGGCAATAAGTGATTGTGATAAATGATCTCATTCATACCATATTTCTTTTCATTAATTAATGTATTTTTTTTTGTTCTATTATTGTCTTTGATTTATTAAGATTTAAAAATAAAACTGTCAGTAAGGTTAACTGATAAAATATATGAAACTAACAAAGAGGCTAACTTATACCAAAATCGAGTTTCACTCAAAGCTCAATTTTAAGCATCGTGTCGAAGGAACAATGTTAACATTGTTCAAAGGTTTGAAGTCTATTAAGCGGTTATCTCTAGACTGTTGGTCAAATCGTTCATTAGCTCGAGTGGGAATAAAATAGACTTTAGTCCCCTTTAATTGAGGGGTTCGTTTACAAAACCTGGTAGATACATTTTCAGAAATTTCACAGGAGAGACAAAAAACAACCCGAATTTACGTAAAAAGTCTCAGTGATAACGGAAATTATTTTATTATTTAAATCATGCCGATCACTGTACCATATTGAAGCATCATTTAAATACTATGCACATTAGATTCAAAAAGCTCTTGTGCATTGTGTGAAGTTTGTTTCAATATGTAACGAATATAATTAAGGTGGCATTTAAAGCCTTGGCTTATGCTCACCTGTAATTCATCATCATCAACGACTGAATGAGGACCTGATGTAGTCTTGGAGACTGTTATTGTCAGCATTAAACCCTTTAAATAACGGCGTCTTAAAAGACTGCGGGTCACCGTGACCCGAAGGTGAGCCCCATCACCTAGTCCTGTTTCAGTTCTTATAACTTTTAACCACAAAAACATGTTAGTTTTTAACATATGCACTCCTTAAAGTGCATATGTTATGCAGTAAAAGGAGCCACCCACATCTAAATTATATTTTTGTTTATAATTTAAATTTTTATAACGTATTAAAATAGAGGTTAATAAAGAAAGAAAAATTTTCTCCCGTTCAAAAACGTACTATGAAATCAAACTTATTATTAAAATTGAAAAGCCCTAAGCTGTACTTACCTCTTCTGCACTGAACATAAAGTATAATAATTTAAGCCTAATCCTTGACTTAAATTCCGGGCAGGTGAATATTTCCCGGAGGGTTCCGAAGAAATTCGTAAGTAAATACAGTAAGGGCAGTGGTGGCATGATAATAATTATTATTATATATGTGGTATTATTGATAATACTCACGTTACATATATATATATATATTATATGTTATATATATATATATATAAGTTAATGTTTATTGAATTACAAGCTAAGAAAGGTTGGTAATAAGAACACGTAGAACGTTATAACAAGACTACTTTATTTAGACCAAGATACCTCTATCTATAGGTATTACCTGTAAACATATACAGATAACATATGTTTGGGGATTAAGGCTGGGCACTAGCGGCGCCTGGACTTAACTCCCCCCCACCAGTTTACGAACACCCATTCGCAAACTTTGAAGTCCAACACTCGGACGTCTTAGTCCATTCAAATAATGCTCCGCTAATGTTACAAAGGAGCAAAGGCCAGCCCCGCCCGTACACAGCCTGTAATCCCTCACATTAAGCTCTAATCCTATAAAACGTAAAAACCAACTGTCACTTGTAAACAAAAAACATAAAAGAAAACTTTGACTTTTAAAAAAAAACAATACTTCTGTGGGAAAAATCACATAACTATAACTATTTACAATGTTCCTTGCGTGTATGCTGCGAGGACACTCCAGCTCATTCCTTATCTACAACCTCCCCCCCAGGTGGAAGCTTTAACTGTTCTATGTGGACATTTCGCCGCTTCTTAGGGGGTCGTATACTCTCAATTGTCACGACGTTGTGTTCCCTAATCACGACCACTTTAAATGGGCCCTCATATCGCACCAGCTCTTTGCTCCTATTTGACCCTAGTTTTTTATAGACGATAGTCCCGATTTTAAGTTCCCCCATTCGATCCCGGACTTTGAGGTTTTCCCGTTCCACTCGTCTCGCTTTGTCCCTCGTTATCCTTTCTCTGACTTTGTCGCATATTTTCCTCAAAGCGACAGTATTACTCGCCATTTTCTCCGCCATTCCCTTGTCTGCTACCGTCTCTGCCCCATTTCTCCGTCTTTCGCGCAGCCCAAAGAGGATCTCGAACGGGGAGAACCCCGTCGCGGTGTGGATCGAATGATTGTAAGCGGCCACCGCCTTCGGCATTGCCTCATTCGCCGGCAGACCCTTTTCCGCGTGATATACCCGCAGGTGGTCACTCAGGGTGCTGTGCAATCTTTCTATCCCTCCTCTACTCTTAGGGTGCCCTGGGGTATTAAGATGCCAAGAGACATCGAGAGTCTTCATTTCTTTTCGGATGTTGGCATTGTCAAATTCTCTGCCCCCATCCGACGCGATCCGGTCTGGTACTCCGTAAAACTGGAACCAGGTATTTAATGCCAGCATTACCGCGTCTGATGACCGATCTTGCACCGGGTGCGCCATGGCCACTTTGCTAAAGCTGTCGATTGTGGTAACCCACTTATACCCCCTCCAAGTGAAGGTATCCACTTGTAAGTCACTCAACGGTGTCTCGGCGGTGGGCGATTCTTCTTGTCGCCCCCGTGGCGGATGTCTGTCATACTTCGTAGTGAGACAAACTGCACATGCCCCTATCATTTCTTGTATGCTCTTTTTCATTCCCCACCAAAAGTACCTCCGCCGCAACGCTTGCAACGTTTCCTGAACTCCACGGTGGTTCGTTTTTCCTTGGTGATAGGCCAGCGTCACTTCCAGCTGCTGTTCTCTGTCTTTGAGTGTCTCCACCATCGACGTGCACCGAATAAATATCCTATCCACTCCAAGTTGTTCCGTTCGCCAGAGTCTACGAATTTTCTCCCAAATAGTGGCATTCCCTACAAATACATGATGGGTCTTTCCGGGTTCCGAGGCATCTTTCAATGCACGGCAAATTTGGTCGTTCCTAACCCCTGGTGGCGACCAAATCGTCGCGATTTTACTTCTCCCATAACTGTCATATGCGATCTGCAGCCGCCCTGAGGTCTTGGATTTCCAAATGATCTGCCGTCTTTTGTCGTTCACGATCCCTTCTGTTACTTCCATTTCAACAGGTCTTTCGGCGGCGGAACCTTCCTCTTCAAGGGTTTCCTCACCTTCGCTATCTCCTCGCGTACCGAGGCTTCCATCCTCCCCGGGTGTCCATTCCCGGAGAAACTGTTGGATTTCCCCGGATGGTTCCCCTTCTTCCAATGCATTCACAGTAATGGCTCTGGACAGCCAGTCTGCCACTACGTTCTCTTTCCCGGGTTTATATATGATCTCCATATTGTACTGGGACAAAAACTCTTTCCACCTCGTGACCCGCGCCGAGGACTCCTTTAACTTTCCTACCCATTGTAGGGGTCTGTGGTCGGTGTGAACACGGAATTTTCTGCCGAAGACATATGGGCGGAAATGGTCTATAGCCCAGACGATACCTAGGAGCTCTCTCTCTAGAGCACTATACCGCGCTTCCGTTCCATATAGTCCCTTGACATTTATATTCCACTTTGCCCAACTTAATGTTCCATTTTTCCCCGATATTCTCCACACGCGCACCTACCTTCCCCAACATGTCGCACCCAACTATCACCTGGTACTCCCGCGGCATGTTTCCTACGATATGTATCTTTAGATCTCCCCCTTTCTTCGCCCACCTATTTAGCCCTATGACTAACTCTCCCACTACCTCGCAAGGGCCTCCCAGGGTGATTAAACTACAATTACATACCTGAATCTGGAGTGCCCTCTCTCCACCATACAGCCTCTCCAGCGCTCCGCGGGACATGATGGTGTTGGTGCTTCCCGTGTCCACCAGACACATCTCTCCTCCTTTGACCCTAATTATTGGCAACGCACACATCCTCTCCCGAATTGCATTACATCTCAGGATGCGGTCGCCTCTCTGCCGACACGCTCCTCAGGCTTCATCACGTTGCTCCCATCTACGTGACTCGACCTTCTGCCCTGTCTGTCTCCTGTTTCTGCTGCGCCTCGCTTCTTCTCCTTCAGTTCCCGAAGTCCCTGATGACTCATCTTCTGATGATCCACTCTCCCCATGTGTCATGCTCCGTCTCTCTCTTACTTCTTGAGTGTTTACCTCCATTGGTTCTGGTCGTTGGTATTCTCTCCTCCGGAAGATATACGGGCAATGCCTCGCGATGTGTCCTTCCTCGCCACACTCAAAACATTTTGTTCGAGGACACTGTGCCACTAAATGTCCTGCCTTCCTACATCCGTGGCATTTTCTTTCTTCCCTGGGCGGGGAATACCTCGGTCTCGTTCCTCTAAATCTTCTTTCTCCTGTCGTTCCCTTGTCTCTGCCAATAACGGACGTTTCTGGTCTCCTCCAGGTTGGTTTCAGGGTCCGGGTTCTTTTGTATGCAACTCGGCTCCACTCATTGTCGACGTCTTGCACCCTCACTTCTTCCTCCTTGGCACTAGTGTCGATCATTGATTGTGCACACTCCGAGAACGAGCGCTCATCAGAGAATCCTTCCTTTCTTCCTGTCTCCTTGGCCAGTTGCACTTTTAGAATTGTGGATAAGAATCCCATTCTACCCTCCACCTCTTCTACGCTAATCGACTCTCTCATCTTCTCCGTTATCTTATTGAAACGGACTACTAACCCCGCAGCATATTGCCCGTTACTTTGTCTTGGGGACTTTGTCTCCCTAAACATTTGGAATATGTCCTCCTCGGGAGTCCATCGTCCTCCTCCGTACGCCTTCTTCAATCTCATCTTAATTAATTCCCACGGGGTTTCTTCATCTGCCTGAATTTGATTCAGTATACTTCTCTTGACCCGACATATCAGGGCCGCCTTCAACGATTCCGCGTCTCTGGGATCTATTAAATTTTCTTCTGCTTTAGCTCCAATTAAAGCTGTGAGACGGTCTCCTCCTTTTAGGAAATGGTTCAGCTCACCCAGTTCCCCAGTGAATCTCTCCAGCTCCGCAACAGCCTTCCTCAGATCCTGGGTATTCATCGCTTTTACCCTCATCAGCGCGAGCGCCGTGGCATGAACTTCTGGCATAGTTCCCACTCTTCTAATATCTGCTCCCTCTACGAGATTCAAGACGGGCTGTCTCAAAATTCCTCCTTCAGTCATCTTCTCTCTTTCGCGTATAGAAGAAAAAAAAAACAAAAAAAAATTACGCTCGCACTCGATAACTCTCTTTCTCCACGGTTCCCGGGTTTCGGCACCAGTTAATGTTTATTGAATTACAAGCTAAGAAAGGTTGGTAATAAGAACACGTAGAACGTTATAACAAGACTACTTTATTTAGACCAAGATACCTCTATCTATAGGTATTACCTGTAAACATATACAGATAACATATGTTTGGGGATTAAGGCTGGGCACTAGCGGCGCCTGGACTTAACTTATATATATATATATATTATATATTATATTATATATATATATATAACACTCAAATTGCGTATATGGAGAGAACATTTATGATGGTCAGTTCGCCATTTCTAAATGGAATTTCTCGGCTGTTTAAAATAAGGTAACCCTGTGTGAGCCCACTCTTTGATGGGCTTCTTCAGTATGACCCACAATTCATATGCGTTACATAATTAAATTAAAATGTAATAATAAAAAATGATATAAAATGTTTAAGCGTAAGAGTGAAATAATATTATTACACGCAGGAAAATTTTTCTAAGAGTTTGCGAGTGGCTGTCTTCTCCTGAGCTTAATAATGGGCCTTCTTCCATTTGGTGATTTATAACCATGACTAGATAGAAAACAAAAACAGAAATAAGCAGCTGATCTACAAGACGGACAGTCAGTCAAGATAATATGACTAGAGACAAAACATCAAGAAGGAAGAGCAGGGAGAAGTGATGTTGCGCTTGCCTTATGAAGTATGGAAGATGTTTAAATAACGAGAGGACAGTCATCTTCTAAAATGAGTTCTCTTATTTAGCAGTGGCGAGCTGACGAAATCGTCTTTATGCTCTCGGTGTTTTCTGTTGGGAGCTCGTCGTCCTATCCAGCCTTAAATAAATGTATTTGGTCTGGACCTGCCCCCAACTCACAAAGGCTGTTGTAATCAAAACATGTATTTCTCAGAGTCTAAAAGAAGCAAAAATGTGTTTTTCGAGTCATAATACCACGTAATGTAGTTTATTTCATGATTTTTTGGATCTCGAATGAAATGCGAAATGAGCGATAGAAATACTTTTAACTAGAGTAGATTCTCCTATATCCGGACTAATGTGGGTGTCTGGGCGGAGGTGATCCGGATAGGGAAGAGTGACTAGGATATACGAGGGTGGTCTGAAAAGTTCCCGACCTAACAAAGATACAAGACGTTTTTTCAGAAATTTTTTTTTTATTTTTCAACATAGTCTCCTTGTAACTCTACACACTTCTCCCAGCGATGCTCCTATCTCTGTAGCCCGTCCAAATAGTACTCGGCGTTATTCTCTGCAAAATAATCGTTCACGAAGGTGATTGCCTCTTCATTTACGAAAATCTCTGTCCTCCGAGCGCAATTTTTAGATGAGGGAACAAAAAGAAGTCGCTTGGGGCTAGATCTGGTGAGTAAGGTGGATGGTCAAGCAGTTCAAACCTTAATTCATGGATTTTCGCCATGGCAACGACTGAGGTGTGAGACGGTGCGTTTTCTTGGTGAAACAGGATTTTCTTTTTCTGCAAGTTCTGCCTTCATCTTGTCAAGTAATGATGCGTAGTATGCTTCTGAAATAGTTTTTCCTTTTTGAAGATAATCGATTAAAATAACTCCATGACTATCCCAAAAAACAGTCGCCATCACTTTCCCAGCCGAAAAAACAGTTTTTGATTTTTTTGGAGCCGGTTCCCCCTTTGCAGTCCACTGTTTGGACTGTATTTTTGTTTCGGGCGTATAATGGTGTATCCAAGTTTCATCCACAGTAGTTAATCGGCGCCAAAACTCGGATTTATTGTGCCTAAACTGCGCCAACAGAGCGTTGGTCTAACGTGAGCAAACGCGGCACCCAACGTGCGGACAGCTTTCTCATCTCTAAATGTTGATTTAATATGTGACAAACACGTTCTTTTGGCATGTTCATAACCTCTGCTATACCTCTCGCTTTAATTCGGCGGTCGTCTAGCACCATTTGGTGAACTTTGGCGATGTTTTCGTCAGTAGTTGCAGTTTTTGGACGTCCTGAACGTTCATCGTCTCCCAAGCTCTTACGACCACGTTTAAATTCAGCTGCCCAAAATTTCACTGTGGTAAACGATGGTGCAGAGTCCCCATACACAGAATCCGACTCATCTTTGATTTGCGTAGGCGTATTGCCTTTCTAAAACAAATATTTAATGACAGCTCGATACTTGATTTTGTCCATGTTTATAAAAACACTCACATCGACTCACTCAAACGACTGTTACACAACAACTGCGCGTCCAAAATGGCTGAAACTTTGGTGACTAACTGTCAACAGATGAACAACGAAATTCACTAGCTTTTATTTACGACTGCTGCTATCTTCATGTTAAGGTCGGAAACTTTTCAGGCCACCCTTGTATAGTGAAATAAAGAATAATTTAAGTAGTTATTAGTTACACATTGGTTTTATATATTTAGAATAAACTTTAATATTTAACATCAAAATACTTGTTGTTTTTTTATCGTCAACCTTTCCCGATCGACCCCTTTGCCAGTGCCTTGTGAGCATGACGTCAAGACGTGTGGAATGATCTACAAATTTTAAAGCATCCAAAAAAAAAAATAATAAACCATAGAACTAGATAAATATTCCTTATAATCAAAATAAATATTAAATGAACGATCAAATTAATGTACGTCTAATGCATGGAATCTTGGGAAGAAACGCGTGTTTTGTCAATGGTTTTTGAATCGTCGCTGTCTCCTCTTACTTTCCTTTAACAAGGTCTGCAATATCTGCTAACTCTTGTACGACATCGCATGTCACCACTCTACAACTTCAGTGTCACTAATGTTTATCCCTTTGACAATAGCAGTTAGTTCGCTATCAATATTGTCTTGTCTTATCTCTGCAATTTCATTGAACAGTTTATTCCAACATTATTGAAGCGTTGAGCGATGAATTTGACAATTAGCTTGGACCGCATTTGTGAGAGCCGGTTATATACTGTATGTCCTTTTAAAGGCGATATTTAGTTGAACACCATCGTTTTACGTGTTGAAGAGCTATAATTTTGTTTTAGATTTAGATCACAACAACTTTATCATGATAAAATTACAATCTGCCTCATTAGGCAATAAGTAATTGTGATAAATGATCTCATTCATACTATATTTACAATTTTCATTCACTCCCTCATTCATGCAGTATTTACAAACAGCCTAGAGACCTCCCAAATCCACATGGTTGTCACCTCCCTCGCATGCGAAAGAGGAAGCGGAGTCTTTGGAAGTGCCCCACGCTCCTCCGTCAGCCACGTCACCGCATACGAGCCAGCTGACGCTGACCAAGAGCGTGAGAGCCACATACGCTCAGGACATTTTTTTTTTTTAAATTAATGAACTATTCCGAGCAAAACCTGATAATTTAAGCTGACAATGAACGGTTGTTTACAAACTTTGAACCGATCCTCCAACAAGAAAATATTAAATAAAGACGTTTAGTACAAACATTGGTCAGATCCCGTTTTTATCCTCGAACGAAGTGAATAAAAATGAAGACAACTCCTTAAGCCTCCTTGGAATAAGTCCGGATTAAATGGAAGCGATCGATCATGCCTAATCGACTGTCAGTGGATTCCAAGTACACGCATCGTTTAAAGGACACTGGCATAATTAATGACCATCTTGCCCCTACTTAAAAGACATATCGAAAAATGATCCGAGGATATTGGAGACAATCTCGCCAAAGAGACGAGAGGTTATTAAATATAGAGCTTAATATAGATAGAAAAATGAGTAACGAAAGCGTCTAGATAAGCGGACATAAACTTTACAAGCGCAATTTTTTTTTTTTTAGTATAATATCTAGCCCGCCAGGCCGATTTATAACTCTTTAGATTTATAACCCTTTAGGCTGGAGTATTATCCGGGCTATTTGCGGAAGAACCCGCCATGGAAGTGATAAAAACCTGCACCATTCCTGCCTTCGTTAGGATAGAGGCACTCTTAATGGATTTCAACAAGGCGTTTGATAAAACACATTAATTTTGCACACTGGTGAGTAATAAGCTTAGCATAATATGAGTTTCTGATGAGCATTTTAATCATTCTTATGACCTAACGTTGTCATTTCATTTAATCGTACTATTTTCGCAAAACGTTTTAATCGCCTTTAGTCCAAAAGTTTTTTTTTTTTATATTCCATATTCCATTTTTACAAAATTAAAATATGTTACAAAAAATATATTCTACAAACGGATCTATTTATGATTGCTTCATTGTATTATCTGTAGCTTGGCTACATTTTATACAAATTCTGTTATCTACTAATAGTGATCCGCATTTTACGAATGTATAATTATGTACATTATACATTAATGGACTGAATTTATTAAAAGTGATGGGGCTCACCTTATTTATCATAGACTTGAAACTAACTTACATTTAGCAATAAAAACTTAAACTATATCTTAACCTTATTTTCCCCGACTGTCTGCCGCCATCGATGCAGGAAGGGTGGTGGGTTCATAGTTTTGAACACTGGGTTTGGTAAGTGCTGCAACGAGTCAAAAAATTTGATGTGTCTCCGGACACACCCACCGAACGCCTTTAGTCCAAAGGTCTAGCAGATATCACTTCAGAAAGTAGTTCAGAGTAGGTATTTTTCTTGAGAATGAAACATTATCTTCTCGTTTCGTACAATCAATGCAAGAAAACGTTTCACGAAACCAACAAAGCGACAAGAACCGAGTGTTCAAGAGTCTAAAAGTAAATAGATGGCATCTGAGCTCTGCGGCAGAAGATTAGGCGTTTCATCGCTTCTGACTGGCAGTATCTTCTAGGCTAGTCTTTTCGACTACACTTCAATTCAGTCTTTTAATGTATAATGTACATCATTATACTTTTGTGCAATGCAGGTCACTATTTTGTTTACTAGAATTTGTATAAAATGTAGCAAGGCTACAGGAAATACAATGAACCAATCCTAAATAGATCCGTTTGTAGAATCTATATTTTGTAACATATATTGATTTTGTTAAAAGGGAATATGGAACAAAAAAAAAAAAAACTTTTGGACTATGTCAATATTTATTCCGTTGGTTTGAATCTATAATAATATAACCAAATATTTGGCCTTTCGCCGACGTATTTGGTATTTTCGACATTCAACAGAGAATATTGAATTTCGGCCATTCACTGAAACAAATGCTTTAGAAACACGGGCAAAAATCAGTATACAATCGTTCGCGAACTAAGTAATAAAATATGAAAAACTGTAAATAAACTCTCTCAGATATTTTATTAGTTTTATTATTTATTACTGTTCACGAAAGTGCGCCGTCATTTTCGGTCGTCACATGCCACCTATACCCTGGTGTTGGGTGTTTTGGCGTGAATATTACTATGTTTTGAAATATTTTCATGGAAGACTACATTTATGAATTTATGTCTGTACGATTAATTAAGGGAATAAAGTTGTATACAGATTCGTTGGAAGAGAAGAAACTATTTGCGTAACAAAAATACATACAAATTTCAATCCTCAGAGAAGTCGAGTCCAAGCGAAAAATAAACAAAACCTTTCACGTTAATATTTCACGTTGAAAAACCTTAATTATAAAAGGTTCCTCGGAACTGAAAGTGAAATGCAGGAAGCAAACAGCCCCCAGCCCTGTTACAAACATAGAATACTACACGACAAAATTACAAAACAAGTTGGTAGTTTTTAAAAAAACAAATATTAAATATATAGAATTACTTCTCGCCTTAGGTAATTAAACCTACCTTTTCAAAAAATACGAAAGCATTGTATATTGAATCAAAAAAGTTTTGTTCGATTTCCAAACAAGACAAGACAGTTTTCTACATCCTCTGGTGATGTTTTATTAAATATTTTCACTGACGAAACACCAATCTGACGTTTGCATAATAGAGATTGTAAATCATAGGAATTATAGTTTAATAAATTCGCTAGGCTGCTTGATAGATAAGATAATATATCTGTAATTAATAACTTTTATATTGAGGCCAAATTAACGTAAATTTGTAATATGTATAATGCCGATAACGATATTTAATGGACGCGTTGGCACCACATATATTTATAGCGCCTCCTCTTGAAGCGGACTAGGCCCGCATTCACCTGAGGGAAGGTTTAAGGCTCAAGCAGGAAATAGGGGGAATTGTAGGCGTATACCAAACCAGTAATATTAAATATACTAGCAACAGAAAATGGCAATGTAAAAAATAAAATGTTTAAACACTTCCTTCCCACTTCCAAAACAAACCCAAAAAAATAGTGACAAAGCCTTGAATCCCCAAGCAGTGAGGTTAGATAGCTAATTCGTTTTATGTTTTATAGTACATAGCCTTCAATATCCAATATTTCAAACATATAAATGTGACTAGCTCGAGAATATCTAGTAAATAATAAACCCGACTCTCCCACGTTTATAATAATACTCAACAGAAATCCACTCGGATCTGGTCACCTGATCATCAGAAGGTCAACAACGAACAAACACAAGAAAGAGGTCAGATCAGGTCACGAAGCAGTAATGAACGTTTAAGTTGCTATACAGACTAACTAAGACTGCTATACAGTTTTAGTTTAAGTCCTGTTTTGTCTGTAATTTTAGTCGATAAAACATTTTTCATTTAAAAAAAAATCATATATTACTCTGTTCCACTATTCTAGAACCCTGCCCATCCCCAAAACACATTAACGGGTTCCTCTTCAATAGTACAGACAAAATTGACAGTTATCTTGGTCACTAGCCTGCATACATTTTAACGAATGTAATTTTTCGGAACGGCACAGAATTGTGTATATAAATAATATCATGTTATTGACTTATTGTTTACTGGAGAGAGAGACACAGCTGTAGAAAGTTCGGCGGGCCTATACTCGGCAAATGTATTGGTATCTTGTCTGGCTGTAATTTGGGGTGGGGAGGGAGGTCTTCGTTCAGACTGTTTGTATTCGTTCTACTTAAGGCGTCTCTCATCTAGAAAATGTGCCTCACTTTAATAAATCCAGTTTAGGATATGTCCTGGGTCCGAGTCCGGCCTATCTTAATCTTCTCCGCTCAATCCTCCAATCTCCTTTGGTCGTGGCTTCTACTTTTTCTTTTCTATTTACCCACCAAGAATCCCAGATATAATTTCTCTGCTTAAGGCTATTTATATATATATGGAGAGAGAGAGAGAGAGAGAGAGAGAGAGAGAGAGAGATTTTCGTTTAATTTATAATAGTATTACATTGAAACCTTTCTCTCACCTTGTTGTAAATTCGAAAAAAAAAAATTTTTTGTAATAAATAAATAATAAGTGTTGCAAGAAAAAATGTACACAATAAAAACATATAAATTTGCTTTACATATTGTCAAAATATCAAGTACAAGATATTTACAAAGTAATAATAATACAAAAAAATAAACTATTTATTGAAAACGTTGATTTTTTACACTTCAATAAAAATAGATAACTTTTTTTCCCCCACAAAATTGTGTTAAGGAAATAAAATCTGAGAATTTGAGTTGAGATTTCTTGATTTCAACCTTGTGAGGGTATTTTATAGAGTGGATAGGTGTGGTCTAACAAATGTTAAATTTGATGTAATATATTGTGAATTAAGAATGTTTTTTAATTTAATGACCGATTGATCATTTCCACATATTTTAAATTGCAAGTTAAATCAAATAAAATTTATACATAACTAGTCAATATAATTATAATTTATTTGATTCGGTTTTTGCTTTATATATTAAATTATATGAAATTGGATGAATTGTGCAATTTTTTGCAATAAAAACCGGATTCGTGCAATTTAGCTCAAAAAGTCCAATATGTGCAATTTTGTGCTAAATAATATTTGTAAATAAGCTTCATTAGGTCATGAAACGGATAGATAAATGGTTTAGAAGACGCTAAACGCGAGTAAACAAAATGTGCCATATCACAGAAATCCGGTCTCTAATTATGAGAAATACATAATTTTTTTTTCTAGCCTAAATTGTATTATTTTCATCCATATATATATATATATATATATATATATATATATATATATATATATATATATGTATATGTATATATGTGTGTAAATATATACATATTTAATTATATATATTTAGGTATTTAAGCAAGAACCTTCAAATCTTGAAGTGGTTTTGTAATCACTGCAACATACCCCAAGGCTCTAGTTTCCTTCATCTTTCTCTCTGCGTGTAAGCAACTTCTGAATTGTTATATAGGTATATTTCTTGAGTATTCTGTATTAAATTAAGATTTATTAAATCAACAGTTTTAGAAATTATCCTAGGTATTTTTTCGTAGTAAATAAAATATCTTAATTAAAGTAATAAGTAAACCCGTTTATTTTTAATAATATTATAAGTTATAGCTTAACTTATAGATAGCAACTAACTTATGACAGTTTATTGTTTATATTACAGACACGGAACACTCCGTGCTCATAACTAATGGTGTAAGCTAAATTTTTAGTAATATGTAATGCTTCAAAAATTTGTTTTAAAACCAAACCAAAAAAGTTTTCATAAAAACTTTCAGAAAAAATTTGACTTTATCTCAATATACGGTTTTAAAACAATTTTTTAAAGCATTAAATATTACTAAAAATTTAGCTTACACCATTAGTTATGAGCTGGAATCCGTGTCTGTAATATAAACAATAAACTGTCATATATAATATATAATATATATACATTTTTTCTTGTATCACGTATTATTTATTTATTTTTTTATTTATTACACGAAAAAAATTTTTTTTTTTAATTTACTCTGATTCAACCAAGGTTAGTATCAGAGTAAAAAAGTTTTATGGAACTGTAAAAAATTAACTTCAACAAATTAATTGAATGTAATAATATTATAAATTAAACGAAAAAAAGGTTTTTTTCATGGTTTAGTTATTTAATCCAGAATTTTACACACATTTAGGGTTTTTTACTGCACGAAAGTCCGGCCTCTTCTTCCGATACTACCAGTCTACTATTGATAAAATGGGTGATTATTTGACTATGATAATATACTTGGATAGACTGGGCATCTTTGTTGAATGTTCTTCCTGCCCGTATTATTTATTCTTAGCTACTTGCCTTTTTTAGGTCTCGACCTCTTCTTTCCATAACTGGTTGCCTCAGTAATCAGTAGCAGAGACTTACCACCGTTTCTGCCAGAGGAGCGCCCATTAAAGCAGCAGGGTTTACGAAATAGTATGAAATTCGTTTCAAACAAATTGGTTCCCTCTGCTGAGGCCGTTTTGAATAAAATATACAGAAGCCGTTTATAATATGTTAGAGGCGAGCAGGCAGACCAACAGTGAATAACGACCACCTTGAACTTTACATGTTTCGCTTGTTTATTCCTCTGAGCATATATGTATATCCTATTATACATTTAGTATATATTACGGGCCACCTTTGGGTTTGTTCAACTCGAGAAAAATTCACCAGGGCACCTCATTGAGTTGAATTCTTATACGTGTCACAGAATTAACGCAAGATTTCAATTTGCCGCCATTTGTGCAGTAGAGTGCTGGCAACCCTAAAAAAAAAAAATAGAATTTGACAGCTCACAGTTTAGGGTTAGTAAAAATGGAGCGTTACACGATAAAACAACGTGTCTTTATTGTTGAACGTTATCTCAAAAATAATGAGAGTTTGGCGGCCGCAGTTCGAAAAGTTCATATAAAATATGGTCGGAATAGTGTTTTGACTTCATCAACTGAACATTAATTGAAAAATTTAGGGAGACCGAATCAGTTGGAGACACTTAACGCACTGTGTCACTGTTTGGTGTGGATTTTGGGTTGGATGCATCATTGGACCATACTTTTTTGAAAATGAGGCTGGTCAAGCAGTGACTGTTACTGGTGCTCGATATCGCGACATGATAACACAGTTCTTTGTGCCGAAATTTGATGATATTGATGTGGCCAATATGTGGTTTTAACAAGATGGTACCACATCCCATACAGCCCATGAAACAATTCAAATACTGAATGAGACATTTTCAGGTCGTGTACACTTTCGTTTTGGTGATCAAAATTGGCCCCCTAGATCGTGTGATTTAACACCTTTAGATTTCTTTCTATGGGGTTATTTGAAGTCAAAGGTGTATGTCAACAAGCCCACATCCCCCTGTGCATTAAAAGAGGAAATTCGATACTGCATCAACGAAATTCAACCACATTTATGCCAAATGGTCATAGAAAATTTCGACAAAAGGGTGCGTATGTGCCAGAAAAGTCGTGGAGGCCATTCGCCCGATGTATTATTCCATAAATAACCCTATCCTATTTACTTTATAATTCAATAAAAAAATAACAACAAAAAAACTAAAAACTGTGTTTTCTGTATAAATTAAATCTTGCGTTAATTCTGGGACACCCTCTAGCCAGCTTAAATTTTTAATTCGCTCTTGAATCTATTACTATTACGCATCAGAAATTACGAGGTGCAGGTTTTTAGCTGTCTCTAGAATGAATGTATGTACAGTAAAAAGAAATGGTAAGCAATTTTTGTTTAATTCGAGCAAGAGAATGAGCCAAAATCAAGCTACGGAGCCGTCTCAAAAAAATTAATTAAAAACAGTTGACAACTCTAGAAGGCACTTGTGCGAGCATGCATGCTCCCCCCCCCCCATACCTTGAAATCAGCGACACATGTCCGTATTTCAGACCTCATTTTAATATTTTATGTGGGCAATAGAACCCAAATCACTACCCGGTGAGGGAATGAGACAAAACTCTGGGACAAACTTTTAATACGCTGCCTACTGTTTTACGATATATTTAAAAGTCAACATTAAAGCGTTTTGGAATCTTTTAATCATACCTTATTAGCCGTTAAAATACCGAAACCACAAAATTATCCCTTGTGCCTTAATATTTTCTTTATTTTAATTCCATAACAGTAATATATGGGCACTGGTATTGGTTTTTTGGACAGCTGTGAGCGTTATATAAACATATTAAGCCTTGAATTGCCAAGATTTGTAGTGATTTATGTTCTACTATTGTTAGTAATTATTATTATCCAAAAAAAAAACATATAGCTTAGGTCCTGTACTTGTGCACGGTAGCGGTTGGTAGAGCACCCGGACGGTTTTTGGGGCAGGTCACAGGTTCGAGTCCCGGTCCTATCAGTGTATTTTATGTTTGACTAGTAACTATTAATAATAAAAGGAAGTACACCAGAACAAAAATTGACAGTATAAAGTGATATATGATTTATTAAAATATCTCTATTTATGGAGTATACATGAAGTGGCAGTAATATATATTATCATAAACATTATATTACTGCACTGAAGCAATACACCAAACAACAATTTAAATATTGAAATTATAGTTCCATTAAAATCAGCAAGGTCAACAATAAATACGCTATTTTTTGGAATTTATTCTTCCTGTTTTCTATTCTTTATTTATTTAGAAGAATATAGCTTAAAAAAATGAGTTTCATTTTATGAAAACTCATTTTATTTTAAATTCTACATGTAAGTGTTGCTTGTCATTATGTTTACGTGCACTGCACAAGCTTGGAATCACTTAACAGATCAATGTTAAGAGCTAAATGTTCTGTTTTAACTGTTTTGTCTATCCTGAGTGTCTATGGCTCTCCCGCTCTTGGTCAGCCTCCACTGGCTTGTATACAGTGACGCGGATGACGGAGGAGCGTGGGGGACTTCCTAAGACTCCGCTCCCTCTTTCGCACGCGAGGGAGGTGACAACCATGTGAATTGGGGAGGTCTGAGGGCTGTTTGTAAATACTGTATGAATGAGCGAGTGAATGAAAATTGTTAATGTGGTATAAATGAGAACATTTATCACAATTACTTATTTCCCAAGGCAGATTGTAATTTTATCACAATAAAGAAGTTGTTTTTACTCTTTATTTAACTTTAAAGTACGTTGAAATTCCAAAATTTCTTTCTGTTTTACTTTTTAATGTGTCATTAACTAAAAATATCAGCAAACATTAGTTATTGGTTTAATTAGTCTATGTATGGAGACTATCCATAAAATGTTTTTATTAGTATACATGAAGTGGCAGTAATATATATAATCGTGAAACATTATATTACTGCACTGAAGCAATACAGCAAAATTTCGAACAATTTAAATATTGAACTTAAAGGTCCATTAAAATCTGCAAGGTAAACAATAAATATGCTATTTTTTTGGAATTTATTGATATTATGAATTTGTTGCATATTTTTTTTTTAATTTTAGATTGATTGGTTCTTTTTAATACTCCCTGAGACGTAAAAATGGCATACAGCCAGACAAGCAGAGAGAAAATCGCCCAGTATGAAACTACAGCCTCTCGCTGTGGGCTTTTCGTCGTAATAAAGTAATGAAAAACGAACAGGGATCTAATACAAGAACCCATTTACTCCTAACTGTCCCTTCTTTTTCTTCTAAACTTTCGCTAAAAAATACAGGAGGGCTATTTTCGTGGAAAAAATAATATTTATGGAGCATAGTTCTCGGGCCGTTTAAGACGGTGAAATATACCTCGCGCGGTCGGGACTCGGAGACGATAAATGGCAGGCGATGATGCAGATGACTCAAGCTTTGGCTCGTGATTTATGACTCCTGGCCAGGACCCATTCATCACTGAGAAGTCATTGTTTCCACGCCGTTGGCTCCAGGCCGTCTGCGGATATAAGGGGATATGGGAAGGTGTGGGGCGGAAACGCTCGGAGGCGGGGACTGACTAGCTCCGATCAGAAATTGACTAACCTGTGCTCAAGGCCGATCAGGCATATTTGTTTATATCATCAATATGCCTACTTTGTACAATAAGTAATTTCAATGGAATAACAATAACACTTGGATGGGTCTCGATCTTTAGACATTAAAAAAAAATTGATCAAAAACATGGAACAATGAAAAACTGACCGACAATTCAGGTGGAAAATATTTTTGAAAAACCAATAACAGCTGAAATCTATAGTAAAAAAAGTAATTTTTAAGTAAACAGTCCAAAGCAACTTATCTACACATCCTAAGATCACTAAAAAATCACTATTTAGCTGCACACATTCCTATTATCCTCTACGGAGATTGAAGCGGCAATGACCTCTAGATTAATTAACCCTTAATTGGGATTCCTATGACTGACCAGTATCGTCTTCTCTTGCAAGGGGAAGAAGGATTCCGGCTTGATGATTTGGGGGATTCCTGAACTTGGTTCATAAGTCTATATTGTAAATACAGCAAGAATGAAACAGAAAGAAATATATTGTATAAATCGCATGAATGACGTATTGTTTTTCGAATAAAGATTTTTTTTTCGTAAAAAACAAATTTATAGTTAAGTCTTAAAGTTATCTATTATTGAAATTTCCCTGCTGTTGAAAAAAAACAAAAAACACGGTGGGACGAGAAAAATCACATAGCCTGGAGAGCAGGACCACCACCATCAGTTCAGGTGTTCCCCAAGGGTGCAATCTTGGTCCCCTCCTTTTTAACTTTTCGGCTCGATATCTGAGCCCTCAGCTGTCGCCATATTCAAATTCTCTGCATATTTCAACAGACTCTGTCATCGAACATAGAGTAATTACTTAAATTTATACTAAGCCGTATCTTAAATCGTTCATTGCTTTTTTTAGTTCATCGTTCATTACATGAACAATTGGATTTTATTTAACTACGATCCCAAATAATATTTCTTTTTTTTTATTTCTATAAACACACCATGATTGTTACAAGTGTAGAGATAAATAAGGTGAGCTCCATCCCTTTTAATAAATTCAGTCCATTAATGTATAATGTACATAATTATACTTTTGTTCGATGTAGAACACTATTTCGTTATTTTGTAGAAAACAGAATTTGTATAAAATGTAGCCATGCTACAGGAAATACAATGAACCAATTGTTAGTAGATTCGTTTGTAGAGTTCATTTCGGTGACATATTCGTTATTGGGGCATTCAATTCGATGAGAGGATCGTTGAAGTTTACTCAATTACTCGTAAAAATTTCGTAAATAAAGAAAAAAAAGTTTTAATACTGAAACAGTAAAGCATTAATAGTCCTTGACGGATCGTCACGAGGGGGGCCTAGTTACCCTAGCTAGCCCTGGTGACGGAATGAGGGTTGATTAGGCTTTGACCTGGACGATTGCTGGATGACGGGTCTTACTACAGAGCTGACCGACTCCATATCTGATAGGTATGTGCCCCGACAGTGTACTATGTTCAGGAGATGAGGTACAGAGAAGGTTTTATAGGTCTTAGAATGACCAGGAGTTCACACTCGGTATCTATGGGTCAGCGAAAACCACCCGGATCCCAAAGGGGAGTGTGGACCTGAGAGAGGCTGGCTGGACCGCTGTGGGAGACGCTACTAGGTAAACTTTGCAGAGCCCCGGAGACCGTCGTCCGCATGGAAGAGGTCTCTTCCAAAGAGGTGCTAGATTTAGCGAGACGAAGGCAGAGAATCCCACTAGGAAGGTGTGGGGTCTGACAACGCCTTACTAAAGCATAGCAAGGTTAGGAAAGAGACATTCTGCTAGGTACATTTTGTAGGTCCCACGAGATCGTTGTCTGCATGGAAGTGATTCCTTCCAAGGATGTGCTAGTCAAGGGACTCCAATCATAAGGCAATAGTTAGAAACATTAGTGCAGCTGCAAATTCCAGCTCAGAGCTTGAATGCCTTCTCAGCTTGAACCAGTGGTTATACGTATATAGCCAAATGCATCTAATGGGAAAGCCGATTATTTCAGCTAACCAAAAGGTCATTTATTTCGGCCAATCGGCTCGCCTGCCTATCTCCTGCTGTTTGCCATGCGCCGTCCTGTGAACTCGTCTGCATCTATGTATGAACGTAGTTATATGAACAATAATAACGTAGGTATACTTTTGAGGTATTATATGTTACTTTTGGTTGCATTATATATTTACATTTTTTTTCCTTAAAAATAGAAGCCTGAATGAGCAAAATTTCGACAGTGGACATGCTTTAGCTGTGAATAAAGATATTAAAATAACCCAAAGTGAAATTTAAACACTTCAATGTCTCTTGTCGAACACCCTAGAAAATAAGCTTATAAAAAGGCAGTTTGCTATTCAATTTCTCGGCGTATAAAATCGATTAGCTCTCATTTTGCTTCAATATCTTCTGAATAAATATCAACATATTTTGGAAATCTATTAGGCTGGTGAGAATATCAAACATGGCCGCGTAAATTTTCTCCTTGGGCGATTGATCGACTCAGTGCACCCTCTGTCGGTTATTCTGCCGAACCTCTTAGATATCGAGTTACTAGTGAAATGGTATGGTTCAGTAGATAGCACAGCTTCCATGATTTTGTAAGGAAGTATGTCTCGAACGGTCGTGCGTTAGCGTAACCCCGCTAAGTAGGAGTAAGGAAAACGTCCCATTTAAGGTTTTACATATTCGATCTAGTTATCTTATAACTGTACCATTGACTGGCATGGTGTTTCAGTGCAGGGGGGACTAGTGACATTCAAATGAATTCCCATTGGCCAAACTCACGTACGATCTGGGCGAATCACAGCCTCCTTATATTCTGTTGAGAGCGGTTCAGTCGAGAGATATCGGTGAAGGAACCGAAGGCAGTAGTAGCAGTGATTATATTTACCTTGCTACTGTGATAGAGGCCTGAGCACACATGGGTGCCCTCGACGGTCTTACAGTGGCGTTCTTACCTGATAGGTCATCCATGTTTGCTGGGATATTGATGCTGGGGTTCCAGATGGACTGATACACATCCAGATATAGGTCTTAACAGTTTTTAATATGTTTTGTAATATTTAGAATTTAATAGAAAAAATAATTCCAGGAATAAGTCCCATATGAATAACATTACTGTTCAGATGACATAGACATATCTGGCAGATAAAATAAACAATAACACCATGATAAAAAAGAAAAAAAATAGTAATAAAAATGTAAACAAAACTGTAAACCTCTATAGGAATGATAATAATAATTATGAAATAAAAATAAAAATTGTTTAACTGCTTTGAGTAAATAAAGTCCATAGGATCCACCTATAAGGTATTAGATAAAAAGTATGAAAATTAAAGAGTGAATCATCCCGACCCCAGAGGGTCACTTTTGATGGTGAGGAAGTGTTGGAATAAAAAAGCTTTGAAGGTTCGTAGGGATGAAGCATGGCGGATATTAGGAGGTGGAGAATTCCAGAGGGTAGTGGAGTGAACAAGGAAGCGTTGATCTTATGAACTGCAGTTTTATATGCAGGAGTATAAAGGTCAGAGAGACGGGAATATTGTGTTCTGGGAGTGTACTGTGGTTTTGAACTGTAAAATATTGTTTATATATGCGGGGGGGGGGGGGGCGAATAGATGGTTTAAAAAAGGAATGAACCGCGGAAATATTGACGCACAGAAGGAGGGAACGAGCGACCTTAACTTGGAGTAGAGGTGAGGATTTACAGTATAGAATTTCCCTAGATCATTGATTAATAGTATTTAATAAATATAAATTAAAAGTATTAAAAAAGGGTAGAAAATGATCAGTTTCAGTGCCAGAAACGATTGTAATTTTGTGAAGTTCTTACTAAATATTTTTGACCAAAACTATTTTTATTTGATAAAACATCTCGGCAGCCAATCATATATAAGATGAGCCCCTTCACCTTTTAATTTCTCAATAACTTGTACCGTGTATAAACGAGATTAACAGTCACAGACAAAATATTATCTATATGCGAACAAAAAAATATATAAAATGTAGCAAAACTGCAGTAAATATCATTTTGTAAATATCATAGATTCAATGAAGAATAATTCTTGATCAGTGTTTAGTGAAATCGTAATAAATAGAAGGCATTCTAGCGTTAATAATGAACGATTGGAGCTAGGTTGGGAAGTGATATCGCACCCCCCCCCCCCCTACAGACCCCTGACCTTGCACTATCGGATTATCATTTATTACGAAGTTTACAAAACTTCCTAAATGGTAAAAATTTCAGTAATAACGATGACCTCAAATCGCACTTGGTTGAGGTTTTTGCTGATAAGGACCAGACGTTCTGTGAGCGCGGGAACATGAAGTTACCAGAAAGATAAAAAAATGTCATTGAACAGAATGGAAAATATTTGACTGATTAGAGTTCATTTTTTGTATAAAAAAATTGAGTTTTATTTCACACTAACTACTAACCGAAATTACTTTCTTGCTAAACTCAATATTTACATCACATAAAGTAAAACTTTCATGTCAAATAACTTCCCTATTTATCACTGATTGAAAAAATGGCGAGTATACTTTTGATGACTGTCGGGTTTCTCGATCACGTCGAGGTCAACAATTGCCGGGTTGCCACTAGGGGAGTGCCTAATCACTCTAGCCCCAGTGACAAGTGCGGTTTGTTGTAGTTTATAACATGGACCATGTTCCATGTAGGCGTTAATATCTGACTCCATTTTATGATAGGGATGTGTCCCGACAATACACTGTGTTCAGGAGAAGAGGTACAGAGGTTTCATATAGAATAAGACCAGTTTTCAGAGTTCGGGCGGGAGACCGGTAGCGTAATAGATACAAGTCGTCAGAGGGTCTGCTAGGAGGCTGAGTGATAGGGTGACGGCGCAGAGGTGTGGCAGAGAGAGAGTAGACTAGTAGAAGACTGAGTGGACTTACTTCCAGGGCCCCGGGGCCCTGGCGTAAAGCGACCGAGTGATAGCGGCTGTGGAGATGAGGAGACTGAGAAAGAGTAGTGTACAGGGCGAAACGCCCAGGTTTAAATAGCATTACCCCTACCTACCGGAAGGCGGAGCCTGGCATAAAAGGGGTATGTTTATGATGTCACACCTGCCCCGCAGTACGTGAGCCATCGTCCCCTAAAGGGCTGTTTTATGGCATGGCTTTTAGATTTTATGACTGCCGGAAGGTGACCCTAGGTCTACCGGGTCGGTTTTATGACGGCCGTGTAGCTTACCCTCTCAGATTTATTGCTGACGCCCTTCGACCCTCTTGTGACTTGTTTTACGACTGCCGGTCCCGCATGGTTTATTACTAGAAAAAGCTTTTACCATGTTTTATATCTAATTACAATACATTATATATGCACCAGTGTATAGTGTGATTTAACACTTATGTAGTTAAAGTCACTACAATGACAGTTTCAGTGATGTAGTTATTTATTTGTGTACGTAACTATAGTCTATTTAATTCACTACAAATAATAAAGGTACTTATTATTAGTCAAGACTTTGAGATTTTTAACTTCTCAATGCCATATAAAGGCATTCTAGCGTTAATAATTGAATTGGTTGACTTTTTTTGTTTTTTTATTGAGTTAATTTCATTGAATCATATACTATAATATTTGTACTACAAAGTGTTTATAGAGTTCCAATATGTTTGTTTCAAAACCTTTTTAATTTTAAGAGTGGTCAGTCTTTCTGCGCTGGTCTTTCTAATCCTTCGGTTCAATATAGAGACATGCACTTTAAATAGAGGTCTGATAAAATAAGAGGTATTTTGATTAATATTTTTTATTACAAACAAAATGTTTTCTATATTTTTAAACGTTGAATATACGAAATTGAAGACTTTCTGAAGAATATTTTCTGATAAACAATATGTTTTTTTTTTCAATTATAGTTTCATTAAAATCTTTATTGCATTGAGCTTGCGAAAAACGCAATCATTCTTTCTTAAAGAGGCATGAAACTCTGCTTCCTACTTTGATGTTCAAATAATGCAAAATACAATCACACCCTTTAATAACAATGAATCAATAAATTAATTATTTTGACTCTCAGTTTCATGAAGCGTGACAATATTTTAGAGATATGTGAAATTTAAACCAATTTAGTAATAATAATTGGTAGAGTATCGCATCAGATACCTAGAAGTGATGATTAACAATAATATGTTTTGATTATTTTTCTGCTTCTCTTGTCAGACTTTGACTAGTTGAAATTTAAACGAAACCTTTGCGAACGCTGAGAATTTTCCATATAATACACGACAGGAGAGTGGCGTACAGCTGATGCAGTTTCATTAAGGCGGTAGAAATAAATCATTCGGCATTGAACGAGCATTAGCGACTGATTGCCACCGATGAACGATGAGCTCTACTTAAAACTTCAACATAACGGCTCCGGTTATATCTAATGATAACAGCCTTCAGTTATAGGCTGGCTGCCCGAGTCCCGTGGAGAAAGTTATAGGCCCGGGTTATAGATGCAATTACAGAGGGTGGGCATTTCAATTACTCGAGAACGCGCTCTTTACTAGGCAAATAGCTGTGTTATCACATCTCTAATATTGCTTGGAAACCGTTTTAATTAAAACGGGTTAGGATCAGAGATTGGCTGAGTGTGAGGATACAGTGAACATATGTGCAATGAAATGTAGGATTTCATTTTTATGTCTGTGATACATACATCTCACAGTCAAGGATTTCCTTATTGCCACAGAAATAAGTTTGAGTTGGAGTTTAAATGAACAACAATTGCAGAATGGGATCCTGAGAAAAGTGGTCATACATACCTCTCTCGAGAGGTTAAAGAACGTCGACCTGCACCCGTTGTTTGGTGTGCCGTCGGTGGGTTGGTTCATCATTCAGACACATCAAGTTTTTTGACTCGTTGCAGAATCTAACAAACCCAGTGTTTACCAGTAAAACACTATGAACCCACCACCCTTCCACATCGATGGCCACAGACTGTCGGGGAAAATTAGGTTAAGTTTTTATTGCTAGGTGTATGTGAGTTTTAAGTCTTTGATAAATAAAGTGCCCCATCACTTTAAATAAATTTAGTCCATTAATGTATAATGTACATCATTATACTTTTGTACGATGCAGATCACTATTAGTAGAAAACAGAATCTGTATAAAAGTTGGCCAAGCTACAGGAAATATAATAAAGCAATTGTAAATAGATCCGTTTGTAGAATCTATATTTTGTAAAATATATTATTTTTGTAACAAAGGGATATGAAAAAAAAAAAAAAAAACAATATTGACAATATTAAAAACTGAATAACATATTACTTGACGCTGTAAATTAACATCTTAGACTTCCTGACATGGAATACAAAAAATAAGAACATACTTCATGCCATTGCGATGATCCAATAACCTACCTATCCCCCATAGTTTCCGCGAATTTCCATTCTACCTGCATTTACTTACATTGTGCAAATCTATGTTTTCATTCTTTAAATCATATATATTTATTTTTACTGTGCACAATTAGGGTACAAAAAAAATACTACTTCAACGCTACAATAATTCGAATTATCAATTTTTTTTCAATTAATTTATATTAGGGGTTCTTTCAGTATATTTTATATTAAACTATTTTGTTGTCAGTTGTGATGACATTTCGCAGTTATAGTCCATTGAAACCGGATTCGAAGAATAGTAAATTAACGATATTTAGAACCAATTGTTTTTACCGTCATGGAGGGATTCGTAAAAGGAATCTTGGACATTCGACCTTTATTTATTTTTTACATTCAATTCCCCTGTTACCCTTTTTCTTCCAGGAGGAAGAAAGAAGGACTGCAGAGTTAATTCCAGAGGTCTACCTACAGAAAAAAAAAAAAATTGGGGTCACTTAGGCAAGTATTCCAACCAAGTCCCTTCGAGCCAAATCCGGATTGTCCTTAAAACTCATCTCTAAGTCAATTTATTCTGCCTCATTCAAACCGCGTCCAAAAATCGTTCAGTAATTTATAACTAGCTAGAAGAGAAAACGAATTCATTTCATTTTGGTTAGTAATAATTTTTAAATTAATACATCAATTTCAATCGGTACATGTAGCTACCATCGATTTTCAATATTTTGTATAATTACATAATTATTTTTCCAAAACAGCAAAAAAAGTAGTGTTGGAGTCGGGATTGGAACCCGTGTGCCCTTATGACCTTCGGTAAGATGCACACCCAACTATAGTGTCAAAAGCGATATACCTACTTATTCCATTGTCAGAATATATTACATTGATGTTGTGATACATTTTCAGACAATTTATCATAAAAATAACCTCCACTCATGATTAATAGTAGATAAATGTACGGATGTATATTCCAATGTATACGACTTATTTAGTGGGATGGTTTTGGTCAGAGCCTACTCAGCCTCCTGAGGATAAATGAGTAGTTAACCGAATAAGCAAATAATACCGAAGAAATATAGACTTAAAAGTAACGACCCTTGTGCTAACCACCTCAGTGCCGTTATTGACTTAGGCGAGAGAACCTTCGGTCAGCCTTAACTCTTCGTCATTCAATATATTTTCATTCATTTATTTTAAGTAAACGATTTACGTTATTCAACATAGATAATTTAAATATTTACAGATAAGTTCCACTCAGAAAATAAGATTTGCTATAATTTAAAAGAAAACTGACAGTAATCTGTGCAATATAGAATTTGTTTTATTTGTAACGTTTTATATCGTACATAATATAAATACAATATTTATATGTTATAAAAACATATAACATAATAATTTTTATTATCGATTAATAGTGTATTAAATAATTGAGTTTGAGACAACAAATAGTTGAAGAGAGTCAGTGATGAAGTTCATTTAAATAGTGTGATTGTGTCATTGACACTTCAGAGTGTTGAGTTTGCTCAGCCAAATTAAAACCTCGCAGGATCCCACAGGCAAACAGACACTGTATTATTCCAAAGCCTAATGAACAAAGAGCTATGTTGTTCCGTGGAGTTTTGTTTTAATCAGACTTTAAATCTTGGGTAAGCTAATTATTTCATTATCTGAAGGAATAATACAAAATTTTGTTAGACGAGGGCCCGTATTATAAGGTTTCGGCCTTTCATCAGTTAATTAGCCAAGCAAAAGTTAAATATAATTATTTATTTAGTTTCTAATTGGGGGCTTAACGCCCTCATGCGCTCCCATCAATGGCAGGAAAATCCCACTTTTCCATAATATTGCGAAGGGAGAAAACGTGGGTGTCTAACCTGAAATTATTTTTGGAGGGAAGATATGTTCTTCTAAATTATATAAAAATGAGTAAATTATGATTAGTTACTATTTTTAACAAGCAAGTGTGTAATGTATACAATAAATATAATAAATGTATACATTCTCATTTTGTTAAGCATTTATAAATATATAATTAAACTGGATGAACTATTTGAATGATGGGATCTGTTACTGAGATATCGGTCGGTGATTTTTTTTTTTTTTCATATCTCCTCGTTACAAAATTATTATATCTTACAAAATAAACGATGTACAAAAACGACACTATTTAAAATTGCTTCATAATATCTGCTGTAGCTTGGCTACATTTTATACACATTCTGTTTTCTACTAATAGTGATCTGCATTGTAAAAAGTATAATGATGTACATTATACATTAATGGACTGAATTTATTTAAAGTGATGGGGCACCTTATTTATCATAGACTTAAAACTCAATTACATCTAACAATAAAAACTTAACCTAATTTTCCCCGACAGTCTGTTGCCATCGAGGGTGGTGGTGTCATAGTGTTAAACACTGGGTTATATTTGCTTATCACTCATATATAACTAGTTATATTGCCCGCCATTGTCCGGGACAGTAGATTTGAATTTTGCTGTTGTTGTTTTTTTTCAATGTTTTTCATTCCGACTATTCGGTAAATTTATAATGATCGTTTATAAATATATAATTTTAGAAATTATAAAATTTTCAATATTAGCCTTAGAAATAGGCTGACACTATAATTACACTTACTATTGGAAGGGATGAGCTCAAGAATGTGGGGTATATTAGGGTTGTCATGATATTTTACTCCAAAGTTTCAAAGAGATGGCTTCCTACATCATATTAAAAAATTTAAGGAGTAAACGCTGGTGTGTCAGTGTAAGCATAAGAAATGTCGGAGGTTTAATTCCCTTTAGAACTTTATGTGCATACATAAATATTGTGGCTCTTTCCTTTGAGAAATTTCTATCTGCGTATAAAAATGGATAGGCATCTCCATTTAGTGAAATGAGAAGTATCTCATTTTAGTAACAAAATAGAAAAGTACGACACAGGTCTTACCGGCTTCACCACCGCTTACTTCACCCCACTTGTCGATGTGTCTCAAACTAGTTATATATGAATGTGTCGTCCACCCAGTACTGCTGTCCGGTGCCCCGCTATATACTCACTTGACTGACAATAAAGCTAAAAGTCTACAACAATTCCAGAATGGGGTCATGAGAAAAGTGGTCACCCATACCTCTCTCGAGAGGTTAAAGAACGCCGACGTGCACCCGTTGCTTGATGTGCCATCGGTGGGCGAGTTCAACCGCCGGAGACACATCAAGTTTTTTGACTCGTTGCAGCACCTCACAAACCTAGGGTTTGGGACCTATGACCCAACCACCCTTCCCACATCGATGTCAACAGACTTTTGGGGAAAATTAGCTTAAGATTTAGTTAAGTTTTTATTGTTAGATGTAAGTTCATTTTAAGTCTATGATAAATAAGGTGAGCCCTATTATTTTTAATAAATTTAGCCCATTAATGTATAATCTACATCATTATACTTTTGTACGATGGAGATCACTATTAGTAGAAAACAGAATTTGTATAAAATGCAACCAAACTACAGGATATATAATGAAGCAATTGTAAATAGATTTGTTTGTCGAATCTATATTTTTTTAACAAGGAGATATAAAACTTTATTATTACTATAAAACCTTTTACATTTTTTACCATTTGTTCTGAACTGGAACAGGCGAATTGGGTCAGTATCCGTTTACTTAACCCACCGCAATAAAACGTATCAAATTCTAAAAACAAAGTTTATCTTTGAATAGAATATTAATTTGCAAACAGCATTAACGAGGTGTTTCATACTTCGCATCTCGAGTCTGAGATGGAGTCGATACCGGTCCTAGGGTAAATTGGGAAAATATATTTAGAGATGATGAAACTCGAAGGCGACCATTTTTCATTATCAGCAGGGATTTACCTCGCTTCACTGTTTTCAATCCTCTTTCGCAGGGCATTGCTTATTACATTCTTTCATCGCAACCAGGGGTTTAAGAAAGTCTGGAAATCAAAAGAAAAATTATTTTCTCAAATATCTTTCTGCAACACGTTTACAGAATTCTCTCTGTAAGTACCTTCTGCTTAAGGTTAGAAATTTTTGTCCCGTTGGATACTAGATTAAATTAGTTTTAAAAACAAAAGTAAAAAAAAATAAACAGTTCCCATTTACTCGGCTAGAATAATGAAGTTATTTAGCAGTGGGATAAGTTTTATTCTCATTGCTGGCTTTATTTAATCTAGTTTTTTTTTTCATTATTCAAATTTATTAAATTTGCATATTAGCAAGTGTTATAATATTCCTATTATCCATGAAATGTTATAATATTACTCCTATGGGAGGTCTACTAAAACACAGAGGCAATATTGGCTGGGCCTCTCTGGGGATATGTGGGCGATTCCAAGCGTAAGTACTGTTTGTGGTCCCAATGTGTGTTTGTCCTATGGATGAGAAACGAAGCCTATTTTAAAAATTATTTTAATTCTATCAATTTAAATTGAATTTATTAAATTAAACTGTTACTGAGCATATTTTCAACGATATAATTAAGTTAACATATGTGCAGAAACCCATTGGCATAGAACAATGAAAGTCAGCGACTGGTCTTTAACACCCTCAGTTGCTTAACTTGCTTACCTGCCTTTCTGGACATAGCTCAAGCTTTTATCAGGGTTTAGCACGCAGGTTTGCTTTACAATCTCCTAATCCTAGAGTCCTACCTTTCAAACCGCTTCTTCCAAGTCCGCTGTGGTTAACATTCTAACTACTATCCCGTTAAAGCAGGAATTCCATAGGGCAGTGTCCTGGGTCCTCTACTCTAAAACTTATACACCACTCTTGTCCCCTTTATTCCCAATACCTTTTTGGCAACATTTGCCGATGACACTGCAGTCCTGTCAATGAGATCGAGTATTGGTGCAACCAATGGCTGATTAAAGTTAATGGACAATGAAGCAAAATGTTCCCATATTCCCTTTACCCTCGGCCGCAAGTCCTTTCCACTCGATTTTTTTTTTAATTCCATTCTTCTTCCTGTATTCAAGACAGTACGGTCTTCAGGCACTCATCTTGACAAAAGACTGACGTGGAACCGACACACGAGCCTAAAAAGACAATGACTAAACAGACGCTTTGGACAACTGTACAGACTACTTCAAAGGAAAATAAATTACTAATTTACAAAGTTATACTTAAGCCAATCTGGACATACGGAATAGAGCTATGGTGGCAGCAAAAAAGTCGAACATCAAGCGTATCCAATCCTTTCAATCAAAAGTCCTGAGAACAATAGTCAATGCCCCTCATTCCGTCAGCAGCAAAACCCTTCATAACGTTCTTAATGTACCCTACACTCTTAAACTCATCCCTTCCAAGTTCATGAAATTCCATTGAAACCTATAATCCTACTAAAGCAGCAGTGGCCTTGTGACCTGCTATAAATACGTGACAGTCCTGGCAATGGTCAGTTTCACTAATCATGTTCTGAGCGTCTGTGTTTTCCGCGCTCGTCACTCGCTCTTGGTCAACCTCTACTGGCCCGTATCCGGTGTCGTTGCTAATGGAGGTGCTTGGGGGACTTCCCAAGACTCCACTTTTTCTTTCGTATGCGAGGGAGGTGACATGGGGATTTGGAGGTCTCAGGTCTGTTTGTAAATACTGTATGAACGAGCGAGTGAATGAAGAATGGTAATATAGTATGAATGAGAACATTTATCACAATTACTTATTGCCCAATAAGGCAGGTTGTAATTTTAACACAATAAAGATATTTTGAGAAATAAGTAATGATATATGTTTTTTTCTTTTTAGGTATCATCGAAAAGGAAACAAATAATTGCTTGACGGTTAATTTTATGGCAAGAATGGGACAAAATAAATTTTCCTGGGCAGACAGAGCTCATCGCCAGACCATCCAGAGAGAGGGCGTTTTATATAAACTGCAAACTGCTCCAGTGCCATTAACCTCCTCATGGAAGTTAAGCAAAACGAATTTTTGTCTCAAGACCGTTTTAGTAAAGTAGTTAGTTTTGTCGTTAGAATTTCATTTTGTCTGTTAATATTTCATTAACAATTTCAGAACGAGGCCGAGGATATAACAACTCAAGAAATTTTCAATCAAGCTATCAAAAAATTATATTTTCTTGAACAGCACTTCAATCTGAAGAACAACAAAACAAAATTACCGAGTTTGTTCGGTCACTTTTCCAAGTAATATTTCTTAGGTGTGTCGCATTTTGTAGTTGCGAAATATTATTTTTAGTTAGGACCAAACAACCACGGTATTATTTCATTTTTTGTACTTTTAATTGAGATTGAAGTCCTGATGAACAAAATGTAATTATTTGGCGAGTTGCCCTTGGGATCAACCTGATATTTTTAATCTAAAAAGTGCAATTCAGAAAGCTTCATTTTATACTTACGAGTACATATTCCATTTTTTAAACATTGATACAAAACTACTGTATGAGTATTTAGCTACATTATTGTGATAAAAAAAAAACTGTCATACAAAAACTAACTGTGAGTGAAAATACTGAGTTAATTTACAAATAAGAAATTTTTGTATTTTTTCTCCCTTAATTGATATCATAGTATTTTTAGAGTGACCTCATAACTTATTCTAATAATATGTCATCTTAGTTTTAAAGGATCTATCATTCAAATTTTTTACTTTCTTTTTGCGAAATTTAGGTGGAAAATATTTGATCTAGATGTTGAGAAACTATAAACAAGGTGTCCTGAATACCATGGAATTTTTTCATACTTTTTAATGAGAGAAATCTTTTCAGAATTTGGTCATTCAAACTGGCAGATTATCTCAGAATCTAACATGTTCTTTTGTGGTCATTTCGAGTCTCATCTTCAAGCTAGAAACATGATACATAGAGGACCAATTTGAAATGAAAGAAAATTTAGACATTGGGGAGCAATCCTGGTTTTGTATAGAGAAATGATATTTTGAAAGAAAGTTTTGTGTACTCAAAAATAATTCCAATATATCAAAAAAGCTATATTGGGGTGCCAACAATAATAATTGATTAATTATTTTTGTAGCTGCGACTGCCACATAAAGCAGTTGACATTTGAACATTGTGAGATCACTCAGTAATGGACCGTTCTCTCCGCTAGTTATTATGGCCAGTATCGAGTGCTAAGAGCTAGTAAGTGTGAGAAGGTAACCTTCTAAAGGTGAAGTTACTACAAATGTGAAGTTAAAATAGTGTACTTATTTTTTATCATTAAAAATTGTGAAATGACCTTTTAATGATACCCTAATCCAAAAAAATATCATCCAAGACATTTGTTTGAGCCGGTTCCCTTTCACTTAACTTTATTTCTTTTTTACGAGCGAAACGGCGATTTTTTTTTTAAACGCGGACATTTTTATATATAAATATTATTGTGCCTAATTTATGTTTAAGTTGTGTTAACATTTTTTTTTATCGTTGTTGACATCAATTTTCTTTAAGTTAATAATAGTTAATTATAATATTCGTGTATTTATTTCCAAAAGGAAAACAAATGTATTTTTTTTTTAGTTTAAAAAAAATAAGTAATTGAAGGTATTTTTTCTAATTTGTCAAATTTCACAAGCCGTTTTGTTTTTTGTTCTTTCCTGCAAAATTTCATTAATCAATATCCCTACTAATAAAATAATAAAAATAAAAAAATGTAGTGAAAGGGAACCGGCTCAAACAAATGTCTTGGATGATATTTTATTGGATTAGGCTATCAATAAAAGGTTATTTCAAATTACAGTAATTTTTTAATGATAAAAAATAATACTACGCTTTTGTAAATAACAAAAAATAATGTAAAAGAAATGTTTATCAAAAAAACTTAATGGTCATTGTAAATAAACAGTGACCAACTCATTTAGAAAGTTACCTTCTTACACTTATTAGCTCTTAGGACTTTACACTGCCGATAATAGCTAGCGGAGTGAACGGTCCATTACCGAGTGATCTCACAATGTTCAAATGTCAACTGCTTTATGTGTCAGTCACAGCTACAAAAATAATTAATCAATTATTATTGTTGGCTCCCGAATATAACTTTTTTGATATCTTAGAATATTGTTTGAGTAATGTGTCTAGTTTTACTGAGTAAAAGTTTCATTCAAAGTATATCATTTGTCCATACAAAACTAAGATTGCTCCCAACATTTAAATTTTACCCAAACCGATATATACACTTTTTTTTTTTTAGTGTGGAGATGACCCGCATCATATGGAGTCAGAGATTTATGCCTGTTTTTTATAGGGTATCGCTCATCCCAACAACATTTGTAATTTGTTATTTAGTTTGTGATATTTTTTACAGGCAATATTGGTTTAAAGTTTAATAACTGAGGTGTCCACGTCCTGGAACATCTCTCGATATTGTTCCTTATTATACGCTCAAATTCAAATGGGCTCGAGAAGTATAAGATCTATGCCATGCTTACACAACGAAGAACAGCTGGCAGGAAGCAATCGAATAACTGACCACCAAGGAGGAAGCTGGTAGCCATCGCCTGTTTGTTGAAGGGTTCGTTAACGAACAAATGAGTTCGTGACCCGAACCGTGGTTCTCCCGCCGAGCCACGCCCACGCATCTGTCATTCTCCCGCCGGCCCAATTACCCTATGAACCCCATCCTAGAGGCAGCCACGGTTCTCATAGGATGGGCAAGATTGTCTGAGATTAGTGATCGGTGCGGACACTATACCAAGGTTCCAACCGCCAAGTATTTTCTCTTAAGCTGATAAGAAAGGTACGCGGGTAGTCTCCTTATTGCCAAACCAAAAGGAGCAAATTGTTTCTCGTCTGTCAGTATCTTATAGGATAAGTTTTCGTAAAAATGGCTCCTGGCAAATTATTTTCAATTAAAATAACGGTAAGAGCGCAATCAAATCTCAAATGACCACCAATTTTATCTCCTGTCCGACAGTGATGGCTACCGTGTATTCAGAAACAGCTATTAATTAATATTAGTTGTTTCTAACATTTCTGAAGTATTTACAAAGAATCTAAAGCACATAAACGCCTTTATTTTTTTATCAAGTTTTAGTGGCCTGAACGATGGAAAGTAATTTTTTTTTTCCTTCATAGCCCCTTTAAATTTACAGATAATTACATATCTGTACCTCGGAGGGATACAACAATATGTCCATTTTAATAACTTTACAGGAGAGGAGTTTTAAACTTTTTTTCAACAAAAAGTGTTATTGGCACAGCTATTTGCACAACATAGTTGAAACAAGCTGAAGAACATTCTATTTATTGTTATTTACATCATGCAGTTGTTATAAAATGAAAAAAAACCTTTAACTCTGTAATAAAGTCAATATGGAAAAAAATGGACATATTGTTGTATCCCTCCGAGGTACAGATATATAATGGAAAGTAATGAAATATTTGTTTGAATTTATATTGATAAGTGCTTCCAGCAACTGTATGACAGACAATGAGAGAGACAAACATGACTGTGGGAACGAACACAAATATGGTATAATTATGAATTCAAAATAACATCAACTGACAACTGGCAATATATATTATATATTATAATGTGAATAACCTTCAGTATAAAATTCTATACAACTTCTCTTCGTTTTTCAATTCTTAACACACTTTATGAGTATGTTGTTTTTTTTGAACATGGTTCTGTTAACAATCTAACATCGATAAATAAATGAGATAGCGTTCCGAAACCCAATCCATTCACTTCGAAAATCTAACCTGTGAATAATTGTCAACTTTGCAAACTCTGTTAGCGTACTTGAAGGACCTAGATAGTTAAGATATTCTAATCTTCATAGATATATTTTTTTTGTGCTAAAATTACAATCTGCATTATTAGGCAATAAGTGATTGTGACAAATGTTCTCATTCATACCATATTTACAATTTTCATTTACTCGCTCACTCATACAGTATTTACAAACAGCCCAGAGGCCTCCCAAATCCACATCGTAGTCGCCTCCCTCACATGCGAAAGAGAAAGCGGAGTCTTGGTAAGTCCCCCACGCTCCTCCGTCAGCCACGTCACCGGATACGAGCCAGTGGAGGATGACCAAGAGCTCGAGAGCCACAGACGTTCAGGGCATGATTGGAGAAACTGGCCATTGCCAGGACGCCCACTGTAACGCATTTATAGCAGGTCACGAGGCCACATCGTTTCAGTCTCCGAGGAGGATTACAGGGATGAGTGGATCAGTGCAATGACTGTGCTACGGGATTAGGGTGGTTGGATAGGTTACTATGGAATTTCATGAACTTGGAAGGGATATTAAGATCGTTATGAAGGGTTTTGTTGCTGACGTAATAAGGGGCATTTACTATTGTAGATATAAATTAATAGACTTATTTATTATTATAAACTTATTTGTTCCGTTTACATAGTTATCTCAAACGATGCAATTTATTTAAAAACTTATAACAATAAAATTTTTCAAAGTATTTCCGACCTTCAGGCGGAACTGTCTGTAGCATGAAATGCTACTCAGATAAAAATGAAGAACCGACATAAAAGAAAATTTTCATGTGCATATAAGGAATAGATGACGAAGTTGGAAACCTAGCATGAAAATCTTGGCCATAACACACATGTACAAAACGTAGTTCGCTCTACATTTGAATATGTAAAATGACTGAGTGAGATGAAGAGCAGTCCAAGTATCTCGTCTGTGGCGTTAGTTTGAATACATGAATACTCATACACAGGTCAAAAATGTAAGCGATGTTATCCCGGCGGTGATCGGCACAAATCAGATCACAGCTTAAAATGTCTTCTGGAGCATTTGAGGAAATTGTAAACATATTGTGGATTCGAATCGACATCACTATTGTCGTTTGCGTTGACGAGAGAGAAGGTGTCTCGTCAAGAAAAACCCGATGTCACTTACCTGTTGGCTGTTTCTTGAAGGAGGAGTGTTATGCTCTGAAGAACTGTTTGTTTATTAAATACTTCTTAATTCATTATAGTTTGATAATAAATATAATAACTGATTTTACAACGAGTCAGACGCCGTCTAAATGAACAAATGTTATCCAAATTATTGTTAGATGTCCAAAAAGTTGTTTAAACATAAAATTATTAAAGATTACATTTATATAATTACACAACAAGAACATTTTGTTAACATCAATGATTAATATTCACGTATTCTATATTACCGACTATTTCAATCTTATAATTTATGGTTGGATGGACATAATTTTATAAGAATTCCTGTGTCTTTCAACAAACAGATTGAATATATTTTAGAAGGGCAGAATAATTTCTATTTAATTATTTTAAACTTGTATCATATATTTATATTTTATTACTTTAAAATAACGTTGGGATAATTTTAGTCGAGAAATATTAACGTTTATCTACTGCTCTTTTTTTTTTAATTTACTATTAAACATTATAGTTAGGAAACAGCATTAGAATGTGTTCCGACCGTTTCAATATGTATAGTGAATTCTGTATCTTTGGTATAATTATTGTTGTATCTTTTAAGATTAGTTAGTGAGTGTTCTCCCTCTTATCGCCCCTATGATACTAATGAAGTTGACAGTGATTATGAGGGAGATGTCCTCAATTCCTCAACGTTTCAATCAGAATGAGATAAATGACATCATCAAAGATCTCAACCTGTCAAAAGAAGCTTTGAATTACTGGATTCGAGGTTGAAGGACACAAATTTCCTTTTACCATAAAACAGAAAAGGGTTTGCTACCCCTCTTCTTCCAAGAAGACAAACTTGTATTTCGTCACGAAATTAGAGGACTCCTGGGAATAAAGGGGTCTTCCTAACTTTCCAGATGATTGGCGCCAATATTTGACAGCTCAAAGCGAAGCTTGAAATGTGGGTTTCTACACAATTGGTATGAATTTGGTTTAATGCCAATTGCCCTCTCTACGAAAATGAAAGAAGAATATAACCACCATAGCTTTAGCTTCGGAAAAGATAGGGGGACTTAAAAAATGGTTAGCTTTCTCCTTGGGCAGCAAAGTAAATAATTGTTCATTGTTCTGACAGTGCGATTCAGTGTTGATTTTCAGAGATTCGGTGCCAGAAACATGTTCACAAAAATTGTTCACAGTTGTGTATACTTGGATGATATTTGAATTTTTTTTTCTAAGAAATTAAATTGTCTTTACGATGTCAACATCTGTCTGTAGTTTTCTCCTTGAGGTTGAATATTCATAGAGAAAAATCTTAATATAATCCTACAAGAGGCAGACAGCCATGTCCTGAAATGGTATACCTAATATAGACTTGACCTTAGAAGGGATGCTACCTAGACTGCATGACAAATAGTAATACCGTAACAGAATCTGGCCAAAGACACGCAGCTCCTGAAATGGGGCTGAAACATACTGTCTGTACGTTATACTGCAGAATATATTGAGAATATTTATTTCCAAGAGAGTTAACGTCATAAACTAAATTGGGGACCTAAAAGGATAATATATTGCATTCAAAAAAGGAAGGGCACATGAACGTAAATCGTACTCTGCTGAGAGGCAAATTATCGAACCGTTATATTTTATACGCTAACGCCAAAATGTATAAATATATCAAAATATTACAAAAAAATAACAGTTTGTGAGCTAATAATCAAAAATGGAATCTGGTATGGTGTAAATATATATGTATATATATGGGATCAGTTTTCCTCTATCTGCTACAGGTTTGTTAGATCAGAGTTTTTTTAACGTCCAGTTCTAAATCACACATAAAATGATTGGTTCCTGTATATTTGCTTTACTGTCAGTCTGCTGTCTAGTTAGTTCCAGGAAAATCCACCATATGGAGTAAGCATTGGTAGCTTAAGTGACCTTCAATGCTTCAACTAGAGTTGAGGTTAGTTTGCGAGTACTCGCCACGCAGGGTAGAAGTTGTTTTCGCGTCGTATTTGTATTTTTGGAAAGAGTTGTAATTAAGTCATCCTAAAAATGTATTGAGTTGTATTTGTGTGTTTAATTGAAATAAAATCAATTCAAGTAGAAGAAGTTGTGTAAATCGTCTTGATGTGTATTGTTTTATATATGGAGAATGCACGTTAGAATAATACCGAAAAAATGTTAATGACTTTGTAAAGAGAGCTTATTGTGTATAATTTAGTGTCAGGCTTGGTGATCAAGATAAAACCTGAGCAACCCATCAGGTCTGAGAACCTTGTACGGAGCATTTGCGACAATGGACTAAAATTCGGCGTATCGATGGTTTATGCAACTCATGAGGAATCCTACCTTCATAAATTCGATGAACGAGGCTGAGCGAAAACCCAAGGCTTCATTTCTTGCAGTTGTCGTAAATTTTCTGGGCAAATACACACTTGAAAACTAGATTGAACTGGTAAACATGATGCATCATCAAATTCCTTGGGTGTAGCATGACTATTAAGGTGCACGATTTATACAGCCACTTAGACCGATTTCCTGACAATTTAGGAGACACCAGTGAAGAACAAGGTGAAAGATTTCACCAGGGTATTAAAACTATGGATGCTTGCTCCCAAGGAAAATACGATACGCACATGAAGGCAGATTACTGCTGGAGTTTAAAAAGGGACTGCTCCAAAATGTATTCAAGAATACCACGGAAAAGAAGCTTCCGAAGTGTTCAGTGACTAGTTGGTTTCATCGACTTTTTCCACTACATTTGTAAAACATAATAATAAAAATTCCGTATATTTCACTAAAATGTTACGAAATCTGAGCTCCTAAGCAGACTACTAATGCCATATTTGAATTCAGGGCATACAATTCCAATGAAACCCGCTCCATATACTCCGGCACCAAAACACCTACCGCCCTGTGTTATGGATCGTATATGGGAGGGGCCCTCAAGAGAATATGTGCAGAGATATGCTGGTACACTCCATCAAAGTAACAAGATGACATTTACTGCAGGGTCCTAATTAGCCTTTAGCCACCCCCCTCCTGCAGGTGATGATGTTGACCCCCGCTGATAACAGTCACGACTTACATGAAGCCAGTGATGACTGATGACGGCTACCTGGAGATGATCTAATGGAGTCCATCAATGACTGCATTCCTTATCTCGTCTCCTGCCTGAGTGGGTGATGCCACTCACCACCTCTGAGTATATGGCTTCCTCTGCTGGTTATCTTCTTCGGCATAATCGTACGGTCATTAGGATCTTGAAGGGAATTACTCACCTTCTGAAGGGGAGAACGACTTTGATTCTTACTTGTATTACCGTCTGTGTGAATGGAGACGCAGGAAAAGTGTACTAAAGGAATTAAGTTAAACTCTCTTATTCACAAGGTATTTACAATTACGCTCATAAAACAAAAATAAAAACCCTATAATTGTGAATGAAAAAGGAAGCAGGTATCATGGAGATATCGTTAGCGTTGATTGTTTAATTGTCTTTGTAGATAGATAGCACTAGTGGTATTTTTTGAGCTGACAAAAGAAACTATTAGGTTCGCTGGGGTGCGCTTAGCACTTCCCAACGCAGTGTACTCAGCTACAAAGTTTTAATGTTTGGCTTACCTTATTAATAACTGACACACTCTCACCTGAAACATAAATAACAGCAGATAATTAATATTTGAATTACTCATAAAAACATAAATTTTAATTTTAAAATATCTCTCATATGAATTATAATTTTCCTACGCGTATTTCATATTTTTCCATAATGTTTTAATGTCACACGATTTAAATAATCTAAATTTATTGTTTAGTTTAAAAAATATATACGTGGATATTTTTAATTCACAGTTACTGAACTGGGTTGACTCTCTGGCTTGAGCCTGCTATGCGCGCATTGAAAGTACGGTTTCCGCCATTACAAAGTACCGGTCTGCAGTTCGTTTACATCAAGGTTTAAGATATATACATATATATTTAGTTGCAGAACGGGTAGATTTAAATATAAATTTTCTAACAGGATTTCTTTAACAGTCTGTAAAGTTCTGGAACAGCCTGTAAGTTATCGTTTGATAAAGCTCCAGATAGTCCAGTATCGTTGCCATAATATTTACAAAACGCTCACAGCAATAATTTTAATTCCATATTAACATGATTTATGTCTATGCTATTGTTGAGTTTTCTTATTTCACATATAAAAACAACTTTATTACGATAAAATTACAATCTGCCAGTAAGTAATAGTGATAAATGATCTCTTTAATACCATATTTACAATTTTCATTCACTTGCTCATTCATACAGTATTTACAAACAGCCCAGGGACCTCCGAAACCCACATGGTTGTCACCTCCATCGCACGCGAAAGAGGAAGCGGAGTCATCGGAAGTCCCCCACGTCCTCAGTCAGCCACGTCACTGGATAAAATCTAGTGGAAGCTGACCAAGAGCGCGAGAGCCACAGACGCTCAGGACATGATTGGAGAAACTGGCCAATGCCAGGACACCCACTTTCATGTATCCATAGCAGGTCACGAGGCCACTGCCGTTTTAGTCTCTGAGTAGGAGTGTAGGGATGAATGTCGCAGTGGGACTGTGGGATTAGGGTGGTTTGATAGGTTACTATGGAGTTTTATAAACTTGGAAGGGATGAGTTCAAGAATGTAAGGTATATTAAGAGCGTTATGAAGGGTTTAGTTGCTGACGTAATAAGGGGCATTTACTATTGTTCTAAGGACTTTTGATTGAAAGGATTGGATATGCTTGATGTTCGACTTTTTTGCTGTCCCCCATGGCTCCGTATGTCGAGATCGGCTTAAGTATATCTTTTTTTCTTATTTATTCTTTACATTTTCGCTCGCTCGTTTTTTTCCTGTATAGTTACAAACTGAAGGTAAGTACGATAAAAATCTTTATTCATTTCAACCAGGATCCATTCAGAAGTTTTACTGCCAGGAATAGGAAATAAATTAAAATGTATAATACCATACAAATTAATATCTCATCAGCGCTCGGCAGAAGGAACTGTGTCAACAAGAGTATTTTATTACCCAAAAGTATTTGTATTTTATTTATATAAATTGTTTTGAGATTTATTAGATACAATCATAATAAATCTCGCTCTCACAAAATATTAGTTTCTCTTCAAAGTGGCCGGTTATACATTTTCGAATACAATAAATAATCGGTTGTAAACTGGGTCCTATAATAACTCACACAAGTTTAAAATAATGCCCTTGCTATAATACATTTCATTGAAGAAATATTTCAACTCTTTGACAGAATAAAAGGGATTTTTAATTGATTCAAAGCTTTTAGACGTGAACTTTTCGGGCGTCAATGACCCAAGTGGTTGAAATGGACTTCACGACTTCATATCATCAGCGATTAAGTATAAATAGGCTATTTTTGTCATACAACAATTTTATTTTCCACGAGCGCTTTAGCAATAAAATGTGATTCTCAGAATCTAAGTGAATATTTATCGGGGACAATTGAAAACAATAATTTTAATTGAATCGATCAGATTTATTTCGCTATTTTAGTTGTTCCGTAGTCTGTAGATTAACTGCTGAAAATACGATCAAAAGTTTAACAAAAACATAATTATATTTTGATTTTTTACCTAAGCTTCAATGTTTCTTAAATAATAAAGAATAAATATATAAATAATTATGGGTACTAAAAAAAAACAACCGTATCTCTAAAACACATCAAAAATAATCCGTCATATCAAGCATAAAAGATACCAAACATACAAAATAAAACCTGATACAACAGGACTAAACTAAATCTCTATTGGAGATTGTATTATTACTGTAAAGTAAAAACCATGACAAGTGTGTGGTCAATTACCCTTATAAATTAAAAAAAAAATGCATTTATTTATAATTAATAATTTACTTTTTATGACCATTTATTATTTCTCGTAGAGTTGGTTTTATTTATAGCATCATCAATTCATCAAGTGGAACTATTACACTTAAAAAAAAACAACAATAAAAAACACTGATCGAGTTTAGTGGCGAATATGGTGATAATTACAGTCAGTAGTTTTTGATGCTAAATAATAATTTATTTTTTTTTAGGAAAATTATTTATTGTGGTAAAATTACAATCTGCCTTATTGTGCAATAAGTAATTGTGATAAATGTTTTCATTCATACCGTATTTACAATTTTCATTCACTCGCTCATTCATAAAATATTTACAAACAGTCCAGAGACCTCCCAAATCCACAGGGTTGTCACCTCCCTCACATGCGAAAGAGGAAGCGGAGTCAAGTCCCCCACGCTCCTCCATCAGCCACGTCACCGGATACTAGCCAGTGGAGGCTGACGAAGAGCGCGAGAGCCACATACGCTCAGAACATGATTGGAGAAACTGGCCAATGCCAGGACACCCATTTTCATGTATTTATAGCAGGTCGCAAGGCCACTGCCGCTTTAGTCTCATAGTAGGATTGTAGGGATGAGTGGCGCAGTGTAATGACTGTGCTATGGGATTCGGGTGGTTTGACAGGTTACTATGGAACTGCATCAACTTGGAAAAGATGAGTTCAAGAATGTAAGGCGTACTAAGATCGTTAAGAAGGGTTATGTTGCTGACGTAAATAGGGGCTTTTACTATTGTTCTCAGAACTTTGGTTGAAAGGATTGGATTCGTTGAAAGCCATATTTAAAAGCCGGATTTTAGAAAGGTACAATAAAATAGAGAGTTTTTTGTCTTTCCACAACTGCTATTTATTTTTCAATACCGCTTTCGACAGCTCTAAGCTGTTATCTGATTGATTGTGTTGGATACTTAAAACATTTTAACTTATTAATATCGCATTTAACTTTGAACTATACCTACTTTCTTCGCCCTACGACTAAGTATTTATAAATGGTGTCCCAGAATTAACGTAAGATTTGAATTTGCTGGCATTTGTGCAGTAATGTGCTGGCAACCCTAAAAAAAAACAATTTGACAGCTGACAGTTTAGGGTTAGTAAAAATGGAGCGTTACGCGATAGAACAAAGTGTCTTTATTGTCGAACATTATCTCAAAAATAATGAAAGTTTGGCGGCCGCAGTTTGAAAATTTCATCCAAAATATGGTCGGAATAATGTTTTTCATCAACTGTCAAGAGATTAATTGAAAAATTTAGGGAGACTGGATCAGTTGGAGACACTAAACACAGTGGTTGTCCAAAAACAAGCCGTTTAAATGTCAATATCGAAGCAGTGCGTGAGAGTGTTGTTGAAAATCAAGGAACGTCAATTTTGCGTCGTAGACAAGAATTGAAAATTTCAAGAAGCTCTCTACAGCGTATACTCACTAAAGATCTGGGTCTCCATGCTTACAAAATTCAATTAACACAACAATTGAATTCTAATGACCATACACAGCGAAGAGAGTTCGTTGAATGGATTATTGAACATCAACAAGTGGATGCTGATTTTTCGAGAAAAATTATCCTATGCGATGAAGCACATTTTCATCTTGATGGCTTTGTTAATCGACAAAATTGTCGAATTTGGGGTTCCCCCAAACTGAACCCACAACGTGTCACTGTTTGGTTTGGATTTTTGGTTGGAGGCATCATTGACCATACTTTTTTGAAAATGAGGCTGATCAAGCAGTGACTGTTACTGGTGCTCGATATCGCGACATGATAACACAGTTATTTGTGCCGAAGTTGGATGATATTGATGTGGATTTATGTGTGGATTAATATTTGGTTTGCATATATGGTGCCACATCCCATACAGTCCATGAAACAATTCAAATACTGAATGAGACATTTCCAGGTCGTGTACTCTCTCGTTTCAGTGATCAGAAATGGCCTTAGATCGTGTGATTTAACACCTTTAGATTTCTTTTTATGGGGTTATTTGAAGTCAAAGGTGTATGTCAACAGCCCCCCATTCACCCGTGCATTAAAAGAGGAAATTCAACGCTGCATCAACGAAATTCACCCGTGCATTAAAAGAGAAAATTCAACGCTGCATCAACGAAATCCAACCACATTTATGCCAAATGGCCATAGAAAATTTCGACAAAAGAGAGCGTATGTGCCAGCAAAGTCGTGGAGGCCATTCGCCCGATGTGTTATTTCATAAATAACGCTATCCTATTTACTTTATAATTCAATAAAAAAATAACAACAAAAATACTAAAAACTGTGTTTTATATTTAAATCAAATCATGCGTTAAATCATGGACACCCTTTAGTTGGCTAGTCAGTACAAGATTAAGTCATATTTCCTACATTAAATATGGACTTTATCACACGGCTCGTTCTTCAATTTTATATCTAATAGGAAACGTCCAAGTTTCATGGCTCTAGCTGGAAATAGGAAACTATCAAGTACAGACATAAATACATAGGTGAAGATATAATGTGAATCTGGTTATGAAGAAAAAAAAAAAAAAAAACCCTTGGAAACCTTAAGAAGAGCAGTTGCTACGCGACCAGCGGAGACTCTCGGACCTTCCAGACCCTTTCTAGGACGCCTCCCCAGACAGTCCCTTCAGCTCATTTACCCTTTTATTGCCCTCTGCCTGATTAAACCAACCCTCCTTATTATTGTCTGCTCCATCAGCGGGAGCTAGCTGTCCAGGCGGGAGAGAGGGTGCATCCATGCACTAGCCGTCGAATTATCCCCTAGGAGAAATAGAGCTTTCTAGCCGTTACAAGACAGAAAAAAAAATACAGTCGAGATACATAGAAATAAACATGTAAGAGCGGGAAGTGAAGGAGATCTTCTTTCAAGGATTATATACTAGCAATTATTCCCTCTGTTTTTTGTTCATTCTACTGGCGAGATTAGGCAGTATAAAGGAAGGTTTGCTCAGATCATTTCATACTCCATTAGGCGCACGGGGTTCACTCCTACCCCAACAACGCGATTGTGATCGTGTTCTTCATTTTCATATTGTGGTGTTAGAAGGGTTATTATTTTCAGCCTAACCCATGTTTTATTTAATTTATAGTAATAGCATTAGTTACATGAGACATTAAGGATTATTCATAACATTCTTACTATCTATTTGTCAACAAACGAAGGGTTAAATGTTTTTCTTGATTGATTTCAATTCCCCTTACTGTATTTGTTTTACCTTTTGTTTGCTCCGTACATCGATTTCACTTTTACCTCTTTATTCCGTGTTTTATTCGCGTAATAATGAATCGTTTAAGCCGCGACGGCTCAGTAAAAATAATCACTCCCCTACCAAGAAGGAAAAACTTTGCGTAACATCGCAAACCAAGGAAAATGGTTTTCATTACTCCACATTTTCAAGGGTCATAAAAAAGGTACTTAGAGACCGGGAGTCACTCAAGACAACCAAATTCAGGACTTCAAAAAGTAAAGATTTATTAAAATTTAAGCTCTTCAATGAAACGCAATTCAACAACATTACAAACTTTGTTACTGGTTTCCGGGGGATAACAATCTGACGAGAGTTAACCGTTAGAAGAAAACTTAGATAGACAAGCCTTAGCTCAAGATTCGGCTGAACACCGTAGAAAGGGTCTATGATTTGCAAGAAAACACCAGTCTTGGACTTAATAGGAATGGCAAAATGTCCTATTCACTGATGAGAGGAAAGTGTCGCTCTTAACAGTTTGGAGAAGACCTGGAGAACGGTACAGTCAGTGTCACAAACTGTCATTTGGTGGGGGTACTATCATGTTCTGGGGTGGCATGTCTTGGGAGGCACTTGAATGGACCTTGATACTCTAAGGTATGTGGAGGTGATTTTACAAGATCATGTAGTGCCTTACATTCTTGAATCATATGTATCATGATAATGCCCATGTGTATCTAAGTACCTGAACAGAACAGGTATCCGTGACCTGGTGTGGCCAGCAAGCAGTCCAGACCTTGATACAATCGAACAGGTGCGGAACAAACTTTAAAGGAAGGTTCAGTCATGGTATCCTTCTCCTACTATGCTTGAAATGCTAAATACGGCTGTATTGGAGGAGTGGGCAAGATCCTGCAGGAGTTTATTAAAAAACTTTTTATGAGTATACCTAAAAAGATTTAACCCAAATTAGGAAATATTTTTAATTAAATACCATAATAGGCCAATACACTTTTAATTTTCGTTAAAAAAGAAAAAAAAAATTTTTTTATTTATTTTTTTATTTTGATAAAGAATGTTTCTATTTCAAGATTGTGACTAACAAAATTAACACTTTACAACCAAAAAAAGCGTGGTGTAGATACTGTTGATATGCTCAGCCAGAAAGACATCAAACAACCAGTAATACCAGGTTTTGGCCAATACTAATGTTTTATGATGTAATAAATCTAGCTGCTATAAATCCAATGGTTATAATTAAAGCTTATAATACCCTCATAAAAAAGCATACATACTTCGTTTTTGGAAGTCCTGGTGTGGTCATGGATAACACCTCGAATTAAAAGAAGAAGTGGAATCGCTCAAATTCCATGGCTCCTGAACTCCAAATTCCTGAACGAACGTTTCTCTTGGAATTAGGATTACCCCGGGCCAAGGAAATTGGACTGCTAGTCAGGTGAAACATGAGATCACTACTACTCCGTTCCCGGATTAAGGAAGTAACCCCAGTCCAAGGGAGAAACTGGCATTCATGTTTGGAAATGGCGAAGAACTCATGATATAAAAAAACGATATAAACAATGATCTGAAGTTGATCTTATTTTATTTGTGGGAAGCGTTTTCACGATTTCACAATTCAAGGAAAATAAGTAAAAAAAAAATTAATATTCGTAGATTTCACGAAATTTAAGTACTTTAAAGTACTTTTCCGTCTGCCATAAAGACGTTTAGAGATTATTATCACCTGAAGAATGAATTCCGGAAGTAAGGGGCGTTAGTTATTTATTTATTGACATTAAAGACGGAAACTAATAACAATATTTCAGATTTGAAGGTATAATTTACAATATAACTACTTACTAGAATCAGTCAATTTTATGCAATCATGTCCTGAGCGTCTGCGGCTCTCACACTCACTCTCCTCTCTCAGGAGAATCTTTATTAAGCAGTAAAGTGGCTGCAGATATCTCCTTGAAACCTGTTTTCTTTTTCATTCAAAACCATACAGATTTCTAGGGGTTTTATTTTTGTCTAAGTTTTACGAGCAAATTGTAAATACCTTGTGAGAGATTAACTTAATTCCTTTAATGCACTTTTCCTGCGTCTCCATTCACACTGACGGTAATAAAATTGAGAATCCAAGTCGTTCACCCCTTCAGAAGGTGAGTAATTCCCTTCAAGGTCCTAATGACCGTACGATTATGCCGAAGAAGATAACCAGCAGAGGAAGCCATATACTCAGAGGTGGTGAGTGGCATCACCCACTCAGGCAGGAGACGAGATAAGGAATGCAGTCATTGATGGACTCCATTAGATCATCTTCAGGTAGCCGTCATCAGTCATCACTGGCTTCATGTAAGTCGTGACTGTTATCAGCGGGGGTCAACATCATCACCTGCGGGAGGGGGTGGCTAAAGGCTAATTAGGACCCTGCAGTAAATGTCATCTTGTTACTTTGATGGAGTGTACCAGCATATCTCTGCACATATTCTCTTGAGGGCCCCTCCCATATACGATCCATAACACAGGGCAATAGGTGTTTTGGTGCCGGAGTATATGGAGCGGGTTTCATTGGAATTGTATGCCCTGAATTCAAATATGGCATTAATTTATTTTTAGTAGCTTAAATTTCTAAGATATAACATTTTAGTGAAATATACGTTACACTATATTAAGTTAAACCCATGGATCAAATAATAAAACTAAATATGGAATTTTTATTGTTATATTCTACAAATATTATTATATACAAATATAGAGAAAAACTTCTTTGATGTAACCAACTGGACACTGGACACTTTTTTTAAGTGAAATTCTTGAGCGAATTTTGAACATGTCTTTGTACATATTCTGATTTTCTTCTATGGTTAATATAAGAGTCGTTAACACTAAAATGTAAAAAAAGATGTTACGGGAACAAACGATTATAATTGCTTCATGTTATAATAACTATAATTTAGTAACAACTTATTTTACTTCTATATTAGTTTAAAAAAATAAAAGTATTTTTGATCAAAAATTCTGTGTAAGCTTGATTAAGCACATAGCATACATATTTGAACTGCTAAAATGTCTACCAAACTGTTATTTGATGGAGACGACTAAGAGAACTCTTCAATATGCAATCGGTCAAGAGTCAAGGTGGGTGCAAGGGCCAATCTTGTAGCTCCTTGTCAGTCGCTATCAGGAATAGTAAAGAAAACTTAGTTATTGAGCTGTAACCTAATACCTAACTGTAACCTAATACCTAAATCAGTTACTATATTAGATCATTAAACCAGTGTAGTTACTTGAATGAAAAAAAACCTCAATCTGGTACTAAGTTAAATAATACGTTGTTGTATTCTGCTAAAAACAAAAGAAATTAATTAAAAGATGGAAGTAACCTAAAAAATAAAGAAAACTTATTATTAATTCCACTATTTTTAACAGAAGCCTATGACATTAAAAAATTAACAGTTATTAACTATTAACAAATAGTTTAATAGCTACTGTAAATCTGAATCATAGGAGAGGGGGGAGTGTAAAAATGTTCTTGCTTGTAAAAAAACTGTTTGAATAACCATCGGTAGACAATCGGTTATTCATTCTTACCAAGTCCTGACTTCCGACTACTGAGATGGTTAGTTTAAATATTTCAATCTAAAACATACTTCAGAGAAGAGGTTATGTGAAACCTTAGGCTATTATATTTAAACTTTTTTCATTCACTACATCTGTCCTTAACAAGCCAGCTTTGTTGGGGATTGACCTTGTCAATTCTAGACAGTAAATTGTACTTTAGAATAACGCTGACTAAGCAGGGGGGCTCCCTCCCTTTCAAAATTGCGACCTTAGATTCGACAGGAAGGTCTTATTTGAGATTGATAAGACATTAATCATCAAAGAGTAAGTGTTATTAATTAAGTTGAATAAAAATAAAAAAAACCAATAATTTTGAATAATTAATCAAATTAAACATATCAACATTGTGTAATTTGTTTTTAGTTTTTTTCAAACTTTAATTCCAAAAAGTCATTTTAGCAATCATAAAATCGTTTCACCACCTTGTAATATGGTGAAATATGTGAGCCCATATCTTATGAAGAATTAACCCATAGTTTTGTTTGATGTTAATTTCGTTTAATAATTACATTAGGTAGGTGATATAATATATATTTTTAGAAAGGGAAAAAATACAATGGACGTGTTAAAAGTCAGAATAAGTTAACAACGAGGAAAATTTTATAACGGGCTGGAGTTGTATATAAAGAATGTATGATCCAATTTACTCGAAGTGGTAAACGGATTAGAAGGTTTTGTTGGCACGAATGCAAACCACATTTTCTCTCTTCGCGTACGTATGTTTTCACAGTATGTCATAATTAAACAATTTAAAATAAATTTGTACGTAAAATCTGGAAATATTAACACCGAATTTCCTTCATATAGCTCATTTCGGCTACCTTAGAGAGCAATGAAACCACAGTGAGATTTCTATTAGTAATACAGAACGTTGCCAATTTATGTGAATACCGTGCCGAATTTAGATCCAATTAAATTCAATATTCTAGTTCTTTTAAATATACTTTCAAAGGAAATTCAATAGTTAAGAATAAGTATTTATAACTGTTTTATAACCTCGTTTCAAATTTTCTTTTTTCTGGTGGTCGGTATGTCCAAAGATTCTTTAATAACTTATAATAATAACCGATCACTAAGAACTGGAGCACCACCCTAATTAAAGACTAGGCGTAAACTGAACAACGCCACCTGGCTCACTCTTATTGGCAAAGGGAGAGGTCACGTGTTCGGAATTTGATTTTAATCTAAATTAAAATTTCAAATAATAAATTTCCACTTTTAGGAAATTAAAAATCCAGAATATCTTAATATATATTCAGTAATAGTTTTGTTTAGTATAATAACAATATTTTCATCTTGATATTTTCTGTTTGTATAGAATGATGATTAAATCTTTCATGCATATCCTGGGGTACATTGCCTAAATTCTCGTATCAATGGTCCATCTTTCCAGTAGCTATATATAATAAGAGATTAGAGTTTTTAACAATTAATTAAATAAAGCTTTTTTATCTATCTGCCACGATCTTTTAATCAAACGCAAATTTTTTATGTATTTGACACCCCTTGGCGGAGGTACTTTTATAATTGTATAGCCTAGGCACCGATTGAGATATTAGAACCTTAGCGTAGAGTTCGTTTATAAGACGATATTTAGAACGGTAGTTCAATTTAAAGACACACTGATGCTCAAAATAAAACTAGGCTTATACAAAATAATGTGCGCTAAAAAAAAAATTAATCCTGATTAACAATTTATAATATGCGTTGTGTTTAAGATAGTTATAATTAAGTAATGTCTTGTAAACTGTCATCCGTAGTCTATTCACAATCAAAACCCCAGTTGTCGATTACAGAGGGACGATATTTTGCTTGAAGTTCTACTCGACACCTCAGAAGAGATACTACAAATAAAAGCAATATTATAAAAATAATAAACCTGAAATTATTAATCGATTACTTGTAAATAAAAAATAAAATACTTTCCAATGATATCCGGCTTAGTCGGCGGGCAGCTTTATTCGAATTGATCTGACTCCATAAGATCTTAGATGGTGTGCCCCGACAATGCTCTATGTTTAAGAGAAGATGAACAAGATACGTACTATAGGTAGTTTATGTGGTCTTGGAATGACCGCGAATTCACACTCGGTATCTAAGGGTAGGCGAAAACCGTCCGGATCCCAAAGGCGTGTGTGAACCGGAGAGAGGCGGTCTGGATCGCTGAGAGAGACACTACCAGGTAAGGTTTGTAGGGCTCCAGAGAACGTTGTCCACATGGAAGAGGTCCCTTCCAAGGATGTGCTAGTTTTAGCGAAACGAAGGCAGAGAATCCCACTGGGAAGGTGTGGTGTCTGACAACACCAGACTAAAACATAGCGAGGTTAGGAAAGAGAGGTGCAGAGGTAGTTGAATAAGAAAGAATTTTTTCCATTTTAGATGTGGCTAAGAATGGAAAAACCTCCGAACCTCGGCCTTACATTGGCAGGTCAGAGGCAGGGCTATGCCCGCGCCCTCTAGTGAGCTCCCGTGTCGTGAACCAGTCCCCCCTCTCTAACTGACACCTCAAGTTTCTATTATTACAATATGGTAACTTATGCGGGTGTTTTCTGGAGAAGAAAGGAACTTCTATTTATTCGTGGTGAGAAATTTGGTACAACAGCCATAATTGAAAACTCTATTTAGGTATCTGTAAGTAAGAATTCACAAAATTACATATTTGCTCAAATAATGTACTGGAGGCAGAGATTGAATAATATAACCGGTGAGGTCACATGCGAACATTTGTTAACCTCAACTATAATTTGTTGGTTCTTTGCCGTCAATTTAAAATTTGTCTGAGGAAATAAGTTGTAGTCAGGAGCTGTTAGAAGTCGTTTAAAGACCTCTCTGAGAAAAAACAAAACACTAGCTTAGTTTTATTTGTAGAATTTCGGGCCACTTATCGGAGTCCTTTCCTTCAAAATAGACTACGCATTTAAACGGCCTCTAGTATCTCGACCCAAAGTACTTTGGGCAATCTTTTTAAAAGTGTCTTGACAATTCCAAATGTATTCGCACTACTTTTATTTTATTTAAGCTCTCATTCATATTCCGTTTCGCTCCTGGCCAATAAAACGAAATGTAATACTCCATTTCATATCGATTACATAATTAAATATCGTATCACGCGTCTATAATTCAGCTTCAAAAGATCGGCAATTATAGATAGTTATATAGACAAATATAGAGAAGAACCAAACCCTCTATAAATAATAATACTAAATTACAAATAGTAATTAGAGTAAATAAATACTTAACTAGATCGCGGAAAATAATTTTAAATTAATACATACAAGGTAAAGAACTTTAAAAAATAAGGAAAGTGACAGCCAAATATCTCAATGTACAATACATATTAACAAAAATAAATATTGAAATAATAATATAAAATGCCCTATACACATAAATAAATACACTAAGACTAAAAAAAAATGACCACCCTACAGTATTTGTACTGATTTCCGATCAATTTGTCATTAATGTATCCATATACTTTAATAATAAATAACAAGTCATTTGAAACATATAAGGAATTTTAAAAGTATAAATTAAATAAAAATCAATGGTATTTAAAAAAAAAAAATTATTAAGTGTTTTCAAATCAACAGTGTATTACAGTGTATTCACCACTTGGATTTATTAAGGCTTGAGTTCGATGGAACAATGACCTAATAAGGTTTTGAATAAATCCCTGAGGGATATTTTCATATTCTTCCATTGAGGGGGGGGGGGGCAACCCTTCACTCCTAAAGCGAATTAGGTAAAGTTGGACGTCTCTTTATTCGTCTTCACAGCTCATCCCGTTGATGCTCAATAGGTTAAATAATCTTTGTGGAGGGGGGTCTTTTAAAAGAAAAGCTTTATTATGAAGTACAAGCTAAACACTTGTATATACAAATATTAAGAGATCAGTTAGAACATACATGGTGGAATGTCTAGGCACAAACCAAAGGTGAGACATATATGTATAAGAAAAGGATAAGATTCTGGGAAGTAGAGAGGTTTTGGAGGGATGTGGTTGCTTACTTAAAAATAACTGGGAACCATCAGTGACTTCCATGAAGTCACGAGGCAGGTATACAGTTCTGCTCAAGCCCCTACTACTTGAGCAAGATTATAAATATTATATATAAAGCAAGCATTATAAAACTAATAGATTTGTACTATACATGCTGGACTCTACATGGTGTACTACATGCTGGCCACTCTAACTATGGGGTTGAAGCGTTTCCCAGGTATCGGGGAACAGTTCTTGCTGTACAGGGGCCATGCATTATCGTGAATAAGCAAAAACTCATCTGCAACGTGCGGTTCGAATCCAACAAGAGCCTCCGAAAGAGTGTCGTCAGTTTTGTTATACTGTGAACAAGTGTAAGGGTCTTGAGCAGAACTGTATACCTGTCTTGTGACTTCATGGAAGTCACTGATGGTTCTCTGTTATTTTTAAGTAAGCAACCGCTTCCTTCCCAGAATCCCACTTGCTCATAGACATTCCACCCAGTATGTTCTAACTGATCTCTTAATATTTGTATATACCAGTGTTTTGATTTTACTTCATAATAAAGCTTTCTTTTATTTTAAAAGAATCTCCTCTGCTAAGATTATTTAACTGTTTATGATGCTGACAGCTGTTAGAGATTCTTCTATAAAAATTAATTCAGTCTGAGCTTCCAAAGTAATCCCAGTCCTCCTCCACCGAGAAAAGATTGTCGCCGTATAGCGCACATCAGTTTGGTAATACTGCGAACAGTGGAAATATCTTCAGTAGAACTGTATTCCTGGCTTATGATTTCATCAGTCACTGATAGTTCCCTATAATTTTTTAGTAAACATTCACTTCCTTCCTAGATTTTCCTGCTTTCCAGAATCTTATCTTGTTCTTGTACATATATGTCTCAACTTTAGCCCCAAACACTTTAGTAAAAGGCGAAAGCTTTTATTTGCTTTGAAGGGAGACCCTAGCCCCAGACACTTTTAATGTAACCCGAAGGTGAGCCCCATCACCTGGTCCCTTTGCCATGTTATTATCTTTTTAACTACAAAAAGATTGTTAGTTTTTTAAGACATGCACTCCTTAAGATAATGCATGCAATGCAGTAAAAGGAGAAACCTCAGTTCATATTATATCCTATTATAATTTCGTATTCATTTTAAAAAATAATTACCCAAGGGGTTAAAGAAAAAAAAAAGCAGACACTTCACTTGTTCATAGACATTCAAACCAGTATGTTGTTACTCTGATCTCTTAATATTTGTAAATACTAGTGTTTTGATTGTAATTCATAATAAAGCTATTCTTTCTGTCCTTTTAAAAGAATCTCCTCTACAAAGATTATTTAACTGAAGAAGGAATGTTCCTGATTTTCATGGTCCTTTACGGAGCCAATGAGGTTATATTGGTCTTTGAAAATATAGACTTTATTAACCGGAATTTCGTCTTTGGTGGTATACAGGTGTTATTGGAAACAATCTTAATTTTAAAAACGGATAATAAATTAATATTTTACCTTCCGATAATAGATATTTTTCATATTTCGAACTTGAGGTGAAAATTAGGATGTGTAAACGTCGTCATTGTGCTTTCCAGATCTGAGCTTATAAAGTATTGTCCAGGGCAAGATGGGACCCGCTCTTGTGTCGTTCCGTGACTATTATCAGGAACCTTTAGAGTTGAAAATAGGACCGTTCAGTTCTAATAAAGATTTTTTTAAAAAAAGACTTTCCTCTACAAATATTTTTTAAGTATCGATTTTTCTCCAAACTGTCTCCCACCCGTCAGGCGATTTGCTAACAAAATCGCGATGCGTCTGAAAAGCGGTATAGCGCAACCTTTTCTCGTTAAAGGGACGTCCAACAGTAGGGTTGCCACTTTTTATTTTTTTTGCTTCTCAGTGTAGTTCCACAGCTAGCAATTGTCTGTCTGTATGGTAAGGAGGTTTTGGAATAATAAGAGTTTTAAAGATTCGTAAGAATGAAGCATGGTGGATTATAGATGGGGAAAAATCCAAGCGAGGAGGGAGCAAAGAAGCAGGAAATTGTATGCTTTCGCTATCCCCTAAGACATTCAAGCAAACTTGAGTAATTAAAAAAATTAAGGGATTTTTTTCAAAACCTCCGCAACCTACAAGAATAATCTGAAGCACTCTCAAGTGAACAAATAAAATTACTGATTTATTACAACATTTTATAGATGCAAATTACATTAGAATACACGCACCAATATTGTGGTTACCCACCCTTGTCAATTTAATAATAATTTTTATCACTTCTTCAGAAGTGTTTATTCGCCCTACTTTTTTTTAGGACCTCTTAATAAAAAACACATTTGAGTTGTTTTTATATTTGAGACCGTCCGTTTGTTTAAGTACCGCTATAATTTATAATTATATAGGTTTTTATTTATAAAACCTCGGTGGCTTGAGTCCTTGTGATCTTTTTTACGAGGTGACAAATCTCTGGTTAGTCCTGATATTGTCAGGTTGACAGTTAAAATTAGACTTGAGCATTAAACAGTGAGTATGTTTAAAACATACTTTCTGTCATCTGACCACTCGGTTTTTTTAAAACAAAGATCTGACGGCCAAGCTATAAAATGAGCCATGAACGAAATGAACCTTATTTCATTTAATGCTGTTATAATTTGTTAAGTTATATTATAAAATAAATTGATCAATTCTTGATTGTGAAAATCGATATTTTTTAAAAATTATTTCTGTTTAGCAATAAAAAACTTTGCTATCACTGTCCTAACACTCATTATTACAGCTTGCTTTGTGGGTTCGGGCAAAGATTCTAGAGGACACCGATTTAAAAATCTTTTGGTATGTTTTCTGAAGCACAAAGTAAGAATATTCTTAATGACTTTAACTATTAATAAGCACCGCAATGTTATAAACAGATCGCATCACACCATAGATAGAAAATAGACAAACTTTTTTTAAATTTTATAAATCAAATTAATTAATGCTGTTAATCAAAATAACCCGAATTTTAAGTAGACCTGCACCGCTTAAGTGTCTGTTAGCATTATAAGGGAATATTGGTATTTAATATAAACATCTTCTGTTTGTTAAGTTTATTCACTGTTTTTATTTTATGTTAGTTTTAGTAGTTTAATTTTTTACTCTATTGAAAGTTCATGTTTATGAAGTGTTTAAATTTTTTTAGTTACTTGCGCAAAATTGATAAAGATTTAATGTTTAATCCTGTTGCTAATGGTTTCTTGTAATTTTTCTTTACCCTTCCAAATAAGAACTGATGCCAGTTAAATAATCTTGTAGAGGAGAGTCTTTTTAAAAAACTTTATTATGAATAACAATCAAAACACTGGTATATAAATATTAATCAGTTACAGCGTTACAACATACTTTAGTGAAGGCTAAGGCACAAGTGTGTGTCTTGGCTCTAGCATGTAGCAAAGGGTTAAGGGTTAGGGTTAGGAAGGGGTTAAAAGAAAAAAAAAAAAGGGACCATAAGTCTCAACTGAGGTAGACATTTCTTGAGTATTATATAACACCCATCCAAAACTGTGTATTTTCCGTCTGAATATACGAGGACTCCCCTCGCTGTGGTGTGGGTTCAAACACACAGGATCGAGGTGATTTTATTTTATGAAAAATTAACCTCCCACTGTCATGGAGAATAGGGAGGTAACCTGTAGGATGGGAGGGTTAAATAATTCCAACGTAGTTACGAGCAAATGAACTGAACAAAAATGATATTCAGAAACCTCTACAAGAGCACATTGACTGAATACCGAAGTTTGGTTGAGTTAAAGCTGAAACTTAAAAGCACTTATAAGAGCTAAGTACATTAAGCAAACTGGAACTAATTCCTTGCAGGAGTCTGAGTTGATAGCTAAGTAACCTCAACGGCCTAAAATTAACTTGATTGGGCCATGTTTTAAGTCCTTTAGTTGGGGGGGCTTAGAAGAGATTGCCCACCGTCGTGTCCTCTGAAAGTCGACACTGGTTTTACATTGCCCGAATTAGGCGAGAGAGGCCTCTTTTCCCAGTTTCAGGTAACTCTGAACCTTCCATGTAAATTACATCATTTTTTTTTTAGCATTCTTCGGGTTGCATTTCAAGTTGAAATGAAAGATTTTCCTATTCTGTAATTCTAATCACTTGTTACTCCTCTAAAACCCTAAAAAGGTTTTCCAAGGACAAATACACAGGGTATGACGTAACTGATGCCCGAAACCTAAGGGAGTGATAGTAAGCCTCAAACGGAACAGGAAGTTCGATTCCAATTTTCGACAATTATTAAATAAATAAATTAAACTTTGTTTCTTTTTTACTGTCGCGTTTTTGTTGAATAGGAAACGATAACTAAAAAACTATTTGAGTTTGGTAATTCCCAATTACAGCATTGTAAACGTGACAAACTTTTCTTTAAAAAAAGCAGAATTTATCTTTGTAAAAACCATTCGAACGGAGTTTTCAACCGGCTGATTTACGCGAAATGCTGTTTTTTAAAAAATCATGTATATTCCCGATTATTTTTATAAATCTCCTACTAGACTAAAAATTCCTCACTATAAGAAAAACTTCCTTGTTTATTAAGCTTTCAGTCCATGTTCATTAAGTTGAGGTCTGTTTCTGAATCGTTAACAGAAATAATTATTTTACAAAACCATAGGGGAATCTCAGATTATTCTGTAACAAACCTCAACTTAATTAATAAAGACTTAAAGATTTGACTTTATGAAGGTGCGGAATCTGTAGTGAAGAAGGAGGGAGATAAAAAAAATATCTCGAATAATCCACGATTTTATGGTTTTTATTAAAGACAGGTTGTTATTAAAGAAAATGTGGTCTTACTATGCTGAAATTGGGAATAACCTAACTTAAATAGTTTTTTTGAGTTATCGCATCCTTTTTTACAAAAAAGAGACCTTAAAAAATACAGAAAATTTTGACTTACTCATTCCCTGTTCACAATTGGAGCATACCTCAAATAAACTGTTTTTTGCATTTAAGATTTACTAACACTTCTTCAAGTTTCGGACATCATTCATGTTACATTCTGTATACGTAGAGACCAAAACAAAAAAAGTACAATGTCTTAGACAAATAAAGATTTAATTACGTTTACAATAAACAATTTTATTGGCAATATATCCCTTTTTCAGAATGACAGTTTAGTAATAACAAACAACTAAAAATAAAATTGACATAAATTATTAAAATTGGCTTCGAAAGAAATCAATGATTGCTATGACGGGACTGTTGCTTACATTCTATGCTTGAATTGTTCATGAGATGTCATTAAGGACGCATACATAAATCATTTCAAATTATATTGCGGGTTGCGATTGAATAAATGGTTGGTCAATCAAGTGTGTCTGGCTACAAATTAGCATATTTGTTAATATAATAAGCGCTCTCATCAGGTCACACTGCTATTATCAATTTCTGAGGGTACAAAGATTAAAAAGAAAAATTTAATGATTTTTAGGTGGGGAATGACTGCTAGGGGTCCACTTCTGTCGCTGGTTGCCTCATTATTGTAAATCCGGAAACGAAACATTTCATATTATAAATTAACGACTTAAATGTCCGGGGGGGGGGGAATTGATGTAAAATCTACAATTTTAATTAGGATCTGTTTTCTTCATCCTGGAATCTCAAAAATCAGTTTAATCTTTTCAATCCATATCTACTGCCGTATCTACAGCAGTAATTTTTTTTATTACCCTCAAAATTCAGCCCCTCCTATAAATACTTATATTACGCAGCACAAACCTTTTTAAATAATTGTTTTTATTAATTTAATTAGTAATCGATTTTCAATAACATTTTTTTTGCATATAAAAGATGAGCGTTTATCCCATTCGAAAACGCAAGAGCATAAAATAACGGTTTTTTTAGAAAGGGGATAGAGTTAAAGCGTTCGTTGGTTGTTTCTTCTGGTAAAACAGAACAGACAGAAGCCAGAAATACATCTTTAGATGGTTTGAACATTTATGAATGTAAATATGTATTAGGCAAAGCGGTTACATATTATGAATGATGCATGTGAATGTGTAGGGGGGGGGTTGTGGAATGCATATTGGATAAAGTATTGCTAACATAAAAAAAGAGACAATTTATTCAAAGATAATAAAGAATATATACATATATATTACAATAAACCATATATTCGTTTATGTAACACTTGAGATTGAACTTGCTTGACTGAGATAATGATATTTTCGATAATGACATACCAATGAACTTATTCATTTTTCTATAATAACTTCGTGTCCTGCATTTAAGCATTTTGTAAACATTGCAATGTTTTTTTTTAATGTTCTGTTTACGGACCGGAGTATATGTATGAAAAGTTGAGAGGTCCAAACATGGTGATAATTTTTTCTTTTGTGTCTAAAAACTAACAAAGGAAATTGTTACACTCAATAGCATCTAAAACTTAGGGTGGCAAAAAAGTTGATTTCGGTCACCGGTGATTTAGTTTTGAAATTTAGGCTTACTTCTATAATGTTCCTCCCGTTACGTTTGATATTTCTTTGAGTCAGAATTAATATAGTTTCGATGTCAAATATTCTGTAGTTGTAAAGCGAGAAATTATGTTGGAGCGTACTGCTGCGAAATGTTTAATTAAAATTCTAGATAACGTTGCCTCCATCTAATTTAAATATTAAATTAATATTGAGCAATATGAGAAGAGAAAATTCCCCGGCTAGCGAAGTCGGCTGTGAGGCAGGTGTCACCTGGAACCGCAAATATTAAATAGTGTTGGGGTCAGCCATGTGGCACCTACGCAGGTTGTGAATACCATATACCAAACATATCAACACCGTCACATAACTTATGCATACTGATATTAAAGTACTCTAATAAGCTACAGTTGAAGGACTTTTCTCATTTTAAAGTCTAGGGGTGGAGGGCTAGGCTTCAAAACGAGTATTTCTAGTGTTAAGTATTGTATATCTATATCTAGGCTACTGCAAATAAAGATAAAAAATTGTAATAATACCTACTCTACATACAGTTTACATCCTGCAAGCAATTGAAAAACACGAAATCTAAATCAGTTTTTGAAACTTTATAAATCAAATTAAACGATGTCAATCAAAATTTTCTGTATAACCTAGACTTTAAGTAGGCCTGCACATCCTTAATGCATGTTATAATACACTACAAGATAATATTGGTCATCTGCTTAGTTTATTCAATGTTTTTATTTTATGTTATAAATATAATTTTAGTAGTTTCATTGTTCACTTTAATGAAAGTTTTTTATATTTAAAAAATTATTTAAAAATTTTAACTTAGATTAATGGTTTTTTGCGATTTTTGACATGTTTGAAAATGGCATTGCAAGCCGTTGAAAGTACTTTTCATAAATAAACTTTAAATGTCATAACTACTGATTGAATTGGGAACTTTTTTTTCTTTATCATACCAAGTAAACACCGATACCCATCCAAAACTGTATTTTCTCAATAAACGAGGATTCCCCTCGTTTATTGAGAAAAACGCTCGATCAAGGTTGTGGATGCCATATAGCAAACTTATCAACATAGTCACATAAGGCATAACTTATGAACACTGATATTAAAGTATTCTTAAACTCATCCCTCCTAAATTCTATAGTAACATATCCAACCACTCTAATCCCCTAGCACAGTCATTGCACTGCTCCACTCATCCCTATAATCCCCTTCGTGACCTGTCTGAGATGCAGATACAAGTTATAGTAATTATAAATATCTCCATCTTAGACTGTGGAAGCTTTTACTAGATTAATAAAGTCTACCATAAACCCGCACAAAATCAATTATTAGTTATGAATTTATGCATTTTAATTTAAACTGTAATACTTATACTGTAATGATATTTACAAAAATTTATAAAAAATAGTCGAAATGTATAATAAACTTAATAACAATAACGAGCAGGTTCATTTATAAATTAAGTAATCAATCACACAGCAGGGAGTCAAATTAAACTTTTCGTCCTTATTAAAAATATGTAATATGTGCAACAGCTTTTGTGGATTGTCGTAAAAAAAAAAATCACTAAAACTTTTCAATAAGCTTTTGCTTTGTTAACGATACCCTTCATTGACGACTACCCCCTGTGACGACTAGAATTTTTTTTTTTTTTAAGTGTAAAAGTATAAGATATTTTCAGACTAAATTGCTAATGAAGGGACGAACTAAAGGCGACAAAAGGAAACTATTATAGTTCCCTAGTAAGTTTAAACTAATTTCAATGACAATAGTTCAACAAAGAGTACAGGCTTCAAAGTTTAGCAAAGTTCAGCGGAGATCATTAAGAAGTGAGTTTCAACTACCCTTAAGTTGTAAGCTAAGTATTAATAACTCTTTAAAAATGACTAGTTTTTAACTAGTGACTATCTTTTAATATTGCACCTCTTTGGAAAACTATTCCTCCAAGTGTTATAAAATGTTTCCTTAGGGGGAACGTCTACCTTTTCCGGGTTATTCCCTTCGTCCTCGATCCCAGTGGCATTGGTCCAGAAGTAGCAGTCAAATTAGCGGAAGTAAAAATAACAGTGACTATTTGAAAAGAGTTTAAGACCTTTCGTTTGAGCTGTCCTTATTCGGACAACATCAAAAGCTATAAAACTGTTCATAATAATCAATAGTTAATAAAAAAAGCGTTTAATAAGAATAATTCATGAGTTAGGGACTCAGTCGACATTATCAGCGTAGTTGGTAGGCGGTGCTGAGAGGCGCTGGTGTGGTTAGCACTTAGCACTAAAGGCAGTTACTTCATAATCTTAAATTAAGCTACTTAACCGGATTCGCTATACCATTATTCATGTAGCTGCTCATATACTCACGAACCTGAGATAAACCCTTACTCTAATGGAATAGTTCTGGTAGCTTTAAGACACGCTGATCAAAATTAACTGTAGTGACCGCTAACTACATAAGATAAATCACCCTATACTCTATTGTATATGTATTGTAAATTAGTTGTAATATGTTGTAAATTAATTTAAACAAATTTGAATAATATTACCAACCCATATGTCATATCAGTGTAAATATTGAAACAATCAGTAAAGAATAAAATACGCAGCTACAAAACCAGATCAGAAGCAGGGGTCAGGTATAAAGGACCCAAGAGCCTTGTAGAGGAGGGGTTGGGTCCTGGTCTAGAACATTCCAGCTTCATCATTTCATCAACATGGTTGGCCAGAATAAAACCTCGCCACATTGGCTGGACGCGATTGGCCAGAATAAGGCCCCAGCCCGTTGGTTACTTGGGGCTATATATACCCCCTAGTTTTAGCCGATAAGTCATTCTAACTACGGCTCTCTAGACTGGTACTTGCAGCTGCGCTGATGTTTCTAGAGTTGGCCTTCTCATTTATGAAAACCTCTGGATCACTCTTTCCTAAACTCGCTATATTTTAGTCCGGCCTCGTCAGAACCCATACTTTCCTAGTGGAATTCTCTGCCTTCGTCTCGCTAAAACTAGCACCTCCTTGGGAGAGATTTCTTCCTTGTGGACGACGGTGACCTAACTTTACCTAATATTGTCTCCCCCAGTGATCCAGACTACTCTCCAGTAGTTTTCACCTACCCTTAGATATTGAGTGTGAATTCGTGGTCATTCCAAGACCACATAAACTACCTATAATACCTACCCTGTACCTCTTCTCCTGAACATAGTGCACTGTTGAAGCAATTGTCCAGGTACCCTAATCAACCCTCACTTCGTCACTAGGGTTGGGGTAACCAGGCAGCCCCTCGTGACGACCCAACATTAACTAATACTTTATTTCTTTTCAAATCCAAAAATAATAGACATTCCATATTTGAGTTATTCAAGGGATTACTGCGAGCCACTGACAACGGAGGGCCTCTTTTTGCCCACGGCATCACCTTCGCCGCTGATATTAGCACTGGTTTTATTCTCATATAGTTTTGTGTTATCAGTACTTTTCACAACAGGTAAAAATAAATAAATTTAATCCCTAGCCTAAAACATCGTAATTTTCTTCTCTTTTAGGATAAAGATAAAATTAAGTTGAGAAGCGATTACTTACAAGTCATTCCGCTAACAGGCTGCTCTCTGACCCCCGGCAGACAGAGAGAAAGAGAGCCAGGGCAGTTTGGACCAGATCCAAACTCTGGATAAGTAATGATGTAAGCTGAAACAACTTGACCCCCATGAATAAATACCTCTCTTAACAGGTAGAGACTTCATAGACTTCATGAATGAGTTTACTATTCACAAGGTATTTTCATTCCCGAAACTTTAGAGAAAGGTTACACTTCAAACAGGTACTGGGTCATGTCTATCCGTTCCATAGGTTGTATTTTGCACAATTTACTTAAAATAAAGTAATAATAAATGAAGAAGAACTCCCTTAAGATTAAGTTACTATTAAACTTAATTCTTAGATTAATCATTCATACCCCACTCAGTAGGATAGGATTTTTTTTTTAATATTGTTAATTATGAAGTCATTTATTAAATGGCACATGCCCTATTGATTTGGCCTTGCTTTTTGTTACCTTTTCTAGTTAATTTTTTTTTTTATTAAAACTTCTTTACTGAGCCTTACACAATAAGTAAATTGCAATCTACCGTATTAGGCAATAAGTAATTGTGGTAAATATTCTCATTCATACCATATTTACAATTTTCATTCACTCGCTCATTCATACAGTATTTAAAAACAGCCCGGAGCCCCCAAATCCACATGCTTGTCACCTCCCTCGCATGCGCGACAGGAAGCGGAGTCTGCCACTTCACGCTTCTCCGTCTGCCGTGTCACCAGATACGAGTCAGTGGAGGCTGACGAAGAGCTCGAGATCTTGTTAAATTAACGTTACGCATACGATGCTGACTTTAATATAGCATACTATTCAAAGCTGTATAAGCTTTGTTTTTAATCAGACTAATTGATGAATTATTGACAGTTATCATGTTCGATGGGTGTAGCTATATTGCGCATGTCTTCCTTGTAAACTTGTATAAGCTTGAGGGAGAGAGAGGGAATAGACAGGTAGGTATTCGGATGAAAGCTCATGTTTTTGATGTTAAAAAAAAATTCAATCAAAAGGTGAACTGTCTGTCGACATTTTCAAACTCACAATAATTTATGAATAGTGGCACGCTATAAAAGCTTCTATTAAACAATTTTAAAATGTACAATGACACAGCACTGACGTCGGAAGAGATAAGAGAAGCTCATTAACCTGGTTTGGTAAAAGGTTAGATAAAAAGGAGGCCTTTGTTTTTTAGGAAGAGTTTCAGGCGTGACCCGGACACTGACTTGTAACGATCGCAGCCAAATCTCCACGAACATGTGCGATAAATCAGTCCCTATTCCGGAAACGTATGGTACGTTCGGGGTGGATCGAATGAATCCCTGTATCTTATGTAGAACTATTCCCACACATTAAGGATTAATTGTATAATTTTACTGCTACTACTGATACAGTCCAAAATCCTGTAGAGGATACCTGATTGAAAGTAGAACCACTCACCTCGGGATTAGTAGCTACTACAGCCAGCTTTACTAACCATAGGAATGTTTACTTTACACTGCCTCCTAGAGAACAATAGGACAACTGCCATGTCGTCGGTGGCAGATCAAACAGGCAGAGTTAGTGGGCAGAATTTACAGGCAATATAAACTTTCTGCCTGCCGGACATGTACAAGGGAGCATAGCAGCACAGCGCCCGGACCGCATTCCTAGCTAGCTCAGGGTATTTATAGTAGCATTGAGGACTAACGGGCCTGGCCATGTCCAGGCAGGGCATGTCCGCATGTCTGCCCCATTCACAGCTGTGGGACATATTCTTGAGGAAACTAGTCGATTGAATGAGCAGTCATTAAAATGCCATGCCATAATATGTCAGGTATAAAGCCCACTGATATCAATTTTAAATAAAATCTGGTACATATATGAATAGAGTCCATACCGAAATTGGTACGAAAAATATGAAAATATCGAATTATTTTTACACTTTTATAGTTTTACAAAACGTACACAAACAGAAGGCCCAATTCCCCCTACCAATATGACAGTATAGCCTCGCTCTTAGGACTCAAGTCTTGCACCATAATATTCCAATAAAAAGCCCAAATAGCAAGGCATAATTTTAAGTCCATGTATTGAATTTTGAATTCTTCATGTTAAGAGAATAGTTACCGAATGGTCCTAAATTATTTTTGTAAATAGGCCAAAAAATCAATTATCACACATCTCACTATACACTGCAGCAGGGGTGGCCCACGACCCATCTTGAACATATTTCCAGCCCGCGAAATTCACACTTTTACAAAATATATTTATTTTATAATGGACAAAGTAGTGAAAGCCAATGTATTAAAAAGATACATTATTTGTACATCCATATATTCAAAAATTAACTGTCGAAATTATGAGAAATAATTAACTTTGATTTTAAAATAGTATTCCTGCGAATATATGATAGATATTGCCTGTTTTATTAATTTATTATAATAGTAAACACAATAATAATAATTCATTCTGTTTCAATTTTTCACTCAAAAAAAATGTCTATACTGGGTCTAAATATAATTTGAGGATATTTAATTTTATATGTGGCCCACGGAGCTTTGATTCATTTCCTAAGTGGCCAGCAAGATCATTTGGGTTGGCCAACCCTGCACTAAAGGGTTCTTTCCGGCTGCGGAAAATGTTGTTGAAAATAGTCTCCAATTCTACTCATGTACGAACGATTAAAAATATATTCATTATGTCAATAGCAATTAACTGTTTAATGTCTGCATTTTTTAATTGTGGGAGCCTCGGCGGAACGTATAGTAAGTCGTTGTATTAGAAATATGCTAACCGAACACAATTTATTTGAGGAAAGTATTTGGGCGATAAAAAAAAGGAATAGTGGTGTTGAAATAGATCAACATTCATTTATGCAAAAACGCATTTGTGATAATTTATAAGACAATTTTGGATAGAAATACATTGGTATATATTTATATTGAAGGTAGGCACCGAAAATTGAGGACGTGGTAGATTCGAAACCGGGGATTATTTTTTGTGTGTTTGCGATTGTGAACGCGGATAAATTAGCTGTGAAATCACCAATACAATTTTAGGTCAGAATTAGAACGAACGAGTTTTCAAGTTATTTCTCTGATAGAGAACCAATAGTGGGCCTGTGGTATCAAATAACGACGACAAATACCGAAATCGAGTAAAACATAGCAACAAATTATATTAATAATCAATAAATTAATAATTTTAGATTCGATAAATTTCAAACTTACCACCAATAGCAGAATCCCGTCGCCGCTGACCCGTCTCTCTGTAAGGGAAAAGGGGTGGTTTTCGGGATCGGATAGATCGAAATTGAAAGGAAAATTTTAGGAATCAATCCCCTTTTACCTGTCCGGTGATCGGTCCAGCCTCGGGCAGGAGCTTCTGGCCTAATGGATGGCTTCTGACTGCTTTCCTCGATTTCAGGCGAAGGATACAAAAAACTTCCGAACCATGTATCTGTTATGACTACCATCAGATTCAAACCGATAACTTAGGATTCGACAAATTAATCTCACAAGTTAATCTCGGCACTCGACAAATTCTGATGCTACTACAACGAAGCTAGGATCCATAGTGACTGGTCTCGACAAACGCAAAACAGGTGTCCAATGCGCGAGGTCGTTCCTGCTGTATCTCATAGGTAGCAGTAGCCGCGATAGCCAACGAAATAATTTTCTTCTTTTTTTTTTAACATAAAGATTTCTGCTTTTAAATTTTAGATTGGCTCAAACAGTGATGTAAAAAATGTAAAATAATAAATAATAAATGTGTGACAAAAATGTTAAAAACAATACTTCTGTATGAAAGTTAATCTAACTAACTTCAGCAGAGGACTTACAAAGCCTATAACAGACATATGCACTGCTGAATATACCGAAAATTAAAATATTAATTAATTAATTAATTGTCCGCTCATTTTTCAAATTTTAATGAGCTATGTGACTAAAATATTTGCCATTTAAAAGATACAAACATTGTACGTGTCAGTGTTTATAAACAAATCTACGGCAAGATTATTGAAGCGAATGCGTCGTTTCAAACAAAAGTTCTTTAGTTATTTCACGTTGTTTGCCAACAACATGTCTGTGAATTTTTTTTACAGACCAGATAGAGCTTAATGCAAACAGCTGTTTCCCTGTAAATGTTTAGATCTCTCCATTTAAACAGAAACAGACTTTTTGATCATTTAAGTTTATCCTAACAAACCTTTTTTTTTTCTCTCTCTCTCAGTCGAAAAACATTGATTCCCACTTGCATGTCTTTTGTACAGAAATCAATATCTTGACTTCATCCATCATGTCTTCTAATGAAACTTTAGCGAGTGAAATCATCCCAGGTTTATGCAAAACTAATCTTTGTCCCTTGTAGACTCTTCGCGATAGTTTAAGGTGTGTGTTTTTACACGCTAAGAAATACACTTCGGTGACTTTTTTAGTTAATAATATTTAAAATTCCAGCTAAACTACATCAAAGCAAAATAAGTTATAAATCCAATGACAACTTACACATAGATAGATCATATAAAATAAGCCGTAATAGTTTTAGTTGATAGTATTATAATAGGATTGGGTTGGTTCTATTACTATCACACCAAGGTAAGCCTACACAAAAGAATTAAATGGTAACAGGTTTTAGATAGCTCTAATCGTATCGAGGGAAAAAACTGAACTAATTAACAGGAGGGCATGTAACGAAACATTCTGCTAATCACAGATCTAAGTGCGAAATTATGCTTAGTATATCATTAAACAACATAAAATCTAAAATATATGTTTATACCGATGTTCTAATGAAAGAAAAAGGAATAATAATAAGTGATACTTGGTTCCCGAACTTACTATAGTAAGTATGGACTGATAATTGTGTATGTGTTTAGGATAAATAGTAAACTGCGAGTCAGTGCATTTAGTTACATGCAAAATAAGCAAAACAGTTTTCACTAGAAAAAACATGCTAATCATTAACACATTGATTTACATTATACTACTTATATTAATATAATATATTATGTTAATATATTATATTAATATATTATATTAATATATTATATTAATATATTATATTAATATATTATATTAATATATTATATTAATATATTATGTTAATATATTATATCAATATATTACGTTAATATATTATATTATATATTATGACTTATCTATATTAATAATACAAAGCCGCTAACCTTTCGTTGCTTTTCATGAACAGACCTCTCTCCATACTGAAGTGACAAGCTCGATAAATGGCCATGATGTAATTTTAATTGTTAACAGATGTAAAAACACACATTGAATTAATAACACGTTATAATATATATCTGCACGAAATTAAACTAATTTCGCTATGAAATGTACATAAAACTAATACGATCCGTCTCGTACGATGCTTAGCCGGGAACTAGAGAGCAGCTTGGCCCGGGGTACAAAGATCAAATCCACAAACCTGTCCGGACCGGCAGCCCAGCTGTTTTCAATATTACGCAGTACTTCAGAAATTGTTTACAAATTCCCAGTTATTATTGTTAGTTAGCATTTTATGTATTTAGTAATTAGTTCCATAGCCGTTTTTACGAACTTCTCATTCTACTTTTTTATTATATATAAATCCCAACCTTAATGTTAACATATATGTACAATCTCTGTATTTGAACATTGGTTATTGATCGATAGATGTCTAAATTTTTATAATGCTATAAATATCAGATTGCTAAAAGTAGAAGGGGCTTGAGCAGAACCTGCCTCGTGACTTCATGGAAGTCACTGATGGTTCCTGTTATTTTTAAGTAAGCCACCCTCCTTACTTCCCTTACTCCCTACTTCCCAGAATCTTATCCTTTTCTTATGCATATATGTCTCAGGTTTTAGCCCCAGACCCCACTCGTGCATAAACATGCAGTAACGTAACTCTGTATATTTGTATGTACCAGTGTTTTGATTGCACTTCATAATAAAGCTTTTCTTTCTTTTCTTTTAAAAGACTCTCATCAACAAAGATTATTTAAGCTAAGATGGAGTTCTATAGTTTTGAATCCCCTAGGGGTACGCTATCTGTTTTTAAATAGTAAATTTATTATTAGTATCTAAGTAGTTTACTTTTAATAGTATTAATTGTAGTTTGTGTTCCTTCCTCGCTACCTGTGACCTTCTACCATTCCTTACTACTTTCAACTAATTTATTATTGATTATACTACCCAGTTTAACATTAATATAAAATTTTACAAATTACAGGAACCAGACAAAACCAAATTGTCTACTAGACTTAAGTTAGTTGTGAGAGAAACAAATCAACGCAAACGCTTTAACACAAATCCTTCACGGTCGTCACGACAATGACACTCTTCCCAGGTTACTCCATTCTTTTACGTTTGCTTACCCGGAAATGCAATTCAGCATTGTCATACTTAGCGAACAATGTCCTTAAAGTTAGTATCTTAAACTAAAATAAATACAAAATTAATGCATTATTAATTTTCCTTAAATCTACGAATTATTTCTACACCGACACTACAGTTAGATATTTGAATCTTAGTTTAGTTTAGTTTCGTACAGTTAGGACTTTACTACACCTCATATTAAATATGAAGAACTTTAAACTGACCTTAGAAACATCTACAAATAATACAAAAACAAATGCTGGCTACAAGAACCTCAGTACTTGACACCACTACCGTAGGAACTTTCCACCGGCTATGTATTATAATAAACAATTAATTGAGTTAGCAGTTATAATCGATATACGTCTAATTAAAAGGGGATAGTTTACCGATACTCTCATCTAGTATATTTACTCAGGGATACAATTAATTACATTAGGGAACATACATGCATGTATATGCGCATACATAAGGCTGAGTAATTATACCCAAGTAATTGATTGGTACTATTAAAGGTCAGGAAACATTTAGCAAAGATAACATCTAAGCCCATTTGTGCAAGTCGATAAGGTTAATTGATGAGCCTTTAGTCAAATCTTAATTAATTACTAATTAATGTCATAGATTAGCATTTGTCGAGTATATTTAAAGGAGGGGGTATCTATCAATAAATCAAAAGACAAAAAACTCTCGTTCATTCCCTCTTGACTTCTAGATGGAAAGAGCATTTTCTTACCGCTTTTGAGTAACTGGTATCCTCAAAATTTCAACACTGTCAGAGCATTGTAGGGTAATATCTGTTCATGAGATATCTGAATCTTAAGCCAGGAGTAGTCTTTTTGAAACTTAAGATTAAAATATCTCGACAGAAATGTAGTGTAAAAATTACAAATACTCGGAATCTGATGTTTTTCTACAATGACGTACAGGCAAGCTCTGTATATTAAGCAGTTCAAAGATGAGTAACAATGAAAAACAATAAATCAAAAAACAAAATTGTATTAAACATTCCCAGGCACCACCGAGTGGTTCTGTTAGTGACTTAAGTTCCACTCCATCAGCTCATAGTGGAGTTTTAATTTCAGAATTCTTTACATTCTTGATCAACATTAACATTCTTTGTAAATGGTTTTTATTTAGGTAATTCAGGGGTGTTTTCTAGAATCATTTTTTTTCCTTTTGATTTTGTTAAAGGATAAAAACAGTTAATCATTCTGAAATAAAAATTTATTAACATGTCATAAGACTTAAGGGATTTTGGAGTCAATTTCTTGAAAAAATTACAAAGTCGTCGTTGCCTAGCTGAGATATTCAAATTAGAAATAAAAACCTAAAACTAACTTAAAACTAGGCTTAGAAACTATTAACTTTGAATTTTGTTTAGTTCCTCTCCTAGGAGACTCCTCTTCGCCCTTAGGTGTATGCAAAAAAAAATAGAAATTTCCACTTGAAACATTTCAGATTGTTTTATTTGTATTACCATAGAATATTAATTTATACGAACATCTATCTACAAATAGTTTATTTCAAATGTCTGTTTTTACATTGTCCTTATCTTAAACACTTAGAGAACAAACTTTCTTAACAAGGGAGAACTATCTATTCTAACCTACATTTTTTTTTTTTTATAAATAATAAGTTAGACATGTCGTTGAAGAGAGATAACGAGCAATACTTAAAGGGGGTAATTCTAATCTTGGAGTGTAAGCTAACTGTGAACTTTTAAAATTGAAGATAATGGACTTCGAGACTGCTTCGACAAAAACTTACTTTAAAATTATGGTTTAACTTGATGTTTTTCTCGTTCTCGCTATCGTAAAAAAAAAAAGTTAGAAAACTATAGTTAAACATTTCATACTCCCTACAGTTTCAAAATGTTATATAAAGTAAAAAAAAAAACATCCTAAAATTAACAAACTAACTGAGTTTATTTAACGTTAATTATTATTTTACATCACTTCAAAAGAGATTTGATAACTTTTTGGAGAGGGGGGGGGTGTTGAAAAGAGCAATACATACTACATGGATTCGATTAAGCACAATAGCGTGAACAAGCGCCAGGAACCTCAGTCCCAACTCTGGGTTAGACATATGTATTTTCACAAATTAACATATTTTACAATTTTAAATGGTTTCGTAAATAAAACAATATTTGTAAGCAATTGACAATGATTAAGTAAACATTTAACCATTCCCCAGATTCAGGCCATCTCTCGATATTTATTCTCTGCAACTTTTATTTTTATTTATAGCAGGCGAGGCTTCATTTCTGAGTAGTGCTGTAGAGATAATTTAATTCGACATTTCGAAGGGAAGAGTTGAGATTCGAAATATCCGATATTGTAATTTTAAATAAATTTTAGGTTCCATTTTTTCTAAATAATCACCGGGCAAAAAATGTTTCATTGTCATGAGAAAAATCACTGTGAAAACACTTGGGAAATCCAGTGAAAAAATCAGACTGGATTTAGCCAAACTTGTATGATTGCATAATATAGGGACGAGTCAACAATATATACATAAATAGCCGTTATAAAGACAACACTACGAGAAAATAAAGAAAATGTTTGAAAATAGGAAAAATAAATAAATAAGAGAGGTAATAATATAGAGAAGTTGAGACCATTTTGAGAAAAGTTATGAAATGACAGAAACCCTTGCCAAGAAAACTCAACTAGTCAGGCAAGAAAAAGAAATATCGCAAATTAAGAAGTCAACTAAATATTCAGAGACAACCGTTCTTTCTCCGTTCCATTCATATTAATAAATGACAGGGGGAAAATGTATTAAAAAATGTATAATATACGTTTATTACAGCTCCATGAATACGAACATATGAATTAAATTAATATAAAGTATTATAAATGTCATCACGCTACATTCGTACGAGTGATGGTTTGCCAAGAATTTATGTATGATTTGTGTAGAGTATGGTTCCGATGGTGTGTAGCGTGGCAAACCTTGAGGTGCACGAGGTTCGTATTTGCGGACTTGAGCGAGAGGTTTGGCAAATCTTGTGTTGTCCCCTTACAGTCAATAAACCATTACCAGTTTCGTTCGTTTCGTTGCCCCAAATGAATGAAGCTACCGTTTTTCACTTTCGTCGCTAACATCCTGAAAACAGCCATCAGGTGTTTGTTTTTTCCGAATTTCTAAGCTCTTTTAAAGAACGATCCATGCTAATATTATTTTGAATACGATTTCGAGCATCGTATACCTGCTTCCTATCTCAATGGTGTTGATCTTGTGGATTCTATATAATAGATTCTTCCTAGTACAAATCCAAAAGCTTCATTATTCTAATTACTACAGCGGTTATTCTAACCACGTTTTAAATAATTTGAAGCTTTAACCTACTTTCTTTTCTGTTTCTCATTACACAAATAAACCTAAGACATGAAGCAAAAAACTAAAATTAACGAAGACCACGCCTAGGATACGAGAAGATCTCCTAGATATCGTAAGAACTTAACTTAACTCAAAAGACTTAAATACGGCCAAGTCCTCCTCGTAAAGTTGTCCTGTCAAGTCCCTCATGTTATTATCTCTTTGAAAGTCCCAGGAAGTCGTCGTCTACTTTTGTAAGTGTACATTTCTAGTTAAAATAGTAACCGGGAAACTCACTTAAGTATGTCAGCCATTTTATCTTCTTTACGTACAGACTATAAGTATATCTTTACATAAGGCATATAATGTACTAAACGGTAAGATCTTGTGGGGATATAAAAAGCAGAAAAAAAACCCTGAGTATTAAAAATAACTGCTTTGAGGTAGTTGAGTGTAAGAGATGAAAACCGGAGTAATATAGACAACATCGCAAGTAGAAAAAAGTCTTGTAGCACTTACAAGCCAAGTTATACTAATGAGTTTTCTTCCATCAAATAGTTATAGTGTATGTTCCTTCGCTCAAGATTTCAACTTTAGATCTTCTACTTTCATGTTTGAGAATTTTTTTTTAATTTTTCGTAACGCTAATTTTATCTCCTCATCAGTGTAACAAAAATTAACTATTAAAGGATTTGTGTTTCCTTATGTTTAATGGAACCATTTTTATTAGCATACACATTTAAAAGTTGTGATTATAAAACGGTTCATTGATTTAAACATCACGTGGGAATCTCTAAGAACGGCCAAAGCTGTTCTATTGATTATTTTTTTTGTAATGGCATTAATCTGATTTTAAATAATTTTGTATTTATAGCCTCTTATCAACTCAAGACATTATAATTAATACATATTCTTTATCATCAAGACGAAATCTTGAATTTTATACGCTATACAATAAACTAAGAAAACAAAATTATATTTTCATAAAAGAATATAAGGAAAATTTATCCGGGACGAAGTCCTCTATGAATAACATTAATGTCCAGATGACAAAATCGCATCTGACACATCCAACAGAAACGAATATATCATAAAAAAATAATAATAAAAAAAAAGTGTGAGCCTCTATTGGAATGATAATAATACTTAATTGATAAACAAAAAAATGTTTAACTACTTTAAGCAAACAAAGTCATAGATGGATAAACCTAAACCTCCTATAAGAAACCATAACCAAAAAACCAGCAACAATATGCTTAAGTTTGTAAAGTATTGCATTAAATAAAAACGGTTAAATTAATAAAAAAGAAAACGAAAAAATTTATGTACAAGCTGGCCTATCTACATCTATCTATATATAGTAAACAATTAAATAAAAATATTAAATACGCAAATAAAAATCAGAAAATATAATGTAATGAATGAATTGATCACAGACTAACGAGCGTCTCTTTCAATGGAGATCTCGTAATAGGAGAGCCCTGAAAGGATCGTAGGGATGAGTCATGGTAAATATTAGGAGTTAGGGAATTACAGAGGGTAAAAGTGCAAGCAAGGAAGGGCCAATCGTTTGCTGCGATTTTTTTTCCCCTTAACCCCTCCTTTGAAACATTTTTAAAGCAAATTATGAACAATAACAATATTATACATTGGTTATTAATGGTTCCTTTTTCTGCATATCATATGCATTGTAAGGAGGGTAGAAAATACAAAAACAATAATTATCTTTTTAAGGTTAAAATTACATAATCAATCGACTGGACTAGGCGACAGCTCACCTTCGGTTTACAAATTGGGAAATAAAACTTAAAAACTAAAGCGTTCTGCCATCAGTAGGGCAACGGAGCGGGGGTTATCGTCCTAAATACCGGGTTTGTCATATATTGCAACGAATCAAAGAATTTGATATGTCTACGTTGAATGAATTCATCCACCCTAAGCAGATCAAAGACCTCTTGAAGCTCACTGTATCTCCGCTGCTCGAATGAAGTATGTCTGACCACTTTCATCAGTATGCCGTTTCGATATTGTTGGAGTTTTGTGGGCAGGAGTATAAAGGTCAGGGAGACGGCTGAGGAATTGAACTGTAAAATATTTTATATGAAAGGGGGGTGAAGTGAATTGATGGTTGGAAAAAGGAATGAACCGAGGAAATATTGTGCAAGGAATGAGGGGAAGAGCCATCCTAACTCACAGTGGAGATGAGAGACAAGGAGCACCGCGGAGTCTCAAAGACAAATCTAACAAAGCAATTCACGATTCGCTTCAACTCGTCTTCGAGTCCTACCGAGAGACCCCCATGCGTAGCATTAGTCAAAGTAAGGGGCAATGAGGGAGTGCACAAGTAGTTGGCGTGTAGGCTGGAGAGAGCGGATGGCGGGAGTGATGGAATGGTTTGAGGATAACTACTTACCGACGGGAAATATGTTGGTTCCAAGATAGGGCTTGATTAATGGTTATCCCTAGGTTTTTGACAGAGGAGCAGAAATAGATGGGATGGTTATTGAAAGCGGGAATATCGGCAAAGGATAATAATAAAGGATATGCCACTAATTATTATCATAGTAATACTTTTATTTTTTGCATCATCGGACCATTAAATCAATCTAATATGAAAACTATTATCTAACTTGCTAATACACGGAATTAGTTTAAGTTTATGGAGATCTATCACTACAACCCCTCGACTCCAGCGCAGTCTGTTTGCTATTGCTATAACTGTATCACTAATGCTACCTATCTCCATAGATAGAACTATAACACGGTAGGCCTTGACTTACTAAGTAAAAGTGGTCCGACATACCTCTATTGAGAGGTTAAAGAACGCCGACCTGCACCCGTTGCTTGGTGTGCCGTCACACACACCGTGGACACCGACACAACATCCGCCGGAGACACATAAAGTTTTTCAACGCGTTGCAGCACCTTACAGATCCAGTGTTTAACACTACGACCCCACCACCCCTCCCGAATCGATGGCAACAGACTGTCGGAGAAAATTTAGGTTAAGAATTAGTATGTAAGTTAGTTTTTGATCAAAAAGGTGAGCACATTACCTTATAGAGTACTCTAAGAAGTCAAATACATTGTATATCACTGTACTTGTATTAATTATATATTTTTTATGGAATTCAGACCTTGTATAGAATGTAGCGATGCTACAGGACTTATAAAATGTGATATGTGAATAGATTCAACTTAGAATCTATAATGAATAATAATTTTGTCATGTTTAAGGGGATTGGAAAAAAAAAAAAAACTTAATAAGTACTAGTATGCAGAGAATACAAAGTAAATGATTATAATGAATATATCGGTAAGCATGCAGATTGTAAACTCCCATGTCCATCATTTGTATAGATTGTATTTATAATCAATTATATACTCGGGTTCAGACAAGATTTGGCAGCTGGCTTTGTTACGTTTATTAGGTTATTATACAAGCGTCGTTATTAACAAGCAGTGACAGCAGCAAAGTTCCATGGAACAGCAAAAATATACAAACACGGTACTTGTCCTCTAAACGGTAGAATGATTTCCTGTTTACCGAAGTGGGGTATGCAAATGGTTAGAAGGGTGCCTAGTGAAGCTGAACCAACACACGTTACTAAATCCGCAAGATGTCGTGGCTGCTGTCCAACTGTATCTTCAGGGCTGCTATCAATGACTACATCACACCTCAGCCATGCTACATAATATTTATTACATAAGATGCATTATCGAACATATGACGGGCCACCTTCATGTATGTCAGTTTTGGGTACATTTCACATGTGTATGCTAGTTATTTTTTTCTCAAAACACAACAAGAGGAATTATGGGGGGAAAACAGTTCGGTCACCTATCACTGTGTTAAAAATGTCTAAGCTCTCATGATCGAGAACATATTAAAAACGGCAGGGCAATAAAATATATTTTCAAAAAATTAACGTGAAACCAGAAATTAACCAGAAATGTCATACGGCCTGCACTGGTAAGTAAATGAATGAAGTAGTGGACTATATTAAACGGTATGAAAGGAATGCTAAAATGACAATGAGAATGAACACATGACAATATTCAATGATATATGGTACAAAAAAAAAAGGCCCGAATCAGGGTGCAATCTTTAGTTAACGTATTATAACTTAAACTGGATATAATTTTAAATAATGAAGGAAGGGCAGTAGTGCAATTGAAGTATGAAGGCTGATGTCTTGAGGGTGATTGATAAATTCTTGTTGATTGGATCTAGTGTTTGGATAACCTATCCGACAATTTCCATGCTCTCTACCCCCACCCGACTGAAGTCGTTTACTCACTCATGACCAAGAGTATCCAAAAAGTTCTTCCTCAAAGCTCTTCTCTTCTCTATCTCAATTTCTTACTACTCCTCGTCTGTCAAATGGGTACGTTTCTGTGTTCAAGAGCTTAGGAGGGACCAGTGGAGTCTCACCATTGTACCGCAACAATCAACCTCTACCGAGGCTTCCCACACTCCTTAATTCCCTCACACCACCTTCAAGCAGGTACTCCTAGTACAAGGATCCGCTCAACCCAAATATTCCTTTATTTTTCCCTCATCCTTAATCTTCTAATTAGAGAGCTAAGAAAAAAAAAAGGAGGGTTAAACAGCATGGAGCCAAGGTAGTTCCTGCTATATCTCGTAGGTAGCAGCACCAGAAGCCATTCTACCATTCTATGAGTATTTTCTGCTAGAGAGGTTTAGTAATGTACAACGTTCTTCACTTGAAAAATAACATGATTAAACAATGATTATACTTTTATAACAATCACAAATCCCAAAGTAAAATTATTAAAAATTGTATAAACTGTAGCCAAGCTACCGGTCATATAATGACCTACATAAATTCAATCGTAAATAAATTCATTTATTTATAATCTATACTGATTTCCATAATTTATAATTTATAATGAAGGAAAATAAAAACTTTGAACAATTATTAATTGTTAATTAATCTACACTGCATCGAAAATGGAATAAAAAAAAAAAGAGTGTATGCTTTTTTACCATTTTATTAGCTTAACTATATTAACTGAACCATTTAAACCTTCATACAATATTTATTAATATACCTCTTTTCTATTGAATAGTTAAAACCGGGTCCAAACACATCGCAGACTTTCATAACTACAGCATTTCCTATATGATACGTTAAAATTTAATAACGCTCTCATACAAAAAAAAAAAGGAAACAAAAACAAACATTATTTACATACAAAGCCATCCACAAATATTCAGGAGAGCACGCAGCGCAGTTTCCTTCATTCCTCTTCCTTCCTCCAGTGCGTCTTCATCTCGCGTCCTCTTCTCTCTCTCCCGCTCCTACGACACTTGCTCATTATCGGTGCTCCTGTTGGCAACCTTCTGAAACCCCATCCAACAAAACTTCCAGTGGTTCATCCCTTTTTAATCATGTGAGATAATGAGACCTCGATAAATCTTAATATATTAGTTAGAAGTTGTTAGGCATGAAAAAATTATCACCAATAAAAAAAAAAAAAATTATGAGTCTTCTAGCTTAGTTTAGTTATGACCAGAGGTGAAGTCTTATCACACTCATTACTTCCCAACATTTATTTACTTTCCTCTGAATCAATCGGCAGGTAAAGTTAACCTGAGGCTCTGTAAATATGTCATCGGCATATATGGTACCTCCATGCATATATTGTACCTTCATGTATATGTTGTACCTCCATGTATATATTGTACCTTCATGTATATGTTGTATCTCCATGTATATATTGTACTGTACTCTGGATAGATAGGGCATCTGCGGAGGAAGAGACGAGAAGGAGTACGGAAGAGTATTTGCGATGGGATTCTGATAAAAGCCATCATGTTACCACTGCCTACTTCCCTCGGTCGGCTACACTATGCTCAGATAGCATCAAATCTAATACAGGTTTCTCGGTCATTTTTGTTATCTGATTCGCCTCAGGCAAATGTTTATTTTATTTTTTTTATACCAATCTGTACTAATAGAGCGATGAATAATTGTTATAAGTAATGTTAATAAATACAACATCTCATTTATACTGTATTTACATTACAGTACGCTTAGCTAAGAAATCCCCCAAAATCACCAGTAGGAGTGTCACCTACCAGGGTAATTATATGGACAATGGAAACTTTTCGTCTAATAAGAGCTCGGATAATTTTGCACTGAATTTGAAAAAATGATTCAGAATTCATAAATTTATCTGAACCTACTTGTTTTTTTGGATTTTTTGAATATAGGAAAAACATAAGATTAGTAAACAATGTTAGGAGATATTCTCGGCTTATCCAAATAACTTTTACACACACTCCTCAGTATTTCTAATAAAAAATATTAAATTTTCTTTGTTAAATCATCTTGTTCATTGAGTATTGTCTTTTTAACAAATTGTGAATTAAAAAAACTGCTTTTCGCCTTGTTCCTTCGTGCATTAACCCTGTAGAGAAAAACTTAAATTTTCAACAAAAGCCCAAAATCAAAAAAGAAAACGAACAGTAATGTCAATTTGTCATAGATTTATTTATGTGTAAACATTATGTCCTTTAGTTACCCAAACGTAAAACACGGCAGAACTTTGAATCTTAAATAACCGTGACCACAAAGCTTAAAGAATCTACGCTTCAAAATTACTAGTCCAAACGGATCATATTTAGGCCACTACTTGTTCAATTATAAACCTCTCCCTTTTGGCTTAGGCATTATAAGCGAAATTCCCACTAAAAGGAAGATTGCTAAGGCTGTCGGATTATAACGTCCGGAAGAAGAAATTAATGAAAAGGACTTAGCTGATACTTCGCTGGGGCTAAGTTCTAAGGAAGTTCTAAATGTGTGGTAGATGGTAAAATAAAAAAGAAATAAGTGACGCTATGTATTTTGATGAGAACTGATTTTGTAGTCATTGAAGAGAAGTGGCGAAGTGCAGGTAATCTTCTGCCAAAACGTCGTGGAGAAGAAGGGAGGAAGACATCCGACAGGGGGCTTCTACAGAATGTCCCAGGTGCAGATCACCGACAGAATAAAATTAATTCTGAAGAAAAGTGCTAAAAGCATGTGTGTTTTCAATAAATGAATCAATGGACAATCCATGAAAACACTTAATTTAGACCCAGGATGCCTCAATAGGCATGCACTTATTAGCAATAAGAAGAGACATTACTGTCTAATGCTACAGCTTACGTTGTAGTAAGCTAAATGTAAAATGAAATTTTGAAGTTTTAAACAAGAATAATAAAGCAAATGTCACTGTATTGTTTATTAGTTAATTGTAAACATAATTAAGTAATGCTAGGCAGAGTTACATAGTAAACTAAAGTCAGAACAGGAGCTCTTAATGTAGATTTAAACCAAAAATGCATTGAACAAAGTTTAAAAGCCACAAAAAATATATTATTGAGTTTACTCGTGATCTGATCTGTTTGAAATTAAACTCTTGCTGAAATTAAGGGATTTCTTTAAAGTTTGAAGGGACTTTGAAGTATTAAACAGTTACATGATATATATCTCATCTTTTAGCATATTTTTGCAATAAGGTATTTTTGAAGTATAAAAGAGTTAACTCAAGACAACATAAATATGGAATGGCTATGGCGATAATATTTATCACAGGGATTTATTAAATTTTGTGTTTTTTTGCTTTTATTATTTTTCGCACCTCTTTTACGACTTGAAGAATCCTCGCTGATTGGGAGATAGGACTGGCTCTCTGAGATGAGGCCATTGATACAATATCCTAACTGCACTGGAGTCCTGCCGACACAAGAAGCGAAAAGTTGTCAACAAATTGGCGGTAATTTGCCCTTTAGTGGCAGCCACGAGATAGCCATCTGATGGATCTTTATGGCCTAGGTATAGCATAAAACTCTCGGAATGAAAATATCCTGTTTGGATCTTCTCCAATTTTGCATAAAGAAACTTTTTTTAATCTTCAAAAGTAGTGGAAGAGTATCGCGTCATATAACTGTTTTTACGTTTGATGATAAAAGTTTAGCAAACTTTATTTTTTTTTTAAATCTTTTGATACTTTGTCGGGAAAAAGAATTATTGCCCTTTAAATTCACAAAGGCTGGGTGAAAATAAAATTACAGTGTTTAGCTTCCTTAGATCTCATGTGGTGTAGAAGTTAAGCTTCTCACTTTATGGTTACGGTCATTCATTGCTTCACGCCATCTTGGTTGTATGAAACAAATGTTTACTTCAGGCTTATTTATATAAGTTAAATAAAGAGCTTGTTAGGTAGAAATAAAAGAATGATTGTTAACAAGTACAGAAGCAGTACTTTTCACCAAATAGAAGACCTAATTAGGAATAAACAATTAGAATGGCGGTCTATTATAACGTACCTTGCAGACTCAAATTAACACCGCGTTCAAACTGGAAACTCTAGATTGCCAACCTTTTCTCATTTATTAATAGAAATTCTAATCTTGATACTCAGATTAAACTACTCATTTACAATTTGTTAGTAAAGCCCATATTATTGTTCGCAGCACCTAGTTGGGAGCTTAATCAGTCCTACCGATATCTGCTAACTTCAAACATGGTTCTTGAAATAATATTTGACAAATCGTATATTATTTTTGAAATATGTTGTAAAAAATGAGCAGATTCGATCTCACAATACATATTGTATATAGTTTCTATAAATCATGTTTTTATGTAAATTTATTTACTTACAATTTGTCTCAAACTAGATGATATATAAATGTGTCCTCCGGCCAGTTTTGATGTAAGGTGCCCCACATTATACTCTGTTACCATTCAATACAGCTAAAAGTCTCCAACAATACCAGAACGGGATCATGAGAAAAGTGGTCAGACATACCTCTCAAGAGAGAGGTTAAAAAACGCCGACCTGCACCCGTTGCTTGGTGTGTTGTCGGTAGGTGAGTTCTTCCACCGGAGACACAAAAAGTTTTTTGACTCGTTGCAGGATTTGACAAACACAATGATCCCACCGCCATTTCCGAATCGATGTCAGCAGACTGTTCAGGATGGTTACGTTTTTATTGTTAGGTGTAAGTTAGTTTTAAGTCTATGATAAATAAGGTGAGCTCCATCACTTTAAATAAATTCAGTCAATTAATGTATAATGTACATCATTATACTTTTGTACAGTGCAGATTACTATTAGTAGAAAACATAATTTGTATAAAATGTAGCCAAGCTACAGGAAATATATTCAATCAATTGTAAATATGATTCGTTAATAGAATCTCTATTTTTTAAGAAGGGGATATGAAAAAAAAAACTTTTAAATTCATTTTTTGGTCATTCTTAATAGCTACTCTGTTCCATCAGGAATGTCCCACCGTTGGGACTAGGCTATGATACATGCCTGAAATTCATATAAAGATATCCCTCTTGAAGACCGGAAATGAACACCGTTAACTATATATATAGTTATATAGAAGGCAGTGAGAGAGAGAGATGGAGACAGTTCTGGCGGGAAGTTCATTAGCTGCTGTTGACAAACGCGAAGCCGCTAGCCTTTGGCAGGAGTCATCTGTCAATGGTGGCCGGATTGAATGGGGGCCGATGTGAATAAAAAAAAAGCTCTGCCTGTCTCTGCAACTTGTTTTGGTCACTATTCTCATTCGACAGTTCTCAACGGCTCATGGATCTGTGGTGATCTCTAGAGAGAGATATTTAAATGTGTGTTCGAGCTTTATGTCGGCTATAGCCAGAAGAAACAAACCATGATAACTGCCATAAGACAGTAACAACAGAATAGAAGGGGGATCACCATACAGAAGGCGTGTACATAAATATCCAAGATGTGATTGGACCTAGTAAACAAACAAGTCAGAATCAGCTTCATCTGCATACGTGGTAACCTTAAACATTTCTGAAGTTCCATTGAAGTTTGGTTGTTTTTCGTTTTTTTTGGTCGTCTTATATGAAAGCTGAATAATAACCGAAGAAACTGAAGAACAAATCTTCAGGTTAGGCGGGGACCGAACCTGATCTCCCACAGTTAACAATAAGCAGGCTTATTCTAAGAAAAAGGGGACAGATATTTGTCAATTAAAGAAAATAAAAAATAAAATAAATTTAATACAAACAATAAATTAAATACGGTAGGAAAAAACTCGTTGATATCGGGCTTATCACCCAAAGTACTCAAACATTAGTCCTTAATTAAAAAAAATCAATTATATAAGGTCAATGGATACGGCTCTTGATAATTATGTTTTATAAGATCGACATGATAAATAAACAAATAAAATGTATACAAGATTTAACCGCGGGAAGTGCAAACCTTTACAGGTTTTGTAAAAATAACGTTATTGGCACATCTTGTCAAGCTGAAGTGGAAGAGATCGATACGGGCAGGGTCAGGAACAAGAAAATAGCGATCGAAAGAAGCGGATATGTGAGAAGTTGTTTTTAAGCAGGTTTAAAAACATGGATAATAATTAGTAAACATACCTCTCTCAAGAGGTTAAAGAACGATGACCTGCACCCGTTGCTGGTGTGCCGTCGGTGGGTGAGTTCATCCGGCGGAGACACATGAAGTTTTTTGACTCGTTGCAGCACTTAACCATAGTGTTTAACACTATGAGCCCATCACCATTTCCACATCGATGGCAACAGACTGTCGGGGAAAAATTAGGTAAAGAATTAGTATGTAAGTTAGTTTTAAGTTTGATCAAAAAGCCCCATCACCTTTATTAAGCAGTTCAGTCCAGTCACGTATAATGAGTATCATTATACTTGTTTATTCATTATATATTTTTTATAAAAGAACAAAACCTATACATAATGTAGCGACGCTACAGGAAATACAAAAATAATTTGTATTTTAACAGATAATTATTTATCAGTAAATTTAAAGGGGCTATGAAGGGGGGGAAAATACATAATACATATAAAATCAATATTACGGTAAATAATTTTAGAAACGAACATCTGAGTTAGGCAATTTATCAAAAAAAAATGTGATGTCATTTTAATAAAATATACGATTTCTCACATTTAAGTGGGGAGTCATCGAGTTGTGTCAGAGGCATTTTTGTAAAATTTCAAATTTATTGTAGTCATTGATTCTGTTGATTACAACATTATTATCTTGTTTATTTTTATATAATTTAAACAAAAATATAAATTGAATACCTCCCTAGAATAAGTGCCAGCTGGGACGGATCAATATAATACCCCCCCCCTGGGTACGCTACTTGGCTCTTTCGATGTCATTAAAAAGTTTATAGTTATGAAATTACTAAAGCTTAAAGATCTTGAGTTGCGGGAATGGGTAGAGGATTTGAGTTTGGAGTTTAAGTGTATAAGAAGAAGTAGTGCCAGATGTCACGAATGCCATTCTGTCTCATGAAAATTAGAACTCACAGAAAACTGAAAAATTATATTACTAAAAGAAGCCAACATCAGATAGTAGTGATCCAAGGTCAAATATGAATATATTGTAGCATATCGCAAATACAAAGACCTGATTTCGATTTTGGTCTCTCTATGGAGATCTTTAAGGGTGCAGTCTCGTCCGCTTCCATTCAACCTCCTGTTGAGTAAAGTGGCTACTTGGATAAAGTAGATCGCTTTACAAAATATTGGGCAACAGAATTATTTTATTTTTGAATCAAAATAACTCGAAGCCGACAGAAAAGAAATTGGCACTTCAATGTACCTTTCAAAAAACATACATGTTATTTTTTTTTTTTTTTCAACCATATCAATTTCCAAAGAATCCTGTTCAAAGTCCACTTCTTAAAATTATCCTTTCGTTGCTTTTGAGCAAATGATTATCTTTTTGCCATTTCGTTATAATCACTTAATTGCGTGTCAGTCCACCTGGAAATGCTTCAACTTTATTAACTTGTACTCTTTGTAAGAATCTTTGACTCTTTTACATATATATTTTTTTTAATCCGTGTTTTAATGGTTTAAGGAAAATGCCAAACAGATTTTAAAAGAAAAAGAAAATATCTTAATATTCGGAATGATAAATATTGTAGAATTATTGGGTTGGCAAGAAAGTGATTTCGTTTTGCACCAGTAGATAGCGTTATGTTTGTTTCGTTATTCTTTTGTCAATGATAAAATTTTTTTCTTTTGAGATTTGGTAGCCGATACCTTTAGGTTGCTATAGAAAGAAATTCAGTGTGATTTTGTTTACAACTGTCAGTTTACGGTCCAATGACCAACGTTCTGGTCGACCTTCTAAAGTTGATGATGACAAAATGAAAGCCATAATTGAATCGAATAGTCATATAACTGTGCGAGATATTGCAAAACAGTTAAATAAACCACACACAACAATTTAAATTCATATAAGACGTCTTGTACTTGTTAAGAAGCTCGATATTTGGGTTCCGTCACGACAATGCGAGGCCTCACACATCTTTAGCAACACGTGCGAAACTATTGGAGCATGGTTGGGAAGTGATGTCGCATCTCCCAAACAGCCCTGACCTTGCACCATCGGATTATCATTTATTTCGAAGTCTATAAAACTTCTAAAAGGTAAAAATTTCAGTAATTACGATGACCAAAAATCGCACTTCGTTGAGTTTTTTGCTGATGAGGACCAGAAGTTCTATGAGCGCGGCATCATGAAGTTACCACAAATATGGCAAAAGTTCATAGAACAGAATGAAATATATTTGACTGAAAGGAGTTAATTTTTGTATAGAGAAAATTGAATTTTACACTAGAAAACTGAAATTACTTTCTTGCCAACCTCAACAGAATAACTTGAACTTGTTTAGCTTTACTGAGCATAGAATGCAGCGGATTCTTTCCATGATTATGGTTGACTTCAGTTATCTATTCAAGTGATCACTAATCTTAATTTAAAATGGACATCTGGAAAAAATACAAAATGCTACCATGATAATTTATGTATAAGACCTGAATCTAATTAGTTCATGAGCCAAGGTGAATAAATTTGACTTCAAAATATGTCCAAATGAATTATAATTGGTTCAAAACCGTAAGTCCACACCGTAGTCCAATTAAATATTCGCAGTGAACAACAGTGAATGTTACCCTAAAACCATTCAATCGATTCTGCCATCTGCTCCCTCAACAAACCTACTAACTCCTTTTTTCCGGCCTTATCATTCACCTGCTTTGTTTACGAAGAGGTCTCTCTTGGAATTTCTATAAACAGCTAAACTCCTAAACTGTTGGTCGATTTGTCTTCCAAGTCTAGGGAGACTCGACCTATTTCGTATAGTTCCTTCTACCATGCAGAAATACTTTTTTAGGACTTCCTTATCTATTAAAACCTCATCATACATAATATAATCTCATTCAACTCAAATCCTCATATTTTCTTCTCCTCCGTGCATTCACCCTTTCGAGCTTTGTACCCCTTTCTTTTGACAACTCAATCCACCATTGACTATTTATATGAAAATTATGCCAAAATCATCAAGATTTTTATGTCTGTTTACTGTAGGTTATGTTTTAAAGAAAAAAATGTAATAATCGGCACATCTTACTGAAAAAGCTTGAATATCTTTTATGTATTTAACATGTTACTCATATAAATCATAATCATTCGCATTACGATGTCTATCTATAGAGTGTTATCCTTTACTTTACGGGATAGGTTCCATAATATAATTTTTTTCACATTTCATTTCATTACGTCAACATATAAGCCTTGAATGTTCCTTAAAAGGCGAGTGAGTGCCCGCCTTTTAATGATGAACACAATCAACATACAAGGTTACTGATCTACGGATCAAATAGAGCCTTACAAATATGTTTACAAATGCATGGATGATTTATGATCAGATCAAAGAGGCATTGACCCCGTCAACTCTGAGGTCTTGATCAAACTTACTTTAGCCTAACTAACGAGCTTCCGGTGTGCGTGTCATCGTCTTAGTTTCGGATTATCGGATAATGTAGATGTCAGACTGTCTATAAATGAAAATTTGCATATATCCGGAATTCACGCGAGAATGTTATTTATTACTGAGCCTGAAGGGAGGAGTTCTACTTTCGCATGATATTTCCGTCTATCTTTCTGTGTGGATATTATCATAGTGTGCGTATTTCCATATTATAATAGTAGTTATATATTGTATAAATATATCCCGCAGCACACTTCATGAAGTGAATAAAAAAATCTTCATGTTCTAGTTTTTGTGAATCATCTGTTCAAGCTAAAACATAGAGATTCAAGCATGGAGTTCAAGTTTAATACACTAGGAAGACAAGGGAAATCAGCTATTTTGCGTAAAACATCACAAATATCAATAACTAATTGGTATACAAAAAGTATCAACTAAAATCACTATGTCGGACATGTATATATGCATGTATTTCAAAAAAATAGATAAAACCTCTTTTGTTTGTTATCTCATCCGATTTAGGTAACTACAATGACATCTTAGCTAAGCTAGTAGCGGGCCAAATTCAATGAACCAACATTACTTAATTTTCAGTAAAAATGTACTGATACTTTTTATTCATGATTTATTTATTGTTGATTGATAAACAGTAATATTAATGAATATATTTTTTTTACATATTCCAGTATAACATTTATTATATATATATATATATATATACTCGCAAAAATTTAACTGTTTTTTCACATTGAGGAGTTAGTTCATTAAAATTAAAAATACAAGAAATTGAGATTATTTATAATCTATATACAAAATATTCTCAAGACAATTTTTTTGTAATGTTAATTTGCCCTGTTAACTTAGTTGCTCATGATAATGCCGTGATTTATGATTTGAACATGTTCATATCGATTCGTATTTATGATTAGTTCAATTTAATTATGGCAACAGTTTGTTTTTATCGTCTTAGTTTCGTTTCTAATATTTTTTCTTTAATTCAGTTTCAGTGGATTAAATTCACTAACTCTAGTTAAATACCTGGTTTTTCCCAACACTGTATGTATAGCAGCAAAAGCCAATTATGTCCATAATGTGAGACAATAGCGGTCCTCGAAGATGAAGCCATGCGCTGGTAGAACTAGTACCATCTGCTTCAGACCATGTCTTTTGGAGTCCGGCCGAGGACAGGCTGACTTCCAAACCGGTTCCTCGAGAGGTACAATTGTCCTCTGGTGATCTATGTTCGTTTCTGCTCCACATCTCACCTCTGTAACAGCTGACTCTCTCTCTTGTGCCCAAGCTGGTTGGTTTTCTTCTTATACACTCTTTGGTTCTACTTTGGTGGTAAGGATAAATGCTGAGCTATTTGAATAGAAAAGTAACGAATCCAGTTAAAAAAAAAAAATCAAGACAAAGGCCTAATGCTAATTACACCTCAGCACCACCTATCAAAAACAAGATTCGGTAGAGTCCTTAGGAGATTTTAGATCTTCATTAAATTATCAATGGACAACCTTTATCAATGTACATCTATGTATCAGGTTCTAATAACAAGAAACGAAAAACAAATATATATATATATATATATATATATATATATATATATAGAGAGAGAGAGAGAGAGAGAGAGAGAGAGAGAGAGAATAAAGGAGAGGGGTTAGTTTCCCTAAACCGGATAAAGAGTTGGACAGTTCTTCCGGCTATTAAATTGTTTTTCATCTGACCGCTTATTATTTTATGTTTAATAACTAAGCGTTAGGACTATTTTTTTTTCCTGAGCAATACATACTTTTCGATTTGTCCGTCTAAGACCTGTAATATTGCGCGAAAACCTCAAAATTGAAAAAAAACAAAAAAAAAACTAGAAATATAACGTTTGCCCTATGTTATCTCAAATTATAATGGTACCATTGATAAACAAAGATATGTTACATGGTGGCTGTGACATTGAAATTCCCAATTATATATATGAAATACTTGCTATGAACTTCCAGTACATTTTTTTTTTCTTAATTTTTCACTATTTTCTTTTGAACAAATATTAATTAGAGTAAACTGGTTTGATGGAGTATATTTTTTTTAAATTTAAATAATGACAGGCCTATGAGGCCGTACAGGTTAGAATGTAAAGCCTTTCCCTGGTTAAATATTTTTAGCTTTTCTCTAAACGTATTAAAGATAATAATGACGCAGGTATATTTTGGCGAAGGTTCGAGGTCATTAGAGAGTGACCAGAGCTGAAAGGAGAAGATTGATAACCTGACACCCTCGGATAGATAGCCTCAGCGGAGGTAACGACCTCGCAGTCCAGCCAACCTAAGTTGTGCCATAGTGTTGCCCCGGTGAGAATTATCTAGTATCTAATAACATAAAGGACCGTCCATATTGTACCCTGTGTCGGGTAAGGGGGGGGGAGGGGGTAAAGAGACAGGTTTGAAAAATGAGAGTTTACTTTATCCGTGCTGGCCAAGTTTGCACAGGCTGCATCCATCAACTCCTGTCTCTTGGCCCGATGAAAGGTCCAACAGTGCCTCCGAGCAGATTGTTGTTGTAGAACTTCCGTCATCTTCAACCGCACCGGCAACAAAGGGGGTCACCCGAGCCGTCAACAACAACAACAAACTTATAGAGTCACGTCTAACTATTCATGAGGGCTGACGACAAACTGCAGTGACACTTATTCACGATGTAGTTAATCTACTTGATACATTTATCAGTAGACTCAATGTATGCTCTGAAATGTTCGGTCTAGGTCTAATGTGATTTCGATACATATAAAAATTACCAATGTATGAAAATATATCCAAGTAGCAAAATATATATGTAATGTAGTTATCTACCGATACATAATTTTTTCCACCTCTATTTAATTATTCAAACTCCTTCGTCTCAAACAGATGATATATAAATGTGTCCTCCGGCCAGCTCTGCTGTACAACCCCAGCCACCAGTAGACTCTCACTACTGTACCGACTTAACCAACCTCCACCGAGGATTCCCACATTCCTTACTCCTCTCACACCACCTTCAAGCAGGTACTCCTAGCACAAGGTTCCTATCACCCCAAACATTTTATATTTTTCCCACATCCTAAATTCGACCTAGGGAGCTTCGAAAAAAAAAAAAAAAAAAAAAAAAAAAAAGCTCTGCTGTACGGTACCCCGCTGTATACTCACTTGACTGAAAATACAGCTAAAAGTCTCCAGCAATTCCAGAATAGGATCTTGAGAAAAGTGGTAAGACATACCTCTCTCTAGAGGTTAAAGAACGTCGTCCTGCACGCATTGCTAGGTGTGCTGTCGGTGGGTGAGTTGCACCACCTAACAAATCCAGTGTTTAGCACTATGGACCCCACCACCAATCCCACATCGAAGGCAAAAGACTGTCGGGGAAAATTAGGTTATGATTTTGTTGTTAGATGTAAGTTACTTTTAAGTCTATGGTTCATAAGATGAGCCCCATCCCTTTTAAACTTGTTTACACAATCAATGTATAATGTACATTATACTTTTGTAACAATCACAAATCGCAATGTAAAATTGTATAAAATGTAGCTAAGCTGCAGGTTCTATTGTAAATACATCCATTTAATTGTTTATACTAAATGGTATGAAGAAAAAACAAAACAAAACTACTTAGATTCTATTTCTCAAAATATTAAACTCTGAACTCTGAAAAGCATTGGGGTAATTTTATTGTAAGATTCATATTGATTCGATTTAATCCTGACCTAATTAATTAAAATCCAAAGGTATTTTATTTAGTAAATTGTCATGGTGATCAATGGAAGGAATTTGGTTAATCAAAATTACAACAAGAAATATTTTTATTCATATCACTGAAATTCTTAAATAAGAAAAAAATTTTAATTATGGGGAGTTACATTGACTTATATACTAAATATTAGAGCCTATGCTTACAATTACATCCATGTGTCCGTAACAGAACGGTGCTATCTCGACCACTGCTGTCCCGAGTAGGGATGAATATCGATGTGGCGACAATATCGACCGGTAAATATCGATGTATTTTGACGGACAATATCGATGTGTATTAATGAAAAAGGCTCTCAGAGGTTTAGGCAAAGCTCATAAATAAACTGAAGTATTTTCATAAAAACTATCTATTTGAAAAAACCACTTTTTGGTAAATTAGGCTGCTGTAAATAAAATTATATCTCAAAACCAAGGTAGGCCTATTAAATTTATTTTAGTTTATTTCCATTTCTCCTTAATTTTGGTTTAGCGATACGACAAAGGCCTACAGAAAAACAGGTTAGCTTTACTTTGTGAACTGTAAAATAAAAATCAATTATTTATAATATTATTATTAAAATGTATTTACTATTAGTTTGTTAAAAGTGGCAAATAATTCCTGAAGTAAAAAAAAAAAAAAACACAGGCTGAATCCGCAACTATTCCACAAATCATCAATTACATCAATTAGAAATATTCTGTCAATATGTCATCAATCTCCATCTCGATATATCAATTGATAAAAATTAATGCAAAAAAAAAAAATACTGTAAATATTTAAAAACATTGATGACTGGAAGAAACATCAATTGTTTTCCATCCATGCTTACCCTTAGTCCTGATCCCTCAGTTCGCGTCCTCTCGAACAAGGAAGCCTTCCTTCTTCTCCCTTGGACCAGAAATAAACGAGGTCTTCTGTCCTCAGCCTCCTTTGCGGACAGAAGTCTGGAAAGACAGTCCTGTCAGAAGACAGCCCTGTCGATCGGTCTTTAATCTCTGCTTTGATCTATTCTATCAACTTTGTGTGAAAAGGGTTGTAGAAACTACAGTTCGCACACTCATTTATTCTTCCCTGACTTTACGACTTTGACACTTCCTTGATACCCATCTGTCCTCCATCCACCCGCCTTTTGACCCGATTTCCCTTTTACGAGCAGTGTTTTTGCTATTTGCTAGCTACTGACAAAGACGTTTATCTTTGCATACATACCAATGTATTTATATATTTCTTAATTTTTTTTTTTACATTATATTTAATTGGCGAGTAAATACCCAACTCCTCCAATAAAACCACAGTTACCACAATTATTTTATTGTATACTACTTTCTTTTCTTGTTAGCAGAACCTCATGAGACAAAAATAATCTACAGAAACGTTGAACAATAATAAGTGACTTGTCAAATATTATTCGAAGAACCATCATGTTTGAAATATTTGAAGTTTGCAGATACCAGTATGACTGACTATATTCCAACTAGGTGCTGTGAACATTAATGTGAGCATTACTAACAAATTGTAAATAAGTAAATAAATGATGTACATTAATGTATAAATGGACTGAATTTATTTGAAGTGATGGAGCTCACCTAATTTAACATTAGCTTAAAACTAATTTACATCTAACTACAAAAACATAACTATCCCGGACAGTCCGCTGCCATCGATACGGGAATGGTGGCGGTCATAGTGTTAAATGATAATTCAAGAACCATGTTTGAAGTTTGCAGATATCGGTAGGACTGATTAAGCTCCCAACTAGGTGCTGCGAACAATAATATGGGCTTTACTAACAAATTGTAAATGAGTAGTTTAATCTGAGTATCAAGATTAGAATTTCTATTAATAAATGAGAAAAGGTTGGCAATCTAGAGTTTCCGGTTTGAACGCGGTGTTAATTTGAGTCTGCAAGGTACGTTATAATAGACCGCCATTCTAATTGTTTATTCCTAATTAGGTCTTCTATTTGGTGAAAAGTACTGCTTCTGTACTTGTTAACAATCATTCTTTTATTTCTACCTAACGAGCTCTTTATTTAACTTATATAAATAAGCCTGAGGTAAACATTTGTTTCATACAACCAAGATGAGGTGAAGCAATGAATGAGCGTGACCATAAAGTGAGAATCTTAACTTCTACACCCCATGAGATCTAAGGAAGCTAAACACTGTAATTTTATTTTCACCCAGCCTTTGTGAATTTAAAGGGCAATAATTCTTTTTCCCGACAAAGTATCAAAAGATTTAAAAAAAAGAAAAGTTTGCTAAACTTTTATCATCAAACGTAAAAACAGTTATATGACGCGATACTCTTCCACTACTTTTGAAGATTAAAAAAAGTTTCTTTATGCAAAATTGGAGAAGATCCAAACAGGATATTTTCATTCCGAGAGTTTTATGCTATACCTAGGCCATAAAGATCCATCAGATGGCTATCTCGTGGCTGCCACTAAAGGGCAAATTACCGCCAATTTGTCGACAACTTTTCGCTTCTTGTGTCGGCAGGACTCCGGTGCAGTTAGAATCTTGTATCAATGGCCTCATCTCAGAGAGCCAGTCCTATCTCCCAATCAGCGAGGATTCTTCAAGTCGTAAAAGAGGTGCGAAAAATAATAAAAGCAAAAATACACAAAATTTAATAAATCCCTGTGATATATATTATCGCCATAGCCATTCCATATTTATGTTGTCTTGAGTTAACTCTTTTATACTTCAAAAATACTTTATTACAAAAATATGCTAAACGATGAGATATATATCATGTAACTGTTTAATACTTCAAAGTCCCTTCAAACTTTAAAGAAATCCCTTAATTTCAGCAAGAGTTGAATTTCAAACAGATCAGATCACGAGTAAACCTAATAATGCATTTTTTAATTCAAATCTACAGCTCTTGTTGTGACTATAGTGTACTATGTAACTCTGGCTAGCATTACTTAATTATGTTTACAATTAACTAATAAACAATACAGTGGCATTTGTTTTATTATTCTTGTTTAAAACTTCACAATTTCATTTTACATCGGACGTAAGCTGTAGCATTAGACAGTAATGTCTCTTCTCATTGCTAATAAGTGCATGCCTATTGAGGCATCCTGGGTCTAAATTTAGTGCTTTGAGTGATTCGCACAATGATAATATCTAGATGTATAGCTTAGTAAAAACATGCTTTATAGCACTTTTCTGCAGAAATAAGCAATCTTCCTTCACAGAAATAAACTTATGACAAAATGACATTACTCCAATATGAAATCACACAAGTATATTGTCAAAGTCTCAAAAAGTTTTCAAAATATTTGCCAAAAACAACTTTTTTTAGATGTTAATGACGGGAAATTCATTATTTTTAAATCTAATTTCCTTAAGCTTGAAACTATTTTCTTTTTTTCTGATCAGTTCAGTTCCTTAAAAAAAATATTTTTATTGTAGTTTATTTGTCTTTTGAGTTTATTTTCAATCTCAAATCTGTTCTTATTTCTTAATATTTATTTGTTTTTTTCTGTTTATGTACGTGTTTGGTTCCTTTTGTGTTAGTTTTCTTTCAATTTTTATTTTTCTTCGCAATTTACAAAATAATGAGATATTTCTGTACCTGTTTAGTAATTCCAGGCTCATTCTAACTTAAAAGAAATTCTTCAAACTTTCCAGAGAGAGAACTAGTATTCGAGTCATTTAGATTCGATTCAAACATAAATTACTTGAATGACATTGTTCAGCGGTATGGAATCCCCTCCTTGCAATACAAGATCAATAATTGAGTATTCAATTAGGTACATTATCTCCGAAGCAGTGATAAATCGGTGCGTTATAGAGAGACAATCACAACAGACTGACAAGATCCGAGATCTGAGATATGATCTCGAGTGAACAATCTTAATAGCAGATCCTGTGTGACAAGAGGCTGGTCGCTATTGTGGCCTGTGAATTGTTTGGACTTGTTGTAGCCTGCCCACGCCTGCCATTGTTACCTCCCTACTCTTGGAGTCCGCTACTCCTGTCTCTTGCGTGTTCCGGATATGAATGGCACAAACTGTCCCGCCCAGGCCAAGTAGATTTAGGCAGTCTTGTATTGTGGGTGAGAACATAAGTGATATTTTCAATTTATATTAAATAGACACTATTAAGGTTTGTGAGGCTTTGACAGTATTCAGTGGCGTTTTCAGATGAATCAGGTATACAAGCAAATTAGAAGAAAAATTAGAAATTAGAAGGGCCATTAGACAGTATGGTCTACTTGGATTTAAGGTCCCTTGTTGAACTAGTAGGTAGCAATCAAGAGATGTCTCAGTTTTTCTTTAGACTCAACAGAAGTTCTATTGAGAACTCAAGAGAGTTTTGCTCAGTAACTTGATACAAGCAATTGTTTACTTTACAAAATTAAGCCCTTTTTGTCAATGAAAATCTACACCGTAAAGTCGATCGTATTAAGTTACTAGTGGACTGCATATTTAGATTTCAGCATTATATTCTGAAAAAATAATCATATACTTTCATTGATGTTACAATTGTTAATATTGGCCTCCGTTTTAAGAAGGTTAGCTTTAATTTTTCACTCATTGAAATTACGTTCCTTTATGCAAAATTGGAGAAGATCCAAACAGGATATTTCCAGTCCGAGAGTTTTATGCTATACCTAGGTCATAAAGATCCATCAGATGGCTATCTCGTGGCTGCCACTACAGGACAAATTACAGCCAATTTGTTGACAACTTTTCGCTTCTTCTGTCGGCAGGACTCCAGTGCAGTCAGAATCTTGTATCAATGGCCTCATCTCAGAGAGCCAGTCCTATCTCCCAATCAGCGAGGATTCTTCATGTCGTAAAAGAGGTGCGAAAAATAATAAAAGCAAAAAAACACAAAATTTAATAAATCCCTGTGATATATATTATCGCCATAGCCATTCCATATTTATGTTGTCTTGAGTTAACTCTTTTATACTTCAAAAATACTTTATTGCAAAAATATGCTAAACGATGAGATATATATCGTGTAACTGTTTAGTACTTCAAAGTCCCTTCAAACCTTAAAGAAATCCCTTAATTTTGGCAAGAGAATTTCAGCCAGATCAGATCACGAGTAAACTTAATAATGCATTTTTTGGTTCAAATCTACAGATCTTGTTGTGACTATAGTGTACTATGTAATAATAAAAGCAAAAAAACACAAAATTCAATATATCCTCTGTGATATATATTATCGCCATAGCCAATTCCATCTTTATGTTGGCTTTAGTTAACTCTTTTATACTTCAATGAATGGGAAAATTAAGGGGTTACGTTTTTTTTCCATTTACGATTGTAATCTACTCGTTACGATTTCTATTTTGGGTAATAACAAAATTGTGTCGAGCAAGAGTTATTTGCCGCTGTATAACATGTGGATGGAGTTACAAGGTTGGTCTTTGAACTGACTAGCAACACATCGGAGCAACGTGGTTTGGGTTTCAATTCAGGTCAAACAATCCCTAAAATGTATCATATCGAAACATATTTCCCTAGTTACAATGTTAATGTTGTTTTTTTATTAAATTTTTATTATGTATATATGTTATAATTAAATTGTTACCCGGCCTCTTATTACTTAAATAATACCAGAGTCCTCATGAGAGTCACATCTCTATGTCAATTTAAGCTGCTTTAATCCCTCCTTCCATAGACAATATTTCCGTTAAGACTTGTTATAGGTCGAGGTGATTCGGGGTGACTCGTCCTTTTTGGAAAATGACGGTAAATCTTTCAGACATCAAAGGCTCAAGGCAGTAAGTCTCATGCACCCATTCTTATAACCTGTTAGTTTGTAAAGTAATTTTCAAGTGGTTCATAATGAAGTGGTAAGTTATAAAATGGACTTTTTTTATTTGTACCAGACCATTGAGGTTAGAACCAGGTGCACGACGCTTAGAAACGTAGTCAAAATAATAATCGTATGGAATATTCTTGGAATAAACCTCTGATGGCTATTTTCTGGAAGCTGGCAATGAGAGTACATAAGCCGCTGTGGCACACGCTACACCATCGGTCACTGATTCTTAAACTTCATCCGACTGGAACAAGAAACAAATGGAACTGAACAAAAAACGTCGGGCACTGATGCCAAGGGAACCACAACCACATCTTCCAAACCATATACAATGATTGTTTAATTTTTTCACAATCATTTATTAAGACTTTAAGAAACTCATTGCAGGTCCTACAAGTAGCGTTCTACTTTACTTTCTAATTATTTCATTTCGTACATATATATATATAGGGTTAGAAATAAAGTGGTTTCAGTTTGTACCAGTTTGTAGCGTTATTCTTTTGTCAATGTTAGAATTTTTTTCTTTTGAGATTTGGTAGTCGATATTTTTAGGTTGCTATAAAAAGAAATACCATGTAATATCAGCTTACGGTCAGCTTTAACATGGAGTGCAAAAATAAGCATTTTACTTTTTTATTTTCATAAAGGCAAGAAAGCGGCGTGAAGCTCACAAAGAGATATGTGAAGTTTGTGTTGTTGGGTGTTTAACAGAACGCACGTGTCAAAATTGATTTAAGAAATGTCGTTCTAGAGATTTTTCAATTAATGATGACCAACGTTCTGGTCGACCTTCTGAAGTTGACGATGACAAAATGAAAGCCATAATTGAATCGAATCGTCATAAAACTCTGCGAGAGATTGAAAAACAGTTAAATGTATCACAAACAACAATTGAAAATCATATAAGTCGTCTTGGACTTGTTAAGAAGCTCGATATTTGGGTTCCGCCACGGCAATGCGAAGTTACCAGAAAGATGGCAAACGGTCATCGAACATGGAAGTCGAGTGGAAGATATTTGACTGATTAAAGTTCATTTTTTGTATGGAAAAAAGTGAGTTTTATTTCACACTAAAAAACCGAAATTACTTTCTTGACAACGTCAATATATATGTATTTAATAAAATACAATTTAGTTCATGTTTGATTCGAAAATAAATCTATACGCTAAGAATTTTAAAAAATGATGAGGCTACCAATCACTAATGGATCAATTAGTGTAGCATGCAGATAAATACTGAAACGATTTACTTACATTCCGAAGCCTTTGCGAGATATGCGGAAGTCACCTTCACATCCCAGCACAAAGAAGTCCGGTAACCGATTTTAAATCAAAATTAAATTCGGTATTCGATAGGGATCGAACAGATGAAACACAGGGACGGAGATAAATCCAACATCAGCCGTTCCGTTGGACGACGGAGTATCAACTGCGTCCGACCGTTCAAAGTCCGACTTCGCGAACCTGTCCACACATGCAAACCAGCTGTATACACGGCTACCGAATACGAAATATTTATCGAATCATACTCATTTTTCAAGAGCAAAAAGTATTAATTATAACTATAATGATTTACATTGGTAGATAGTAATACATTCATGCTATAATATAATATAAAAAATATTCAAAATATTTGCTATTCGCCGAAAAATACAGCAGAACTTCCCAGGGCCCGGTTAGTTACTGCCGATCGGATGGGAGCAGTTTTAATTAATTTGTTTGTAGAATCCGTTGAATATTATACCAATAAATTATCCCCTGTTTATAAGTAACTGTTAAAGTGCCCTATATAAATAACAGACTTATTCATGTTGTTGTATTTTTTGTTTTATGTGGATCTATCTATCACTTTATTTGATAAATGTAGTTAAATATTTTTCTTTTTCTTACAGAGATCTCTCCATTTTGTTTTTCTCTCTTCTGTGATGTAATATCTCTTATTTGCTGGATAAGAAATTCACAAGGGGCTATGTCCCGGGACAAATTTTGTTATCAATTCTATTGTAGTAGTGGACGTCCGACATAATGTCGGTTGCCGGCCTAGTTGTTTGCTAAACTTGATGAAGAAAGATTATGTATAATGTAAGCAAAGTTTTTTCGGATTTTGAACTCCCTGTCAAAATTTGAACATTTCGTCTATACTTTCATTCCTGGAAATAATACTAATTTAAGAAATATACCGTGTAATTAGAGTAGCATTGGGTTGCAAGGTTACGTAGATTGCTTAGTTGTATTTCGTGAAGACTAAATAGGCTTAATCAAAATCAAAGACAGAAGGAGCTGGTGAAAAATTTAAACTATTTTTCGAATCAATCAGAAGAAAAATTAACCACATCAAACTAACTGCATACAAAAACCTCATATTTCAAAATTTTTATGTGTGGGTCCCTCATATAAATAATGCTTAAGAATCGATTGAGGAAATATGCGAGATGTTCCTGGTTCTTTGATATGCCTAATTTTAGTGTTTAAATTATACATTCTCTAAACATTAAAAAGACCATCAGACCTGCAAAAAAATATATCAGAATTTACAGCACCAGTAGCCTATTTTACCGACTACGTCCTTAAGTCAATAGATACTCTCTCCCCAGTCTACACTCCTGCCTCACTCACCCCTTACTTCGACTCTATGGTAGGGGGTCTCTCGATAGGACAATAATGATTGAAGCATAGTTCGTTTGTGTTTGAATAACACCAGTCCAGATTTCCCAGATCTGAAAAGACTGAATCCAAACTTACACTGATAGAATTACGTCATACCTCCAATTGTAAGTAAGTCAAATTCGATAGGGTCATTAAGAACAAAATATATATTTGTTTCAATTACTGATCTCTTGCATGTTGTATTTTACACTTTAAATTCCGTATATTTCGGCAAAACACATTTTTTGGTGCACGTTTGCCAATAATGAATACAGCATAGTTTTGTTAGCGTTTAAATCATATCAATTTCGCAGTTCGCAGTTCGCAGTTACACTAGCACAGCAAAAGTCACAGTCAAAGTCGACAAGGGTAGTCATTGAAAAAATAATATATCTATTTAAATATTACCAATCTCTTACATGTTGCATTGTAGTTGACAAACTCAGTAAGTAAATGGAAATTGAACGTGACACTCGAATTTCTAACTTATAACACCATCAAGACGTAAATTAATCTTCGGACCGAAAGAGGCACTAGTCGAGATCTAAGTTAACAGTATTTAATTATATTCAGATATTTATAAATACATCTACAATATCTTTTCTCACTTTTGCAAAATATTTTATGTTAAAGGTTGTTTTTTGTGTTTCCTTTCATAGCCCCTTTAAATTTACAGATAATTATATATAATTACAGATCCTCAGGTGAATCTATTTACAAATTATTATGTATTTCCTGTAGCGTAACTACATTATTTACAGGGTTTGTTATTTTATATATATAATGAATAAACAAGTATAATGATATACATTATACGTGACTGGACTAAACTGACTAATAAAGGTGATGGGGCTCACCTTTTTGATCAACCTTAAAACTAACTTACATACTAATTCTTATACTAGTTTTTCCCCGACAGTCTGTTGCCATTGATGTGAGAGGGGTGGTGGGGTCATAGTGTTAAACACTGGGTTTGTGAGGTGCTGCAACGAGTCAAAAATACGTAATGTGTCTCCGGCGGATGAACTCACCCACCGACGGCACACCAAGCAACGGGTGCAGGTCAGCGTTCTTCTACCTCTCGAAAGAGGTATGTCGGACCACTTTTCGCATGATCCCATTCTGGAAGTGTTGGAGACATTTGGCTGTATTGTCAGTCAAGTGGGTAAGTAGCGGGGCATAAGTACATGTTATAGTTTTCACCACAATAAATCTTTTTATTCCGTGGGAAACATAATGATAAAAGAAAAAAAAAAGATCGTAAAATTAAATCATAAAGTGAATCTTAGCGGCTTCACTGAGTTCAAGATGTTTAACTCCGAGTCAGGTTGAAGCGAGTCATGAAACTGCTTCGTAATTGAGAGTACACAAACATTCATCAATTCTCTAAAAGCTCCTTATATATACAAACTTCAACAGTTCAAATCCTCAACCCACTACTTGTATTTGAGTTCTCGTATTTATGACCTTCACCCCTTCTCACTCAGAAATTCAGTATTGGACCGTTCGTTTCTTGCTCGCTCCTCCACTTTCTAGAATTCTCTCCCTTCTAATAGCAACCATGTTTCATCCATAACTCTTTGAAACCTTTTGATCCATCAATTCACCATTTAGAGAGACACTTGCGATCTCGAGAATTAAATCTATTAATCACTACTGTTATATATTTTATCCTATCCTGAACTGAATATTTTTGTCTGTAGGCTGTTATTCATAAGTGGTACGGTGCGACAATAACAATAAGCCAAAAATGTAAAAAATAAAATTATGTCACTCAGAGTTCGAACTACCGACCACCCAGACGCGGTAGGATATTTGCATAACCTGTTCAACGGTACAGCCTCACGACCCACTCCTAACTTAAACGATTTATTTAGCAGTAACGTATAATACGCAAATGCCGATACTGGAATACAAAGGATCATTATAAAACAATAGAGGTTTCAATTACTTCGCCATTCGCGTGCTAAGGTCTTAATCTTCATCAGGGACATGTAAGCACTGCATTGAGAAACGTCCCAGCATTACAATTGTCTTTCGTTCATATGGGAGATTCCAAACAAGTATTGTTTACTTCATCCAGATCAAAGGAGCATTCGTCTTGAGATTTTCTTAAGGATTTTCTTAAAAATTGTTGAAGATTAATAGAAAAATTTCAAGAGTGTGTCTGGAAAATTGTGTAGCTGCTATAGCTCTCCAGTATTGTTGAACATAAATAGTTCATTTTACTAGTTTAATCATATTGGTCAATTAAAGTTCTAATTGAAAACAACCAGCAAAAAAAACATACCCAGTCCAACTCTATACGACTTAAAAAAAACCTTTTCAACTAATAGTCAGTTCATTCACAACCCTTCATTATTTTTCATGGGATTACTTTTTTATATCATCATTTGAGCATCAAATGGGACTATGTACTTACTTGATTTGATACCTTACCTCAAACTTATGTATAAATACTGTCCCAGAAGGCGCACTTGGAATAATACAAATATTTGCTTCATAATGGAATTATTTCGGCTTTCAATTCTTTGAAGTTTCGTCTCAAAAAATTGAGAACGTGTTTACCGTCCAAATAAAACAGTCTTTATATATAAAAACCGATCTGAACAAGAAATTGATTTTGAAAAAAATATTATCAATTATTGTCAAAAAAATAGCGATTCCACGTCAGGTCCTTCCTACTTACCTAAAGATTACCTGAGAAATAGCTTGCAGCGTTGTTTGATAAATCAAAAAAGCGTCGGGTTGCCGATCTTGAACAAAATTGGAGTTCAGAGGAACTCTCCGGTGATAGTAAAATAACTGTTCAAAAAAATCCCACAGAGATGTGCATCTTCAAGCATTTGTCTACTTGTCACTTCTGGACCTCTGGCTGTTGCCCAAACAACACATTTCCAACACTGTCCTAATAGAACACATAGTCTTTGTGGTTTTGTTGGCCCAAGTATATGAAATTTACCCACCAGCACTTATTTTTTATAAAAGAACCTACGAGAGTTTATTTTTCATACTTAGGTTTTGTGCGCCTGTCTGTCTCTTCTGATATTTTTGGGCCTCCAGGGTGGGGATAAGGAACTGACTGAATATCATTAATTTATCCGTTGATATTCTAATAATTGTTTCTATAATTTTGAGAACGGCACCAAATGGCCTTCATCCTGACTAAAACGGGCTGTTTAGGCTGCGGTCAAATGTCAGGCTTCGGATCTACAGCCGAAAGGTTGAGGACTTCCTTTCCTCATGCTGGCAAAGAAACCACCGAACATTGAACACTATTTTTATTTTCATATCCCCTTGTTACAAATGTATATATGTACAAAATATAGATTCTACAAAGCAATCTATTTACAATTGCTTCATTGTATTTCCTGTAGCTTGGCTACATTTTGTACAAATTCTAGTACACAAAATAGTACTCTGCATTGTACAAAAGTATAATGATATAATGGACTGAATTTATTAAAATTTATGGGACTCACCTTATTTGTTGTAGAGTTAAAACTAACTTACATCTAACAATAAAAACTTAAAATAAACCTAAACCAAATTTTCTCCGACAGTCTGTTGCCATCGATGCGGAAAGGGTGGTGGTGTCATAGTGTGAATAAACAATGTGTTTGTGAGGTGCTGCAACGAGTCAAACTGACACGAAACAAATGAACTCATCCACCGATGAGTGTGCAAGTTGGCGTTTGAACACTGTTGAGCATGGCAAGGAAAGAAAAAGAGAGAGAAAAATGTAGTATTAAATCTCAGTGTCTTTTCCTTCTATCGTCTGTTTTCCCTCCTCTCTCCAAGGAGGTCTCTGGGCTGCTTGTATATACTGTATGATTGAGTGAGTAAATGAAGAATTGTAAATATGGTATGAATGAGAACATTTTTCACAATTACTTATTACCAAATAAGACAGATTGTAATTTTATCTCAATAAAGTAAGATAAATTCAGAATGATCTGTGGTGCTTCCTTGCCAGCGTTTACTGCATCGCCCAGTCCCACGTCCCTTTCTGTAAAACTTCCCTACTCGACATAAATTCTTCAAATACTGGTTAGCTTCGAGTTTCAGCTAGATCTTAAAAATATTTTTCGGAGCAATGGAGTTTTGGAAATCCACCTTTATAATTTTTTATCTATTCATTAGTTTTATTATTACCTATTGACTTGGGAAATGGCACTCCTCGTTCTAATATACTGCTCCATATTTTAAGTAGTAGCACGACTAGAAGCACTCTCTCCGTTTCGAAACCTCTTCATATAGATGGACAAAATAGAGCCCCGTGCCATGTTGAGCTAGAGGAAGGAGATGAAGGCTGCCAGATACAGAAGATCCTGTCGAAGAATGCAGCCGGTGTACCAAGACCACCTCGGGATGACTCCTTAAGGACACGGTCTGGAAGAGAGAACGGCTCCCCCAGATGTCGGTTCCTTATTCTGCTTCGTGTCCGCCCGTTCGTTCTCCTTTCCCTCCGATAAGGAAGCAAGCCTGTATCATATCGTTCCTCCTCTATTAACTTGTAGATCCCGCCATCTGTATTTGGCGGCGCTCTGTGCGGTGCTACCGATCTTCTCTCGAGTCTTAACATAGAATACTCATATCCTCTCACATCTATGCATACATTCTTGCTAAGGACACCGAACGATTGAAGTACTCGATTATGCAATCTAAGTAATCTTTTCACGAATAGAGCTACTACATTCTATATATAGGACTCTATTTCTAGTCAAAGCAGGTGTTACATTTTTACCCTCGCGTTTCTCATTCTGTTCCGGCTTTTTTGTGTCCCATGTTAAAGCTAAAGACATGAAATTTACCTTGTTGCTATTACCTATATTCAATAATAACAACTTTATTATGATGAAATTACAATCTGCCTACTTAATAGGCAATAAATAATTGAGATAAGTGTTTTCATTCATACCATATTTACAATTCATCATTCGCTCGCACACTCATACAATATTTACAAACAGCCCAGGGGCCCCCCAAGTCCACACGGTTGTTGCCTCCCTCGCAGGCGAAAGAGGAAGCGGAGTCGTTGCTATTACCAAAAAAAAAAAAAAAAAAAAATTATTTACATAACTTTGAGTTAACAAACGCCGATTATCAATATGCGATGATTTTTTTTTCTAAAATAACGAGCCATTAAACATGTCATATGAAACGGGATGTGAAATTTTTTTTTTGATATTTGCCATTTTAATCAAATATTTCAAAGCCAATAAGAAAACATAAATTTCTGCATAGCTAACTAGTAATTGCTGATTAATAACGATTCTTAACAGACAAATATATGGGTTTTTAGTAATGTAAAATTTATGTGTGATTTGTCGTACAATTAATAGTATCGTTAAAAAGATTTTATTAAATGTATCGCCACGGTTCTCTTCTATATCAACACCCGTACACGCTCAACAGCCCATTCATGCATAACCAGAGCTCCTGTACCTATAACTTCCTTGGCCGTCCTAATCCATATGCTAATGGTCAATACTCCCATCCCCTGCATCCCAGGTCTACACCAAAGGCGGAGATGGCCTCGCGACCTCATTCAAACCAACTAATTTTCTTAATAGCAAGCTATGCGCGATAAAGTAGTTTTGAGTTTTATTGATTCTATGCAATAATTTCAATACGTGCAATTTGAAACTTTTAATTTTCAATAATTCTATAGGTTGAGCTAGAACAGAAAACTCGCACAGTCCAGGACATTTAGACTGACTGGTAGACGTCAGGGTGAAAACTACGCTTGCTATTAAAACCGTTTTCCCGTGTTTCTTTTCGATGAATAATAATTTGCAAAGTAGTTTTTGCATTTTATCCCGGTGATGATAAACAAAAAATCGTTCTATTGTGTAGGGTATGAAATAAAATACAAGTAATTGATTCACTAAAATTCCGAAAAAATTAAAAATGAATCTAATTTCCACTCACCAATGATATACAATTTCAACGTCTTAAAAGAAAACATAATGTATATGATATAATTGTTATTAGTGCTCCCTTCACTCAACGACTAACATATCTATTTGTATTGTGTTGCTCTCGCCCGCTTCGTCAGTCTCCATTTCATCTTTCTCATGCGAGGGAGGTGGCAACCATGCGGATTTGGGAGGTCTCTGTGCTGTTTGTAAATACTGTATGAATGAGCGAGTGAATGAAAATTGTAAATATGGTATGAACGAAATCATTTATCACAATGACTTATTGCCCAATGAGGCAAATTGTAATTTTATCACAATAAAGAAGTTTTCTTATCCTAAAAAAATTGTATTGTATTATCAGATGTGAGGGATAAAAATTAAATCTATATGCTTTGAATCTATATGAAATCCCTCAATTGTGTAATGAATCACAATTCACCTCAACTTTTGTTTTTCCACATTTCAATTATTAATTTAATTCGTATGTAAGATTGAGGATAGAATAGACTGATCTATATACCCGGCAGGAGCAAGGAAGATAATGATGTTGCTGTTAGACGAGACAAACTACAAGATCTGCGTTGCCTTGTAACAGACAAGAACCGATCTCAGACATCTGCTTTGCGGGGATGTCATGTCGCCCTTAATATTAGCCCGTGCCTGGATAAGCAAACTCCGTCCAAAGTTTATAATCTAGCACCTTTATTAACTAGCGCGGGGCCCTGCTGTCAGATCTACGCCGATCTACAACGCCCAAACAGGACATTCGGTTCGATATCCTGGTTCTGGTTTGTAAAGTTTAAAGGCTTGAAAAGAAAGTCATTTTTGTAATAAATTACTTTTATTGAACGCAGAAGCGCTTTCGAAAGCGCACTCTGCCTTTTTCACAATTAATAAATAACACAATTGTGGTATAAGAACCTATACTTTCCAAGATGTCAATCTTTTTTTCAATTTATTGTTAATAACCTAGATAAGATCAAATCAATAACAAAATAATTTCTGTTTTCTGTTCAACATATCAAGGTTCTACTTTACATCGCATGTAGCAGTTCAACCTTTCAAGACTATACTAGTTTATTGGTTCATAAAATACAAAATACAGTAGTAATATATCAATCATAACTTATATACTTTACTTTATTAAAAAAAAAAAAAAAAAAAATTCAAACTAAAAGTTTCTAGTGAATTTTGTACCAGAAAAATAAATATTGAAAATAGCTTGTAAATTGGTTTGCCAATTATTTTGATTTGCCAAATTGTTGTTAGTATTATTATATAATAGACCATTAATATGAACAAAGTTGATTGATTGTTTAATGCTGTTATTAATATTTTTTTCCCCCCTAAGCTCTCTAGTTAGAAGATTAGGGATGAGGGAAAAATAAGGAATATTTCGGTTGAGCGGATCCTTGTACTAGGAGTACCTGCTTGAAGGTGGTGTTAGAGAATTAAGGAGTGTGGGAAGCCTCGGTAGAGGTTGGTTGTTGCGGTACAGTGGTGAGAGTCCACTGGTGGCTGGGCTTAGAAATGAATACATTTAATATTTCTGTTTTATTTGAAAACTTTCTTCTACCGTTTGTTTACTAATTTATCATTTTGTATGTTTTTTTTAATTTTTTCTCACAATTAGTAACTGTTTTCATTCTAGAACCACTATTCCCAGAATTTTTTTTTTTTGCCATCAGATCAAAGTCAGAAACCTTTATGTTCTTCCGGATTTTTGAATCCCCTATATCGAACTATCGGATATTGGAAATCCAAGACAAATGTTGCCATTTACACTAAAAATAAGCAACAATGCATAGAAATTGCATTAAACATATTCTAATAAACAACACGTGGTTTTTCTTTCTTTGTTTTATTCAAACTAATGGGTTGTCAAGAAAGCGATTTCGGTTTGCACCAGTGGTTATCGTTATGCTTGTTTCATTTTGCCAATGTTAGAATTTTTTTATTTTGAGATTTTACTATAGGATTATCATTTATTTTGAAGTTTACAAAACTTCTTAAATGGTAAAAATTTCATTAATAACGATAACCTCAAATCACACTCATGGTTGAGCTTTTTGACTGATTAGAGTTCATTCTTTGTATAGAAAAAAATTGAGTTTTATTTGACACTAAAAAACAAAAATACTTTCTTGCCAACCTCAATATAATTACAAACTTTTATTAAAATTGCAATTTTAATTCAACCGGTATTATATTGAAGCATTATTTTTTGAACAATAGCCCCAATATATTTGATGATTTAGTAGTAAAGCTATAAATGTATTTTTATATTATTAATTTATGAGAATCAAATTAAAGTGCTAAACATCCTGATTAATAATATGTGCTAAGCATTTAGTGGATAATTATTCCAAAAAGGGATTAAAATCGTTTTGACAACTGTAAGTAAAACCTTGGTCGAATGGTTCACCCCGTACAAATTTGAAAGTAGAGCCTACTGATATGATTAAGTGGGAGAATCGGGAAGAACCACATGGGATAAAGGGGGCATTGCCATCTCTCCTTTCGCAGGTCATCATCACTCATCTCTTTCGATTCCATACGTCTCATTAGTTATCAATTTGTGATTCCTTTTGATCATTTAGCAGCTCTGACTTTGCTAGTTTTATAATTTTTCTTTCATCTTGTTAACAAGCACAAATGGAAGGAAGTTACGGAAGGAAGTTACTGTACCATAAACTGATCAGTCATCAAATTAAAAAAACAATTCATTATTCCAATTAGTATGAATGCTCTATCATCAAAGGTTTCGTAAGGTCTATGGTTATATTTTACACTGCCATTAGTGCATTTCACTTATTATTATTATTGGGGGGTAAATGATATTAATTACTTAACTCACTTAACTAGATTTTATTTTGATTAATATTTTCTTTTTATTATTGTTAATTACTATAACAAAAACGAGTTTGTAATGAGTCGTCAAATCTAAATGTAACGTAAATGTTCGTTAGACTACAAAGATGATTTATTTTCTCTCTGGAAGGACGATTGAATCGAAGTGAACAGTTGAACGAAGTAATCACTGAAATGAATCGTTTAGTTGGTGGTAGTTATAGTCATTATTTCAAAGATTTACATCACTGAATAAATTTTTAATGCATCAACTTTTGAACCAAAGTATTTTTTAAACATATATATGTAAGACAATTATTGAAGGTGGGGTGAATAAACTGAAATCAGTTTCTCTGTAAACAAAGTTAGCAATTTTATTCACTATATATTATATTATAACAATTATTAATATTGATTTACACAATCTTACCTGTAAACAAAGAAACGACAATTACAGTTTCTAACTATCAATTCTCTATTTACACTATTTTATTTTACACACTGTTTACATGTTCTGTTATCTCACATAACCTTCTCTATCTGATAACTGCTGCTCCATCTGGTGGGGGCCTGTGGAAGCAGCACGGCAAATTCAAATGAAAGAGAGATCACTTTCATTACATCTCCCCTCTCTGAGGTGAAAATTCTTTGAAAATTTTCAGTCTGGTAATATCGGAAGTAATTTTGTTATGTGAAAGAATTCAGTTTCTTGCTTTCCTCTTCCGGTATTTATTTTATATATTGAATTTGATATCTTTTCTGTTATTTCAAAGGGACCAATTTTTAATTCATCTAGTTTATTCCTGTTCAATTTGTTGCCATTTTCTATATATACTGTATCTCCTGTGTTAAATTCCCAATGTTTTCTTGATTTATCAAATATTTTCTTGTTGTATTCATGAGACTTTTTTGTTCTTTCTAAGGCTAATTTACTGTCATTCATCCAGTTTTCTTTATTGTTTCTTTTTTTTTAATTCTTCAGGTAAAATGCTAGTATCTGTGCCATCCAATAAATACTTGGGTGGAAAACCAGTTACTGTATGTTCTGTTTCATTATATTTATCCACACATTCTTTAGCGACTGTTGTCCAGGCTCTTTTCTTCCCTTTTTCGTTCATTTTACATCTGATTTTATTGACTAGAGTTTGATTTAGTCTCTCATTTAAACCATTGGAAAAGGGTGCATTAACTGCTGTAAATATCAATCGAACCTCCTTTTCCCTTAGGAAATCTTTGAATTCTCTTGAGTTGATTCCTGGGTATTGATCTGTAAGTATTATACCTATTTTCTCTGTTTCCAGCACATTATTTACTAACTTGATGAAGTCAGTGGCACTCTGAGTTTTTGATGTTGAAATGAATGCATATCTTGTGAAGTGGTCAATAAGCAGGTGGAGGTATCTTTTTGTTGATCGTTGTCCTCCAAAACCTCCAATAGTGTCGATTGACATTATTTCGAATGGTTTTGTTGCTGGCCCTAGTTGTGACATTAGCCCATATTTTTCTTGCCCTCTGGATTTGTTTTTAATACATATTTCACAGGTTTTACATACTTTTTTTATATTTGCAGTTATATTTTTTGCTGTATAATAAGGGCATACCCTATTCATCATTTGTTTAATTCCTATATGGCACCATTCAGAATGTATTTCTTTAATGAATTCTAAACTTAAGTTTTCAGATAAAATTATCTTTTCTTTATTTCTTACTTTTTTATAGAACACTCCATCTTTTTCTATTAATTTTGTTTTGGTGTTTTGTAATATTCTATTTTCCTCTTGATCTTTTTTTATTTCTTGTATTTTTATCAAATTAACTATTTTTAGGATTTCTTCTTTATTTTCAATTGGTTCTAATACCGGGTTTCTGCTCAAACTATCTGCTTCGGTATTATCCTTTCCCGGAATGTATTTAATTTCAAAATTGTATTGTGACAAATAGTAAGTTAATTCACCAAGTTCTTCATCCGTTCTTGCTCTTATGTTTAAATTTTCTAATGGTTTGTGATCTGAAAATACAGTGAATTTTCTTCCAATTAACCAGTATTGCCAATATTTTAATGCCTCTTTGATTGCCAAACACTCTAAATAAATTGCTTTTTTCCTTTTTTGCGGTTCGCTTAACTTTTTTGAAAAGTATGCTACTGGCTTTTCTTTTCCATTGTTTTGTACTTGTTTCAAAACTGCACCAATACCTTCTAGAGATGCATCTGTATAAATTCTTATTGGTAAATCATTATCAAATATTTCTAACACTGGTTGGGAACATAGCAATTTCTTTACTTCTGCAAAGGATTTTTCACACTCTTCCGTCCATAAGAATTTTTCATTTTTTCTTAATAATTTATGCAGTGGATCTAGCAATATCGAGCTTTTTGGTATATACTCGTGATAAAAATTAATTTTTCCTAAAAATTGTCTGATGTTCTTTTGGGTTTTTGGAGTTGGAAAGTTTTTTATTGAAATTAAGTTGTCCTTTATTGGTCTTACTGTATTGTGTTGTATTATGTGTCCAAGGTATTTTGCTGATTCTGCTGCAAATGTACATTTTTTAAATTTTAATCGGAAACCTTCATTGACTATTGCTTTTATTACTTTTTCTATATGTTCTATATGTTCTGTGAATGATTTCGAAAAAATTAAGATGTCATCTATATAATTTTCTGAAAAGTCTTTTAAATTGTGCTTTCTTAAGATGTTGGATAAAATTCTTTGGAAAATAGCTGGTGATGTCTTTAAACCATAGGGTAGGCATGTCCATTGGAAGTGCCCTTCTTGTGTGACAAATCCTGTTTTCTGTCTATCTTCAATGCGTAATGGAATTGACCAAAAAGCGGAATTTATATCTAGTGTGGTGAAGTATTTGCAGTTTCTTGTTTGTATTATTAAATCATCTATTAATGGGAATGGTTGAGCTTGTGGTATAACTAGTTTGTTCAATTCACGAAAATCTATACATAATCTTGATCGCTTGTTTTCATCTCTTTTGAATGCTAAGGTTACGGGGGCTGCGAATGGACTATAAGACTCTTCAATTAAATCATTTTGTAATAATTTTGCCACCTGATCTTCTATTTCCTTCTTATCTGCTATAGTGCATCTATACGGCCTTTTGCTGCAGAATCTGTCCACCAGTAAGTCAATTCTAGCTTCGTAATCCTTAACCGTGCCCACATCATATTTGTTCCTGGCAAATACTGTACTGTACTTTTCTATCAGTCTTTCTATCGTAATCTTTCTCATATTATCTAAGTGATCTAATTTTATTTTGAACCCGTCTTCTTCGATATGTTCATTAAAATTCACTTTAACTTCTTCATTTTTTTTCTTTCTTTTTCTCTGTATTTCCTGTTTCATCTTCTTTCTTCTGTAATATTTGTAGATTCTCATTTTGAATTAATCTAAATTTTTTGATAATATCTAATCCTATAAGAAAATCTTCAAAATCATCTCTCTCTACAATGAACACATCAACATATTTTTCTATGTCAAAAATTTTCACTTTTATGGTTACTAAACCTTTTGTTTGTGTCACACCATTGACTGTTTTTAAATATATCTTATTAACATCTTCTGTTTTTTTCTTTATCTTAATTAATTTTGTATTTATTAGAGAGGCTTGGGATCCTGGATCATATGTCCCATTTACCTGTAACTTCTCTTCTAATAATATTTTTACTTTAATCAATGGTGTGATTATTCGTTTTTTTGTTCTGTATTTAGATCTACTTCTAATACTGAGTTGCTTCCCAGTATTCTAGTTTCATATTTTTCTCTCTTTTTAAACCAGCATGAAGCTTCTGGATGATATCTGATGCCTTTGTCTAATTGTTCACAATTATTGCATGGCTTTTTTTCTTGAAATTTATTTTTACTAAAAAGTTTTTCATCTTTCTTTTTCATAAAATTATTTTTGTTCGCTAGACCCTCACATTTTCTAATTTCATGAAGTAATTTGGTCGAATTCTCACATTTTTCCTTATCTAACTTATTTCTAATGAACTCAGGTAAGCCTGCAGCTATAAGCATCACTAAAGTCTGTGAACTAATATTCTCATCCATATCTAACAATAATTTCTCTTTTTTCATGGCGTATTCCATCAGTAGACCTTCTTTAAACCTATATGATATAGCATGCATTCCTGTACTCCATCCTTGGTCTTCAAAAGTTTCCAAAAATTTTTCTTTCCACTCAGACCACACAGAGTCCATTGTTAATATTGTTAGGGTTGCTGAGTACCAGTCTAAGCATGACTTTTCCAAAAACAACCTTAATATCTCAATCTTATTACTGTCTGCATTGATTCCACATCTTCTACATTCTTTCTCAAACATCTCTACCCACTGTTTAGCATTTGAGTGTTTACATGTAAACTTCTCAACCATGAACTTCTCTGCTATATGTTTTAAATTTAGCTCATTCTCTTTATTTTGTGTGGATTCAACCATCTTATCTTTATTCACTACTTGTTCTAAATATAAATTATCAAACATTACATTACCTTCTTCATCAAAATATATTGTTTTCATTTTCTCGGTTAATGTAATCCACACACTCTTCTGTTGACCTCTTTGAGTAAAACTGTTCCTCAATCTTTTATAAATAAGTGTCTTAGTCAATTCTTCATGATCACTCATAAAGCTTTTCTCTAGGGGCAACACATATTCTTCATTTTCCTCTGTCTTAATTGTGGTAATTGAGAGAACATTTGTCTTCTTATCCTTCGGTGATCCCACAAAGTTAATGGTGAATTGCAGTCTTTTCGCCATTGTAACTCCTATTGTCGTTTTGTAAGACAATTATTGAAGGTGGGGTGAATAAACTGAAATCAGTTTCTCTGTAAACAAAGTTAGCAATTTTATTCACTATATATTATATTATAACAATTATTAATATTGATTTACACAATCTTACCTGTAAACAAAGAAACGACAATTACAGTTTCTAACTATCAATTCTCTATTTACACTATTTTATTTTACACACTGTTTACATGTTCTGTTATCTCACATAACCTTCTCTATCTGATAACTGCTGCTCCATCTGGTGGGGGCCTGTGGAAGCAGCACGGCAAATTCAAATGAAAGAGAGATCACTTTCATTACATATATATATACAAATATTTAATGGGCTAAAATATATTTTTTTTAAAACACCAGCCATAAATACTTGAAAATATAAAATTTCAGATCGATTGGATCGTTACAGCTAATATTGTAGGACAGACAGTCGGACACGTGCACTACTTAGCAAGAAAGGTCTATCTACCTTCAAGCTCTGCAAACAGGACCCTAACGGTATTTTCAAACTGTCTACAGCTTTCGTTCAACTAGTTTCTACGATGCATTAAATATTCCATTAGGCAGAGCCGAATGAGGCTTCTTACTCCCATGAACCGTCGATGTGTGTGTTTTTATAGCAAACCTCTCAGTTTCATTTTTTTAATCTTTCACGTTCACGGTTATCAACTGTGAAATTCTTAAGTTTTAATTTCAGCTACTTTTTTCCACTGATATGAAGTAAATATTTGCACCCGTAAATATTGTACTATTAAAAAAAAAAAAAAAAAGTAATAAAAACTTATCAAGAAAATAGCAGAAATGTCCAGAAGCAGAACTGGTAAGCAGTAAATATGAACTGGAGGCTCCAGGTGAGATTCAGCAGTGGATAAAGAGAATTTACAACGGGCACCTGGTCGGCTTTTCCTGTCTTTCTTATTTCTGCTTCATCGTGTCTTGTTCATTTCGCCATCGTCTTTCTCCTAGTCCGCGTAATCTTTCTCCATAACATACCTCCAGTAAAGCCTAGTTTGTTATTAAGACTAGTATCTATCAAACGTAGCTATTTTTCTGTCAATATGGCGTATTTGTTGTTGAAAACAGATCAAGTGTGATTCCTCTTCTTACAAGCTGACCAGGATCAAACGTTCTCAAAACAAGTTGATCCTAAAGTTTTCTTCGAAATATAAGCTAGCCGACCCTCTAAAAAAGCATAGTATGAATGTGGTTGCCTTTAGTTCAATTTGGTTCTAGGACATATTAGAAAGCTTCACCAATCGGTTTTGAGTGGCGAAATCAGTAATCAGTACTGTTACCGAGACTACAAAACTCGATTATACAGAAAGAAAGAATATTATAAAGAGAATGACCGATTAGTCAGCAAATAATCTTTTTTTATATTTTATAATACATTGCTACCATATTTGGTATTTGTCAATGCCGTGGTAAACTAGATTACATGTTGAAAGCTTGAAATGCTTTTAATTACTTTTTTTTTTAAACTAAACTTGTTTACAATTTCATAATAAAATTTTTAGAAAACAAATTGTTCTTAAAATAAATCCGCTCTTCAAAATAATTAATAATAAAGGAATTTATTCGCAAGATCGGGAGAGCTAAAACCATTTTGTTCCCTGCTACACTTGATTGTAAATATCACGAATTGTAATATCCCAAGTATAATATAATAATACCTATATCTTTTGAAAGATTATTTTCATAGTCTATACTATAGTTGGAATTTCCGAACCATATGAAACCTTATTTGTTCTTGCAAACAAGAAGAAAATTTAATATGAAAAAGTACAAATGTAAAAAAAATTGGTTTATTAAAACCTGTTCGAAAAAATGGTGGAAATCAGTGAAGTAGAATAGATTATGTCATATTTAATAATCATAAAAATCATCAAAATGGACATACAGTTTACCATTTGAGGTATATTACAAGAAATGATTATTTGTGCATTTTATATGTTTTTGCACCAATTCTGACCAAAAAAAACAAATGTCTAATTATACAGAATAATAGTGAAAAAAAAATCTTAGAAATGAAACACGATTTTTATAGTTGTTATCGTTTTATTTTCATCTTCTTCCTCATACTTTAAAACGATGAATATTGTAAACGAAATAAAAAAAAAAAAAAATTTATTATTATTTATTATCAATCCTTTATTGTGCTAAAATTACAATCTGTCTTTTTTTTTATTAGGCAATAAGTAATTAAGATAAATGCTCTCATTCATTCTCATTGTACTCGCTTCGGCGGTACATATACTAAAATTGGAACGAAAAAAAAAATTAAAACAGAAAAAGTGGCTCTACTGGTTGAGAGCTCAGTTGACGGGCCATCGCTGTAAAAATGTGTTGACTGTGACACTTTCATAAATTATGTCGAGAAAGGTGCGAGATCTGCAATCTACTTCGCCATCTCCACCTGTCACGTGTGCCAGATGGAGGCAAATATAACAGCATGTCTTGATTCTGTCTTGGCACCTTTTACTGCAGTCTGGAGATCGTTCCGATAGGGAATGTGCGGTGAACCTTCGAGAATGGCTGCATTTGGAGAATCATCGTAGGGCCAAATATAGGAGACGTTTACAAGAGGTATTTTAGGGCACTGGATACATTTACATCGAAAGGAAACCCGTTAATTTCTCATAGAAGAATTTATACGATGACATTTTTGCCTTCAAGCCAAAATCAGTCAGCTTTAATAACCCCACCTTATAGTTAATAAAAGTTCCTTACTACGGTGAAAATATCAACGCGGAGAGTAGGAAAATTTATGGAAAAATTGCCTGTTGTAAAACATTAGTGGTTAAGACGTTAGTGGTTCGGTTTCACGGATATAGTACCAAAGCGAACCAGCTCGTTATTTCTACAATGGGAATCTGTGTCACTAAGATTCGACGAGTCTGTGTTCTACTCTATCTATGGCTACTCTAAATTAAAACAAGGTTCGTTAAATATACCAAAAGAAAACTAAGTGACATCTCATTAATATTATTTTAAATTGATGACATCGGCGTCAAACGTTTATTACCTCTTTGGAAAAAATAAAATAATTTGTATCATAGATTTATAAAGTACGCCATCTCCACGCAATCTGACAAAGTTAGGCACCATTAGAATGAAGTATTTCTCTCTTCGTAAGATCTTATGGAAATATGCCTAAGTGAAGGTGAAAATAGTTGCTATTCTTTGTATCTTACTGAAAATTTTGATTAAGCTAAAACCATGAGGAGTTCTTATTACGAACAATTATAATAATCAATTTTCCTGAGGTGCCAGAATAAACCCCACAAATCAGTGTCCAGTTAATAAATGAGAAAATTAATATTTATAGTACTAATATTGAATATTTCAATTTAAGTTATTTTTCTTAACAAAGAAAAACATTTAAATTTCAGAATCATTAAGTGAATAGTAATAACTTTATGACTTTTATTTTTACTAATGCCCAAAGTTTTGCTATTTTATTTTAAATTTTAGGGCATATACGAGTATATCAAAATAGTTCAGAACATATATCACTTTCAAACCATAGGCAGAGTATAGAGAGTAAATTAATCCTAGTATTTTAGAGGTTGTACACAAATTTTTCCAACTACCAATAAACAAATTGTTTTTTAAAACCTCAAAATAGTTTTTAAAACTGCCAAACAATCTTGTCTTTTTTTTTTTTTAAATTAAAAATTCCAATATTTTTTATGACTAAATTTCTTCATAATATTCTCTCATTACTTTAAAAAACTTTAATTTGTCTAGAAAATATATGTTTTGCATTTTCATCAAAGAACTATGAAAATTTACCATTTATAAATGGTCATATTATTTTTTGAGAACTGCGGAACAGCAACTTGCATTTTACTGAATCAATTTGTGTTTCGTATAGTTACAAATGAATCACTTTAAAATACAATAATTTGCCTAACCTTTTCTGGATAACTATGATTTAGTTGTGGAATGTATAATGTTGGTGTGCCATATTTGGTAGCCGTGGCTGCACTAATTATCTAAAATTAAGTAAACTCTTGCGGAATTTGATAGAAATCTCACCAGTTTCTTCCTTAATACTAATTTCATCTGATTCCCCCAAAATGTAGCAAAACTTAAATTCATAACTTTACAAAAAATTACATACAGACAAAGAAAAGTATAATGATACTGTTCTGACCTTAAAAACAAATATTTCCTTAAACTACTACTGACTAAGCTTGCCGCGTTTACTATTGCTTTGTATACACAACTCCACAGACTACAAAACTTAACAAAATAAATTGATACGGATGATTTTCAATGCTTCGTGGCAAGTTAAAAAAAACTGTGAAGCGAGGACGAAGTAGAAGTCCCGCCGACACTAGTCTAACAAGCAAGCATTATGCATTAATATATTTCCAAATTATATTATTATTTATTTATTTTAGGTAATAGCTTTAAGAGATTCATTATTTCGTAATATATCTTAACGTAGAGATTCAGTGAGAAGTTCTGAGATTAAATAGATACATCTGAGCTACATATTTAGGCAGTATTAAGTTGATAGAAAATAATTATTTGTTCGTGCTCGGCAACTATTCAAGCCCTCCCACATAAATATAAGCACCACTTCCTTCGGAGAAGCCGGTGTTTATGTTCCATTGACTTGAGCGGCTGTGACTCTCACGCAGGTGACTGGACAAAGGCCGATAGGATCGCGGTCCACGGAGCCGCTAAAGGAGGCGTTGACGCAAACGACCAATTGTCTGCCAATTACATCGTAAGATGGCTTCTGGAGATAGCCGTATTCCTATTTACAGTCAACGCTTACTCCGCGTATTTACGGTCAACAAATCCAGGTAAGGGACTCGGTGATGCAAGTTTCGATTTGTACAGTAGTGAAAAAATCGTTAGACATTGCATAGCGAAACAAAAAATAACGCGAGATCTTCTCAGCATCCAGCCAACTGGGCTAGTCCTTCGCGACTGAGGGATTTCTCTCATGGCCAAACAATCTCCATGGCTGTCAAAAAATGTACACAGCGTGATTATTATCATATTCGGAAGATCTTTCATGTGTGCAGTGTAGCTCGGTTGGTAGAGCGCCCGACTGTATATTTTGTTTGAGGCACAAGGTTTGAGTCATAAGCACTTTTTTTTTTATGATTAATGTACAGTTTGATATAAAAAATAACGTCACTTGGAGTCATGTTACTCCATGGAGACTGAAAAATAGTATGCAAGCCTATCACTACAACAAGGTAGTTTTATTTATGTCAGCACCAAAAAAGACAACATTATCGGTATAAAATCATTTCGGTTATCTGCCACTTAAATTACCAGAGCGATGAGGAAAATTTTGGAAAAGTGGCTGTAATGTAATGTAATGTAATGTAATGTAATGTAATGTAATGCCCCTAAATTGAATTGCACGGAGTTAATAAATAAACGATGACTTAAATATAATATGTTTAAATATCTGTACATTTTTTTTAAGTTCTCACATTTTCGATTATAGTATTTTAACTAAAACTAAATTTCTGATCGGTGAGGACGCTGGCTTTAGTGTAGTACAATTCGTTTTACAGTAAGTGCTTTAATGTACATTTCTCAGTCGAAATTCTATTTGTATAATGTTGTTTACTCACTTGCTTATCCTCCCTTAAGCGACCCTTCTCTAATATTGTCCCTCTGAACGAATTACCCCTCCCTGTTAGAACAAGGAACTGTAAGAAATGGTAGGAAGTAGACGATATAACGGTGTTTTGTCCAGAGAAGAAATATCGAATCCACTTTTGCCACAAAGAACTTTCCACCCTAGTTCGTCAGTTACGCTTCAATCATGATCCCAGGGTGGATTTAGAAGTCCCACTTCTATTCTGCCTGGGATACATTGCGTTATCCGATTGTCTATTCTTAACATGTTCATTAATTAAGTATATACATAATTTATCTAATATTCTATGTAAGTTTTATTCGCCATGTTGGAAAGGGTGTCCCAGAATTAACGCAAGATTTGAATTTGCCGCCTAAACATACAGTTTAGGGTTAGTAAAAAAGGAGCGTAACACGATAGAAAAACTTTATTGTTGAACATTATCTCAAAAATAATGAAAGTTTAGCGGCCGCAATTCAAAAATTTCATACAAAATATGGTCGGAATAGTGTTTAGACTTCATCAACTGTGAAGAGATTAATTGAAAAAATTAGGGAGACTGGATCAGTTGGAGACACTAAACAAACTGGTCGTTCAAAAACAAGCCGTTCAAATGTCAATATCGAAGCAGTGCGTGAGAGTGTTGCTGAAAATCCAGGAACATCAATTTGGCGCCGTAAACACAGTTCTTTGTGCCGAAATTGGATGATATTGATGTGGCCAATATGTGGTTTCAACGAGATGGTGCCACATGCCATACATTCGATGAAACAATTCAAATACTGCATGAGACATTTCCAGGTCGTGTACTCTCTCGTTTCGGGGATCAGAATTGGCCCCCTAATTCATGTGATTTAACACCTTTAGATTTCTTTTTATGCGGTAATTTGAAGTCTAAGGTGTATATAAAGAAGCCTACATCCACCTGTGCATTACAAGAGGAAATTCAACACTGGCTCAACGAAATTCAACCACATTTATGCCAAATGGTCATGGAAAATTTCGACAAAAGAGTGCGTATGTGCCAGCAAAGTCGTGGAGGCCATTGGCCCGATGTGTTATTCCATAAATAGCCCTATCCTATTTACTTTATAATTCAATAAAAAAATAACAAGAAAAATACTAAAAACTGTGTTTTCTATTTAAATCAAATCTTGCGTTAATTCTGGGACACCCTTCATTTACCACTCGCAGATTGAGAAATTCACAAATGCTTATCGAATCAGCATATTGCACTTTTGTTTTGGTCTTGAAAAACGTGTGATAAAATAAACATAGGTACGTTTGTATCTACCCCTGCCTTCACCCACTCGGTTTAAACGTGTGTAGCAGTACCATAGTATCTCCCATCCTCCAAGTTCTCTACTGCTCAGTCCTTGTGATCCTCGGCATTCCAGCTTGACCTGCTGGACTGAACCAGACCTTCCAGCGTCTCCCGTTCATAGACAAACAGGAGTGGAGCTCTACCATTTATCCTCTCTGCCCACTGACAGAGGTAGGTCGGATTCCTGTGAGCTGCAAGCTCTTCCCTGAGTAGAACACAGGCCCTCCTCCACACAGAATCAGCCATGCCCTGTCAGGATATGCGAGCTCCAATAGTTATGGAAAACCTTCTTACATGTAAAGTTTTTTATGAATTCTAATTAACATTATAATATAAAAGTTAATTAAGCCGAATTCGGTTGCTATAAGAGAATATTTTTTATTTGACCAGCTTTTTTCGATAAGCTATTACAATTAATAAATGAATAGAAGTGTGTTTTAAATGTATGAGTAGTATCATGTTGATTGTATTGAATTAATAATGTATTATTCCAGTAATGTTTTATCAAAGAAACCTCAAAGCTCATTATCATGGTATTAATTAGTTTTCAGTATAACTAATCCAAACACAATATTGGATTTGAATTGAAATTAAGGCGATCGTATATGTTTATCTAGTTAGCATACAGGCAAGTGTATTGCAATTATTGTTAAATATTGCGTACTGAGGAAATTGATTTTGTATAGTGAAATTATTTTATTTTTTAGGTTATTGCCGGTTAAGTTATAGATATAATCAATGATTTTTTGTTTGTGTTATTCAATGGGTAGTTATTATGGTGAGATCAATGAAGCCCTTAACTGGGCGATACTCTGTACACTTAAACAAATGCCAATAATAACCAATATAGCTTATATACACTTATATAATCTTTGACTACCTTAATGTTGGAAGCTGTTTCTGACAGCGACTCAGCAAACTTCTGCAACTCCATAAGATCTGGCGCCGACAAATATCAGTTGATGATATCTCCTCGCCAGGAAGAATCGGCGGTTCGTTCTGCAGAGGTTTCTGCAGGGTTTTCAGAGGTTTCTGCAGTTCTTTCAGCATTTTTAACCCGGGAGAACTTGCACCGTGATATTTTCACAGACTCTTGAAGAAAATCACTGGGGTTCGGTAGGGAGACCGTCCTTCCGTCCAGAGCTGTTGATGGATGATTATCGACCTCAGTCCTCGCACAGGCGAGTTTTTGTGGAAAAAAATTGAAGAGTTGAAAAAATACCTTGAGAGATTCTCTGCTCGTAGCAAATTCTCTCGACACGTTTTGTCTTTGAATTTTTTTATTGGTTTTATTTATTTAATATACAGAGGGGTCCAAAAAAATGTATCCACTGTTTAAAAGTCCATAACTTGCAAACTAATTGACGGAGTTGTCTCATTTTTGGTGAAAGTGTAGCTTAAAGTCCAACTTAAAGATATCACTGTAGGTGTTCGAAATGGTCGCCATTAACATCAACACAATCATCTCTGCAAACTCTTCATCGTTGCGCACCATGTTATTAAACCACTCGCTGTACTCCATTTTATGATCTGGGTCGTTCTCGTTCATTTCGTGTAGCAATATTGGGATGTAGCACTTGATGTAGCAAAAATTCACTCGTTTCACGGGCACACTGTCTCACAGACTTCTGTGGTGAGCGAGTGAATTGTTGTAACACAAGATGGGAGTTAAATGGACTTGTTACTGTTACAGGTCGTCCAGATCGTTGTTTGTGTACATCTTTAACACAGCCTTCGGCTTCAAATTTGTCTCGAATGCGACGAATCGTTAAACGTGTCGGTGGCTCTGTTTGATACACATTTCGCTATTGCCGTTGAACCTCATTAATGTTTTCGTACTTAAAATACCACTTAAAAACAGACTTCCTTTCATCAAATATAAGCCTTACGCCAGCCATGTTTACTCGAGTAAAAAGGTACGACTAACAATAAAACACTAACTATCTGGCGACTGTCATCTGACAAAACAAAACAACGCAATACAACGCTTGTATGGCGAAATGAGATAACTCCGTCGATAATTTGCAAGTTATGGACTTTTAAACAGTGGATAGATTTTTTTGGACCCCTCTGTATTTATAATATTACGGTATTTCGTTAGATCATTTCATAATTAGCCATGTAAGCCCCTAGATACCGAACTTCCATTTGAACTGAGAATCAGCCTCAAAAGAATAAGTGAACTTAAAGATGAGCCGATTTCCGAAAAAGAGAGTATGTGTGAGAAAAGATTTCTGTCCATTTTTTCGACAAAGAAGAAAGTAAACAAAAAAAAATGACGATGATATCTTACTAAGATGAATCTGAGCTATATTTTTTCTTAAACTTCCTTTGTGGTTTATTGATTAATAAAACTTTTGTTAGTTCAAAAAGTCCTTTTCATTCATTTATCTTTTAGAAATATTATAATAATTTTATTTGGCATATAAATGGTTTATTATCTGAAAAAAAATATGAAATGGTAAGGTTACGGTAAGGGTAAGGGAGCAAAGATACTCTTATCTAAACTGTAATTTCAAAGATAATGTAATGAATTATATTATAAATTTCCTAAACATCGTATATTCAATACCATATTCGGTGAGCCATACAATTTAAATACAGGTGTTCCGTGAGGGTGAATGGATAAGACAAATCCTATCCTACCATGATAAGTTTCGTCAACCTACACTGGCTCCAGGGCTGATAGAAGAGCGTGGGGGACTTCCCAAGACTCCGCTTCCTCTTTCGCATGCAAGGGAGGTGACAACCATGTGGATTTGGGAGGTCTCTGGGCTGTTTGTAACTACTGCATGAACGAGCGAGTGAATGAAGAATTGTAAATATGGTATGAATGAGAACATTTATCACAATTACTTATTGCCTAATAAGGCAGGTTGTAATTCTATCCTAAATTAAAATTGTTTTATAATCTGTAATCTGTTTACTCATACAGTATGGTCTAATCCATTTTGCACCCCACAGTTTCATGACCACTAATAGTGGGGGTTATCACACTTGAAGCTCGACCTCATCATGGAACGATTGTCAACTTCATTTATCCTCACGAGACCCGATGAGACCCATTTCACTCGAAGTAATTATTGCGAAGAAACCGAGAACGCTCTCCCCCAAGATAATATTACAAGTACGACAGATACGAAAAGATTTTAAACAACCTCCATTGACCTCTGACATCAATTAGACCTTTGAACACACTAAGGCAGCTGAAGCTCTTTTGAAGGTAACTCCTCCCGAAGGAGGAAGAAACCGGGAATGGAAACCGGGAGAGAGCGGAAGCATAAATCTCAATCGACGCCTTCACGGCCAATAATTTTCGGCCTCTTAAGCCTGAGGAATGCTTTTAAGGCGGAGATGGAACAAGGATAAGAAAATAAATAGCATGAATCCAGCTGCGTTGTCTATGAAGGAGCTATTTCTGACTAGCCTTCAGACGGCCGGCCGCTTCGTCAGTCTGCTACTAATCATTTTGATCTGTTTACCAAACACAGTTAGGCCTAATAGAGTCCTATCAAAGCATTTGATGAGAAATGACTAGGCATTTTTCGAGGAAGAAGCTAAAACTAGCAAAGAGGCTAGCTGGGCAGACTTTTCAGGCTAAACGTTTTTAGGTAATAATATATGTTTTTGAATCAGAATTACTACATAAATGGTAAAGGTTTGTACAAACATCTTTTAAAAAACAAAATCTCTTATTTTTTTTTTTATAATTTTTTATCTATGGGGGACACCAAAAATGTCAAAAATCAAGCGCATCCAAGTCCTAAGAACAATAGTAAATGCCACTTATTACGTCAGCAACAAAACCCTTCATAATAATCTGAATATACCTTACATTCTTGAACTCATCCCTTCCAAGTTCATAAAATTCCAAAGTAACCAATTTAACCACCCTAATCCCCTAGCACAGTCATTGTACTGCACCACTCATCCTTATAATCGTCCTCGGAGACTAAAACAGCAGTGACCTCGTGACCTGCTTTAAATAAGTGGCAGTGGGGTATTTACTTTAAATAGAGTAGTGGGAGTCCAATCATGTCCGGAGCGCCTGTGGCTCTCGCGCTCTTGGTCATACTCCACTGGATCGTATCCGGTGACGTGACTGATAGAGGAGCGTGGGGGAGTACCCAAGACTCCACTTCCTCTTTCGCATGCGAGGGAGAAGACAACCGTGTGGATTTGGGAGGTCTCTGGGCTATCTGTAAAAACTGTATGAATGAGCGAGTGAATGAAGTATGAACGAGAACATTGATCAAAATTACTTATTGCCTAATTAGGCAGATTGTAATTTTATCGCAATAATGACTTGATTTGAAAAAATCATAAATGTAGTTGGATTAGAAAATTTTTGAATATTTATTAATATTGGAATTTCTAAACTCAATTTTCGTTTCCATCACTGTTAATAATTTGTAACCGATGAATAAAATATACAGGAAAGATCGAACCCGGGAACATCTCAATATAACATTACAATATCCAGTACCTGAATATTTTGTCTTTGGCTAATAATCATTAATGATCTTTGGATGTCTTTAAGTATTGCCGAAAAAATGTATATGTGCCCGTAGTCATGTCAAAGAAAACCGAATTTAAAATTTATAGGGGCTAGAGAAAAATAACAAGTTAGAGCAATGAGTGAGCCATACTTAAGTGACTCTTATCTTTTCCGTTATTGTGTTTGCAAGTGTTGTTAGCATCTTCTAAACTTCATTGGTAAGTCGAATATTTTGAAGTACCTATTTTCAATCTTTCAGTGATCACTGGTATATTTATCAAAGGGTCTTTTGACTACCGAATACACTGGAGCGATTCTAGTCAGGTCAGGATAGATAGTATGATCAAAAAAAAAATTACCCTTAAGCGAATATTTGACACGGCTGAAGGCAAACGCTCCCAATTTTATTTGATTTAATGTGTTACTAATGAGTACGCGGGGCAGGGACAACTATCAAATCAGATTTCATAACCATGGCGATGTAAACAGCACCACCACACAACAACATTCGGAAAGAATATTCCATCGTTCGGCGTACTGGGATTGTTACAAGTCAGTTTCAAGCTTGAGATTCCGCCATCTTGTTTCGAACTAGAAGTGCTTAAAGGCTTAATACATTAACAGAAGTTATTCTCACCGTAAAAAAAAATACGGTACACGAATAACGTTTCCATGGCTATCGTAAAATAAGTTTATGTTTGGTGTTTTTGGTCACCGCATTTTTTTTTTTTTTTTTTAGCGAGAGTTTTTCAATATCCATTAAAGAATATTTATGATGTTATAACTCGGTACGTCGTTAAAGCTACGATAAAATGTTCAGTCTACCGATAAAAAAAACAAAAAAAACAAACGTTAACGACTCCTGCTAACTTTTTATTAAACCTTTTGGAATATGCACTTTCTCTACACAAATAATATAGTCGTAGACCCAAAACAGCACCCACAAATTACTGTAAAGCAGTAAAAAATACTGAAGAATTGAAGGCGCAGGCTACGTATCTTCATACATGAAAAAACAAAAGAAACGACTAGAATATGTTTCCACTATCCAGGACACAACGCTCAAGTAGTTTTATCTAACAGATAGACAAAATAAAAAAGTAACATTTAAACCGACATGTTAAAAACCCCGTAAATGAAATCGACATTTTCAGTCCACGAGAATGAAAAACATTCATCTATCAAGTCTACTGCAACTTGTCGTGTGAAAATCTAAATATTTTATTTTTTTTGTCTGAAATAAACAAGTTAAAAAATAATTCCAAGTCAATTAAAAAATAATACTTCAGCCTGATTGGAAAGATTTAATCGAGACAGAAACGTCACTTCATTTAGACAAGCCCGCGAATATGCTAATACTTCAGTCACCATTTTTTGTTTTTTCTTACAGGAAAGTAATATATTCCTTGAGAAAAACAACTTGTAGACAGGCATATAATAGGATTGATAAGTAGCTAAATAAATTACGACATTAAAAAATAATAAACACACTTAACTAACCTTCGAATAGAGCAAGAATTTTATATACAGCTGTGACCAATCAAATTAATTATTACCTGAAACGAATAAAAACAAATATGATTACCAATTATGAAAAACAGTCTTCTTATAATTAATAATAAATAATTTTTAAGTTATAAAAATGACTGATTCATTTGTTAGGAATTTCCCGAATACAAGTTTCATCATTGGTCCTGTTCCAGACATCTTTTAACCCATATCCGTCCTTATCATCCTGTAGGATTTTTAGGGACAGTCTTGTGATTTTTGGCTATCCCCGCAGTTGGCTACAGCATTCTGTTCTTGTCTCAGTCATTTCGATGAGTCATTTTTTAACAATGTCCACTATGTTAATGTGAAAAAGCTATTTTAGGAAATATTCAATTAATAAAGTTAGTAAAATAAATCTATGACAATATGCCAACCTCATCAAATCGTACATCTTTGTTGGTTTAAAAGACTATAAATAACTAAAATTCATAAAATCGTTTTAGCAACTGTTACCAAACCATTAAATGTGCATTGTAATATCACACATAATTTTTTTCTCTTAAATTGTTTACATTTTATAGTTGGTCATGTCGAATCATTCCAGAAATGATCAAAACTCAGTAAATAGGATTCGTTCCAGTGCAGTGTCATGAATGATACTACCATGTAAAGGTAATGTACAAAAGAAGTGGTGTTGTTTCAATTGACTTGTTCTCAATTGGGATGTATGTTGTTGATTATTGTAGTGTTAAGGCAACAAGGCAACACAGGCCTTGGGAAAATTTTAAGTACAACAGCAGCACAACTCGGACTAGCCCTACAGTATCGCTGGTGGAGATTTTTAACACGGCTTTCACTTTTGATGTCGGTGCTAGACAAAATGCAGACCACATTATTGGAGAAATGGAGGTTGAACCACTGTTCGCTGAAGGCGATGAGTACCCTTTAAGGACTAAAGCAGATTACTGGGTACCAGCACCGTCAGAACAGGGTCACACATACTCTCCAAAGAATCGGTAATTCTCAGCAAAGAAGACTCTCCATTAGCGCCTGATCTGCAGCTGGACTGGTTCAGAGCCAAGTAGATTCAATTGTTAAGATAAAATGTTCATTCACTTCTTTCGATATTATCATAAGTTCGTTGTACATTTTTATTTGAGGCAAGAACATATGTTTTCAGAGGTAAGAGGTTAGTAGTGTGTTGTACATTTCTTAGCTTTTTTGTATTTGCGGTATCATGGTTCTGCTCATTATTGTAAGTTAGATATACCTCTTATATTTAATAAAAATGTTATTTTCATGATTTACTACCATATATATATATTTGTTATCAGTCAAGCATAAGTATTCAAACTAATAAAGCCTCAACGGTAAAATTAAAGTTTTGATTCCTAATTGTGGATGTTTAATAAATACTTTTTTTATCTATCTGACTCGAATTACCTTTGGTGAGCGAAGGTGGACTAAATTACCAACCCCAGATATGTTTCTTTTGATTTAACTTCTCTATTATTACCAAATTTTATTAAGGGCAGAATGCATCATAATGCTGGTGGCTTAGTTAGAGTCAGCCAGCAATATGATCCCATTGAGAGTATATGTTTTTAATAGATTAGGAGTTCGGGGAAGTAGAGCCCGAAGTTGAACTTATTTCAACAAAAACACTCCGCATGAAGAACAAGCGATATCTTATAATTCCTTTCTTTTTTGAACAGCTGTTCAATTAGTCATAAGAACAATTGCCATCATCTACCTTACGTTGTTACATCACAACATGATTCTATTTCAGGGCTCACCACTAACCACTTTTCCGCTATAATTAATACAACTTAACTCTTAAACGATTTTCTCTTAGAAAATCAACAAACTAGAAGAAGAACACAAGACGAATACCGAAGAAAATTGCCTAAAAAGTTAAATTAAGGACTTGGAGAGAGCCTAATCCTTAATCAGCTGGGGATGATGGGCCACCATCTTGAAAAAACCCTATTAATCCTAAATTAGCCAGTAAAACCCTTGATAGCACGGATTATTTTCGTCTCCTGCTGCCCTTTTTATGGCGTCATTATCCTATCGTCATTTCCTAAGCCCTTCTCCAAATAATGCCCCAGTAGGGACTTTAAAAGTGAGAATCTGAGTACAACAAAGATTTTTGAACAGTTCCCTAGCATGTTCGCAGCCAGCCTGTTAACATAACAATGGTTTGTATAAATGCAAACAATGTATTAACAATTACAGTTGCTAAAACTAGTTCTGCCGATTGATAGATCTCACAGAATCTCTCACGCTGAATTAGAATCTTAAACACTTGTTCTGGACTTGGTTTGTCAAAAATCGCATTTCTAACTAAAAAATATTTATCATTTTAAGTAGTCAAACGTATGTTCACGGCAGTGCAGCGTCATTTTTGGTTAACAAGCCGTTGTAGCTATCTTTTTGGGGTAATTAAACCTATTTAGTGATACATATCGGGACCTTATTAGCGAGGTGTTGTTTTCCCATTGTATTAACGTTCTTATAGAACTTGAAGATGGTGTCTAGCGGTCGTGTGCTGAGCCGCATCAACGAGAAGTAAGAGGAACATTGTTGGCAGAGGTGATAGACCGAGGTAAGCAAATTTCTTTCTCTATCTTCTTTATACAGTCTAAATACCCTGGTGTTGGGTGTTTTGGCGTGTACACTTACTTGCCGTGACTCCTACTGCCTCCTTGTCAGTGAGACCAGTGCCACAAAGTCGACCAGGGGAAAAACAACGGAGTTGACGTGAGCGAGTTTCATTGGAATAGTATTTATAATCATTAATGATTCCTCATTTGAAGGTTTTGTTGATGGATAGACATGGGTTGATGGGAACTTTAGTTCATTTTTTTATCAACCTAAACCAATATCCTAATAAAACCTATATTATTATTATTATTTATTATTCACCTAATTTATATACTTAAGGCTAATAGTAATTAATAATATTAATAATTCTGATTAATAATCTTGGATATCATCACCCCCTATTTCCTTGGGTCTGATGTTGTATATTCTTTAGGCTGTGTAATTTCAAATGAGTACTTGTGGAATCTCTAAATTCTGCATTGACAATACAATACAAATACCCTTGATGTCTGGTACAGTTATGAATATTATAAAATATGGGAAAATCACTCAAGATAGCTATAACTTTTGAAAAAAACTGAAAATCCTTGTGTTCCTCGTCTGAGCTCTGATTGTAGCAAAACAAAAAAGTTTCAGATTATTGTAAAAAATAATATAGACGGAGACATGGCTTAGGCATAAATCTAGGCACAAGTAAAAATTTTAAAAATTAATACGCATTATATTTGAGTGACGAACTCTTGGAGCGGGAAACTTAAATAGTTTATAATCCATTATCAATAGATACTGGATATTGATTTAGCTATTATTCGATGGGTTTTACTACTGAGCTATCTGACTTCATAACTGATATGCATGTGCCCCGACAGTACACAAGGTTAGGTTTTATAAGTAGTTTACGAGGTCTTGGAATGACCACGAGTTCACACTCGGCGTGTGAGGGTAGGCGAAAACCGTCCGGATCCTAAAGGCGAGTGTGAACTCGTGGTCATTATACAGGAAGCGTGAAGAAGCTAGCGAGAAGAATCTAGATTCCCCCACTACGAAGGTGGACAAACAACACCGGACTAAAGATGGCAAGGTTAAGGATATAGTGTAGAGGGTTTCATGAATGATGGGGATATATTTTGAGGGTTTTTTTTGGGGGGGGGGTTCTCAGCCCCTGTGAGTATTATTTTTAAAAAATTGAACATAATAAACTATAATTTTGAATGCGGATTTCTTCTTGTACTACATAGCTTATGCATTGTAAGGAGTGCATGTCTTAAAACTAACATTATCGGTTTGTTGTTAATAAAACTATATAATGAAAAGGGACTAGGTGATGGGGCTCACCTTCGGGTGAACGAATTGTCGGCTAAAACTAGGGGGTATACATAGCCCGAAACGACCAATGAGCTGGGGTTTTATTTCAGCCAGTCGGCTTGCATAAGGTACCTGCTAGCTGGGTTGTGCTGTTCTGTGGACTCTAGGGGCTGCCTGTGGACTCGTCTGCAGCTACGTCAATTATTTTTTTTAATATTTACACTGATATTACTTTGTGGTTTGGTAATATTATTTACATTTGTATATTTAACTAATTTACAATATATACATGGCAAATTCGCTTCAATAGAGTAGTGGTCAAAAAGTCGCTACAGTAGTGGTCGCTACATTCATCAACTAATTGCTAAAGTTGAAATGATCGGATTTTCATTTCATTTGCACCAACTGGTTATGTTATATAATTTTAATTATTTTTATAATTAACACCACATAAGATTGTAGTATATTGAGATACTTATACGTATATAACTGGTATTTGGAAATGATTTTTATAGTGTTGGGTAGCATTTATGTTAATTAACCAATGAGCCTAATTTAAACCGGATCCTTTAGACTGTCAAGGCATGCATGGCGTACATACAATCAAATGAATAGGGATACCAACGTGGCAAACATAGGCATGCAAGAGATCGCAGGCATGGTCCTAAAGCCAGCTTGAGTGAATAAAAAAAAAAAACTAGTTAGTAGCTCTCTTTAGAGAACTCATGCAAAGCTTATGATGAATAGTGGAATAAAAACGTTCAAAAAAATTATAACTTAGATAGGTGTGAATTGGTTTGTAAGCATTGAGAATAATTTATGTGCATAAAGCTAACGAATGCGCACGACGAGGGGTGCAAAATCTCTAACAAATCTGCTATCTGCTGATATTTTAATTGAAGACTCTAAGTTGCAAAGTAAAATACAGAATAGCAATTAAAGAATAATCCACAGACCATCACATCCAATCCTTTCTCTATAATGGTCGTTTTAACGGTCATCGAGCTCCGGATCTGCGCTTTTGACAGCTTAATACCTTCTGGAGAAAAACAAGCTCCCCGTGCGTTTATTTCCTTCAAGTTTATTTATAGTATTTTCTCCTTTTTATTTTATTTTATTTATTTTTTTTTTTTTTTCAGTTTGAGTCGTTGAACTTTTAATAGCCACCTTGGCATTTGATAGCTGTTCAATCTATGCTTCCTTCCTACCCAGAGTATTCCCACATAAATCTTTTCATATAACAGAGGGATTAGAAAGTTCAAGAAACCCTTTTCAAAGTTTTATTATCACAAATCAAAATATATTATGTATTGGGTTAGCAACAAAGTGATTTCGGTTTGCACGAGTAGATAGCGTTATGTTTGTTTCGTTATTCTTTTCTCAATGTTAGAATTTTTTCTTTTGAGATTTGGTAGTCGATACCTCTAGGTTGCTATAGACAGAGATTCCGTGTAATTTTGTTTACAACTGTCAGTCTAAGGTCAGTTTTAACATGGAGTGCAAAAATAAGCATTTTCGACACATTTTACTTTTTTATTTTCATAAAGACAAGAAAGCGGCTGAGGCTCACAAAGAGATATGTGAGTTTTATTGTGTTAAATGTTCAACAGAACGCACGTGTCCTGAATTGGTTTAAAAAATTTGACCAACGTTCTGGTCGACTATCTGATGATGACAAAATGAAAGGAATAATTGAATCGAATCGTCATATAACTGTGCGAGAGATTCCAAAACAGTTAAATGTATCACACACAACAATTTAAAATCTTATAAGACGTCTTGGACTTGTTAAGAAACTCGATATTTGGGTTCCACCACGACAATGTGAAGGCCTCACACATCTTTAGCAACTCGTGCGAAACTATTGGAGCTTGGTTGGGAAGTGATATCGCATCCCCCATACAGCACCACCGGATTATCATTTATTTCCAAGTTTACAAAACTTCATAAATGGTAAAAATTTCAGTAATAACGATGACCTCAAATCGCACTTGGTTGAGTTTTTTTCTGATAAGGACCAGAAGTTCTATGAGCGCAGGATCATGAAGTTACCAGAAAGACAGAAAAAGGTCATCGAACAGAATGGAAGATGTTAGACTGATTAAAGTTTATTTTTTGTATAGAAAACTTTTTGTATTACACTGAAAAACCGAAATTACTTTCTTGCCAACGTCAATACTTACACGTGATACGTGAATGGCTCAAACTATTGGAGAATTATCAAAACTTCTCCCGCTCCTAAAATGATTGGAGCCAAAATTTGCTGATGTTCCAACAAAGCTAACATCAAGTCTATATACAGATTTCCAATTTCACGTACCAAATGATACCCTTCACTCTGACTTCACGCGATGTATATTTCTTGGTTGTGATATTAGTTACAGTCGTAAACGCCTATCGTCTCTAGAAATCTAGAGTGATTTGGAGTCCAGTACAGAGCGAATGTTCAGTGAAGATTTGGGGATGAGAAGGGTCGCTACAATTGGTCCAGTGGTCTGAGCGCCAGTTTTTGACCAAAAATGGTCATACCCACTGTGCCCCGTCCTCTTTATTGACCCTATCTAACCCACAGGGACTTCTTTTTATTCTCCCGAATTCAAAGGGAAATGAAAGGAAAGCGTATTGCGGATGTTGAAGAATTAATGACAAAAACGACTTTGGCGTTGTCTGAGATCATAAAAAAGGAAGTTAAAAAATGTTTAGAACAGTGGAATAAAGAATTTGGACAAGTGTATCGACTCCAATGGAGATTACTTTGAAGGAGATCAAAGTATTTATGTAAAAAAAAAATGAAATAAATCACTTTGTACAAAAATAGTTCGGTTTGTTTTGGGTACGCCCTTGTGTACTCCTAGTTTCAGTGATTCAAAATTTACCAATAGTTAATTATGAAATACTGGTTTCAAGCTAGCCTTTATTAAGTGGAATTGTTTGCGAACTGTGAATTTGTTTCATTTCAAAAGTATGATTGGGCGTCTTGACTTTCAACCCTAAAAATCACGATAGAAATTTAAAAATAAAAAAATTACGAAAGGTTAAACCCATATGCTCACATGTTTCCATAAAACAACGCATAAACCATATGTACTGATAACATAAATTTATTGAAATCCTGAAAACTGGGATCAATTTCAATAATAAATGATACGGTGTAAAGAAGACTCCAGGCATATGATAAATGACGAAGTCAAAAACACAACTGAGAGGATATCGAAGACTTTGTATGAAATGGCGAAGGAACCTTTGATGGCGCTGTACCGGATCCAAGAGAACATCAGGAAGGAATCTGTGGCTCTCGTCCACCGGAGAAAAGAAGCACAAGACCTAGGCCGTAGTCTGCAAGGGGGGACATACGACGTGGAGTACGCTGCAGAGGCCGTAGCAAGCATGAAGGGTGTGGAAGACGTCTTGCTCAGGCTGCAGGAGTTGGTGAGGAGCGCACTGGTACACGTGCAATGTACCAACGAGAAACATCAGGGGATGTTACAGAAAATGATCAATTTTCTTTTTAGTAAAATATATCAAGATTATTATTATTAGTTTATATTTTTATTAACTATTATTGGTTAGAGTCATAAATCAGTCTTAGAAAAAATTATTAATCCTTATATCTCTAAGCACAATATACACGAAAGGAGTCAGGAAACCCTGTATTCTTTGATTAAAGTAGAAATAACGGGTAAAATCCATGTTTTATCAAAGTGAAATTTTGTTATATTGAAGTAGAGTAAACATGTAATTAATAGAGGTGATGGAGGGCAAGTTTATGAAGGAGTCGTGTATTGAACCCAGGGACATGATTACCGCCTAGACAACTTTCTATTTGTTTACTATTTAACCAATAATAATTTAAAATGTATAGAGGGTAAAAAAAAAGCTTTGAAGTTGTAATCGGCCAGTTTATTTTTTTAACTTGGACGAAGTTGTATTAAAAAAGTTAAATCAATCGAAAAAACCACGAGATAAAGTGCGAAAAAAAAAACAGGAAAAACTTACGGTGTTTTTTTGTTTGTTATCTCTTCTTTGCTTTCTGATTTCTCTACGGAAAGTGCACAGAAAGCTACACGCATTAAAAATGGGTTCCATTGTCCTAAGAAGCTGAAATATAATCTTGTCATATTTGGTATAAATATATTAAAAAAAAAAAGTTAGAATCATTATCCAGGTAATTATCATTTCTGTTTTTTTAAATATTTAAACGCTCTCATTTTCAATTATATTGTCTAAGTTGGACTACATAAATAGATAGATTGCTACACCTGTTTGTGCTATCATAATTACAGAGAGGTTTACTAATATTATTATTCTGAATAATCACATTGCTGTTTGCCGTGAACATATTATACATACTATATACACAATATAGTATATACATATTATGTGTTTTCAGTATCATCTAAAATTGATTTGATAACGAATGTAACCAATAAAAACTCAGGTATTCAGTCTAATGACTACTCTCCCTGTGCAAAGCCCATTAATCGTTCACAATACACACATGTGCAATACATAAATGTTTTACTTTAAAAATAAAAGTATTAGTAATAAACTTTAAATTTAATATAAAATGCATATTAATAATATAAAAGAGTTTAACAAAGGGAAGGGCAATTACCTGACTGACATTCAGAGAGTCTTGTTTCGTGCATTATAATGATATATACAAATCATTATTCCAATCAGACCATACTATGATCAACTTGACTGGGGATAGTATATGAATATACAATACACAAAGTTATACAAATAAAGTAGCGAATTTAGAAAAATTCCAGAACTGGCTTTAATATTTATTTAATTAATATTTAACGTTTTCGGTGATAAGAAGATATAAATATAAATGAAAACCCAATAAATACACGGAAAAATTTATTCGGAATTTCTATTTTAATTTTTTTGTATCACTCATCTCTAAAAATTATGCAAAAGGTTTAATTTAAGTTTTTTTTTTGTTTTTAAAATTGGCGTTGACAGACGAGCATGTAGCACGTGTTGTTGGTTTAGTAGAAGGCTGTCAAAACCAAAGATATGGAGCCCGTTCATTGGGTTTACCTATAACTACTGTGTGGAGAGCAATCACACGTTACTGTGAGTCAGGTTTGTGCAATCGCAGACCCGGGGATCAGATCTGGCGTGAGTGACAGAGCCAAGAGATGACCGGTGTACTACACACGCTTCAGAATCGGTTTTCAACTTACACTGAGACTTCTCAATATCTTCGTACAACTCGGGGAGTAGCAATATGTGCACAAACTGTTAGAAGAAGACTGGCTAAAGTAAATTTAGACCCTCGGGGACTAACATCAGGGCCATTGCTGACCAGAGAGCATCGTAAATTTAAATCGACCCGTTCTGAAACTAAATATATCTCTTAAACGTCCTGATCTGGGTCTTCGATTGCACAAATCTTTTCTCTCTGAGCAATAGTCACAGGTAAACCTAATGCACAGGGTGCATATCTTTGGCTACTCATACCTCCCACTGAAGCATCAACACAGGATACTTGCTCGACCATATGCACGTCAAAACGATAGTTAAAATTTAAATTTCAACAAATCTTTCGCTATATTATTAGAGATTTGTCAGAAACAAGAAGCAAACTAGAAATTTTTGTATACTTTTTTAAAAATAAATTTGTTCAACATTTGTTAGGATTTTTCTTTAATTTTTACAGTCACTGAAAACGTTTAATGTCAATTAAAAAATAATTGAAAGCTAAAATAATTCTATTATGAAGCCAATTCTTGATTTTTTCTAAGTGTGCCAATGTTTTTGTATGGCAGTGTAGTTGGAGAGTATAATGAATTCATGTTTATTCGGTAGTCCTCTATTATGGGTAAAGTTATGAATTAACTGAGACTAAACTATCAGGAATGCTCTTGATTTGTATATATACCAATCATATTCCAAATTCTGAAGCTATTTTCTCCTTATGATGAGGTTCATGAAAACAGACAGACACGCAGGTAAGAAAACAAGGATTTACTGTTTTGAAAAGAAAAACACCATAAAAAGAAAATACTACCGACTGCACTCTCCATTAAGAGTTTATTTGGGTTTTCAAAACCAAAAGCTTTTATGTTGTCTGTCGGTCTACTGTAGAGGTCACCTTTTATATTGTGGATACATAACTCAAACAAAAGATTACAAGAAAAATTACATTGTAATGTACCAAGGTATAATTTAATAAGTACAAAAAATGATAATATGAAGGAAAAACAAACAAGCAATAAAAAATAGAGAAAGTTGTTGTCAATAATTATTACAACGACATTAATTGAAATAACTAAATAGTTATTTTAATGTTTTATGGAGTCTAATATCAAATAAAGTAAATCAAAAGACAAACTTGTAGGTAATTGTTCACACTAAATGATACCTCAAGCAGATGATTGTTTAACAAATAGCTTCAAAAGTATTCTCATTTAAAGAGTTCTTAAAAATCCTTAAAAATGAAAGTTTTATTTGCAAAGAGACAAAAATAAATTCTGATCACAAATACTACATTATTGTTGCTAGTAGACGTCAAAATATGGCGACTGCTGCGCGATACTGACCACAGCATATCCCTTTCCAACGATCGTAGGTCTATATTGCGTATTCTCATACACTGCTGACCTTTGACCCCAATGGCTATAATGATACAGGTCAGGGCGCAGTTATCCTTATAAGATTCTCCTTAATAAACCACTCTTAATGACACAGCAATGTTGCCCTCAAAAAAGTCCACCGGTCGACGAACGTCTAATGCAGCAAGTTGGCGAACGAACATTCCCTGTGGCAGACGACTGTTGTGACCGGTCCACTCGAGAATAAAGGCTCCCCAATAACGTCTTGTATCACTATGAGGCGGAGAGGTATGGAAATATGTAAACATCTTTTATATTGAAGTTCTTTTATGGTGGTATGACCGATGCTGCAGAAAAAGTTTCCAGGATAAAGTATCCGAGTAGATAAAAAACATCATTGCCTCTTTATTGGCTGGTTTAAAGTCGTTGCTCGTTCATAGGATGTGAGCCATCATGATATATGACTGCTATACCGCGTAACTTATATCGATCCGTTCGTTGAGGTTGTTACGAAATCAACCAAGTTTGCTGTTTTATTGGTGGTTTATGAGAGTCAAACTAAGCGAGAACACTTACCTACATACGGCGGGGAAATTCAAAATTGAGTAATGGTTAGTAAACATGCCGAATTCTTCAGAAAATCGAGCACTCCTGTTTCTTGAATTGTTCAAACAAAATCTCTTTAAACAAACATTGTAAAGAATAAAATTTTGTCTCTAACAAAACATAAATCAGTGTATTTTTTGTAAATTTGTATGTGACAAATTCACCCCTTGAAGTTACGTATTCATTCCTTCTTGAAGTAATGTTTACATTTCGATCATTGAAAAGTTTATTCGCAACACCTACCTAAGGATAAATACTGGTTTATATAAGTTCAGAGGTATAACTTACTAGGTTCTAAGAAACTCAAGACAAATCCTAAAACTTCAAGTACTAAGTACTACCAAACAGATTCTTTTTTAAGCCTAAGCCTTTTTAAAACAAAAAAAAAATGTATGCTTTACATCCTTTCAGACATACAAACCGAGAGAAATTCTTTTCATATAAAGACACCGATAACTATTTTCTCCGACAAATATTTCATTTAGCTTTATTTTTCTCACATAAATATTATTAAGTTGAATGTGGCCCTTGGTAGATTTTTTCAACTCCCTTGAAAAATTTAGAAAAGTGATATTTTTATATGCTGCGAAATATTTCCCACATTTAAAATACATAACAGGCCCAAGTAGATTATAAGCGACAGTCTAAAAATATTACTCAAAGAGAAGCTTTGAATTCAAATTTAACAAAGAGAAAAGGAGAGCGAGTAGATATGATCTTGTGTAGATAAAGGGGCAGAAGCTCTGAAGAGAGAGAGAGGCTTTACTGAGGAACACAAGTACGGATCAAAGATTATTAACATCTATTTATATATAGTCAAATGGAATAATGTAGATATATTTTAAAAGTATACTACACAAGACCCTAGACTAGAATTTATATACTAATGTAAATTAATTGTGAAAAAAAAAAAAATCAGTTTTGTTGCTCTTACATATAAAAATTCTCGAGACAAAGTTCAGAATATATTTAAAATTTTAATTTCAGATTTTATCCCACTTTTGAGGACCCAGTAAATTCTGGCAGAAATATATGATGTACAAAATAATGTTAAAACAACAATAATATATACTCTGCGTGTTGAATATCTTGAATAAAAGCATGTTCAGTGATAGTTTAATAAATTTGACTGTTAGTAAAATTATGATTACTTTAATAAGTTACTATTATTAGCTATTAGTTTAACAAATATTCTTCAGGGATGAACTTAAATTAAAATAGGTAAAATAAAGGTCAATTAATACATTTATAAGCAAATTAAATGCATCTATAAATGGGGAATATCTCGTGAGGACAGTTTAAGCTAAGCCGACAATAATAATAAAACGACTCTTACCGTATAAGTGAAGACAATTTTACGACGTATTACAACACGTAATATATAACAAAAATGAGTTTATGATGACATTTGTGATAATGAGTACTTCGTTCGCGCTACAGGCAAAGTCAGAACTCTTCACATTATGAGCAACTCGACTATTATGGGGTTGTTAAATAACGGTCACCACAGACTAAAAAATACTCGACCACAAGTATACATAAATATTCTTGTAGTGTACAAGCTACATAAACATAGTATACATGTACAAACACAGTGTCTACGACTATACGAAAGACTCGGCCCTCAATAAGGATTTGAGATATGTCACTGGGGACATCACGCCGAATACTTCCTCCGGTTCCAAGCCCGAAATAGGGAAAAGGTCCAAGAAGCGATTTTAAATGGCACTTAATGCCATTAATTTTGGTAATATATTTACATTAATATATTTAAATTTGATCAATATAAAAAAAAAATGTTATGTTTCTAATTCCGAAAATGCATTACTGCATTTATAAAACTAATTTTATTTAGAATTTGAACTGGCAACCGTTTGAAAAGAAAAAATGTAGCTCTTTCCGTTTCAGAAGGTGTAAGATAAATGACGAAAAGAATTGCTGTAATATTAAAATAATTTTTACAGCTAAAAAAATATAAACTCAAGGCAATAAAACCTTTTCAACTTAAGCTTTTATTTCGGAATTTATTTTTTTAAATTACAATCTGCTTCATTGGGCAATAAGTAATTGTGATAAATGTTTACATTCATACTCATTCATACAGTATGTATAAACAGCCCAGAGACCTCCCAAATCCACATGGTTGTCACCTCTCTCGCATGCAAAAGATGAAGCGGAGTCTTGGGAAGTGTCCCAAGCTTCTCCATCAGCCGCGTCACCATTGGAAGGAGACTAAGAGCGCGAGAGCCACATTCGCTCAGGACATGATTGGAGGAACTGGCCATTTCCAGGACCCCCACTGTAACGCATTTACAGCATGTCACGAAGCCACTGCCGTTCAGTCTCCGAGGAGGATTACAGAGATGAGTGGTGCAGTGCATTTACTGTGCTAGGGGATTAGGGTGGTTGGATAGATTAATATGGAATTTAATGAACTTGGAAGGGATGAGTTCGAGGATGTAAGATATATTAAGATCGTTATGAAGGGTTTTGTTGCTGACGTAATAAGGGGCATTTACTATTGTTCTCACGACGTTTGATTGAAAGGATTGGAATTTATTAAAGCTAACATATTACCTTTTATAAAATGTTATGCAACATGTGTGAAAATCTTATTATAAGTCAAATTATATTGCCAGGATAAGGTATAAGTGAAAAAGTATAAACTTATAATGTTATAAAGTGTGAATCCCTTTTAATAATGAGAACTTTTACCACGCTTTTTAATCATCTCCAACAACCTAGTGGGAACACTTCTTACTAACTTTGCCAAAGTGATCTCTCCTACGTTTCCCAAGTTTATGTGGTCGTTTCTTTAAGCTCCTTGATATTTTGGATCTCTGGCTTCTGAAGGTCATAGACGTCCCTACACGTGATTCCCCACAAAGTTTCAATAGGGTTAAGGTCTGGGCTAAGTGCATGCCAATCTTAAATACCCTGAAATTCTACAACCATTGTTTTGTGGACCGTGATGTGTGCATCGGTGCGTTATCTTGTTGGAAAATGATCTGTTATTCTTCTCCTTCCAAATAATAATGTAATAAACGGCAAATCCTTATTACGTCAGCGACAAAACCCTTCATAACGATCTTAATAAACCTCATTCTTGAACTCATCCCTTCCAAGGTCATAAAATCCCCTAGCACAGTTATTATACCGCGCCACTAATCCCTACAATCCTTCTCGGAGACTAAAACAGCAGTGGCCTCATGAACTGCTATGAATACGTCCTGGCAATGGCCAGTTTCTCCAATTGTGTCCTGAGGGTCTGTGGCTCATGCGCTCTTGGTCAGCCAATGACGCGGCTGACGGAGGAGCGGACGGGACTTCCCAAGACTCCGCTACCTCTTTCGCATGCGAGGTAGGTGACAACCACGCCGATTTGGGAGGTCTCTTGGCTGTTTGTAAATACTGTATGAATGAGCGAGTGAATTAAAATTTTAAATATGGTATTGCCCAATGAGCCAAATCGTAATTTTATCATAATAAAGTTGTTTTACAAAAAAAAAAAGTAAATAAAATAAACAGTAAAAGAAATTAACCAAACCCTTTTTTGTAACTCACAGCATTCATTTTTCCAATAGTGAACGCTAGTTGAAACTAGCAGTACATACCATTTCTCCGCCACCCCAATGTGACCTTCACGACAAAAAAAGTTTATCCCCTCTTAGGTCATGTCAGTAATAACTATGGGGCCACAAAGATTAAACTTTTTTCCGTCAATAGCCCTGGAACAAATTGTTGTTGCACAATTTCACTTAGTTGAGTCCTGCCCAGTGGATTCAAAAAAATAATCAACACGAAAACTTTCTCTTTAATGTGAAAAGGTGAACCGGATTTATATTCTTTCATAAATATAAAATTACATCGAAAATAAACATTGATTAATACCTTCAGTTTATATTTATTCATGACGTGAATAAGGTTTATTTATATGTTTTGTTGTTGATACATTATTAAGTAAATCAATGACCTTAAAAGCTCTTAAAACTTAAAACAAAATAAGAACTAAAAATTTCAATTTTATCTCTTGAGTTTATATTTTTTTCATAGGACTGATAATAGTGGTCGAAAACGCTCACAAATAACCAATATACAAAATGACTTGAAAAATATCATTAAAAAAAAAGATCAGTTAACTTAAAAGCACGATATAGAGACATCGACTTGAGTAGAGAAATATTTAACAGCAACCCGACCCGATAAAAGTGAACAGTAAATCGAACAAATGAAGGAAAATAAACCGGGTTACAGAGACAGTTGCTAGTGTACACAAATAGGAAGGGTTATCTGTGAGTTAATAACCCCTGGTTTTATCGCCCTCGGCCCCTAACTGTCCTAGCTCTGTGCACAGGTCCTAGATGATGACCGCATAATCATAAAGATGAAAGAAAAGTAATCATAGTTTTTAAAGCTATCCCTTTTTTCTCTCTCTCTCTCCTCTCCCACCCTCTATCTCGCTATAATATATTATACAGACAGAAGGGGTCAAGTTACCAAAGGCAACAGTTAAAGATATCAGTGATGTTTGTAGGTTCCAGATCATTGCAGCCGCAAACTGTAATTCCACAATAGCGTCTAGACCTAACATGTAATACAACCTCTATTATTATAACGCTTATACGTAACCATATTCTTCCTAAATTACTAATGGGATGTCTACAAATTTGTTTTGTTGTTGATTATTTCTCTAATAGATACGATTGAATGATAAATTATCTCTTCTTCAGTTATTTTCTTGTATTAAAGACAACGAGGGTGTCCTTTCATTATTTCGTAATTGTCGGGTCGTCACGAGGGGGGTGCCTGGTTACCCAGGCCCTGGTGACAAGTGAGGGTTGCTTGAGTTTATAACCTGGACAATCGTTTCATGACGGCTTTACTATCTGACTCCATTTTTTGATAGGTATGTGCCATGACAGTGCACTATGTTCAGGAGAAGAGGTATAGGGTAGGTAGGTAAGTAGTTTGTGTGGTCTTGGAATGACCACGAATTCACACTCGGTATCTGAGGGTAGGCGAAAACCGTCCGGATCCCAAAGGCGAGTGTGAACCGGAGAGAGGCAGACTGGATTATCGCAGGAGGTCTGCTCGGGAAATTTTCAGGGCCACGGCAACCGTCGTCGGCGAGGGAGAGGTCTCTCCCAAGGAGGTGCTAGTTTTAGCGAGACGAAGGCAGATTCCCTCTAGGATGGTGTGGGGCCTGACGACGTCGGACTACAACATAGCGAGGTTAGGAGAGAGAGATGTAGAGGTTTTTCATAAAGAAGCAGCCAGGTTTTCAGAGTTTCAAGCAGGGTAGCCACGCCAGTGAGTAGTTGCCAGGAGAGAATGATTTACAGGGGCTAGACCACCGCCTTAAGTACCCGACCAGCCTTGTCCTTAGCCAACCATCATCGAGATTGGTGTAACCATTGGTAAATGACTTCTTTGTCCTCTGGGAGAGGCTTGGTGCCGGATGTTAGGGCTGCGGTCCCATCTGGCCACAGCTGTCAGTCAGGTAGAAAAGACTGACAGCTGTGACCCGTCTCATGTAACTAACTACTTGGCACCCCGCATTTTATTGCTTAACACATTTACAATGATTTATATTTTGTTCATGTTATTTACATTTGTCTACAATATATTTTGTTCATATTATTTACATTTGTTTACAATAAATATACAATAGAGTATAGGGTGATTTATCTTATGTAGTCAGCGGTCGCTACAGTAATTAAAGCTAAATAATATTACATGATGCTTTAGGAATACATTTCTGTCAGTAGATGAGCAATCTGCATTGTGGCAAAGGTACATTCTTTTATTATGACTTGGAAGAGATTTTCAACTCGAATGAAGAAGTCAGCTAGTAAAGAAAAAAAATGTTGAGAGGTTACAGCCCTAGTAACATGGCTCTCATCAAACATCTGACCGAGTACGGAGTTTAGCGAGTGCATATATTTTTGGAACAGACAGGGGAGAAAAAACTCCATGTAGTGCAGTTCTAAATCACATATTCAAGAAGTGGTTCCTGTATAGTAGCCCTATTGTTAGTCTGCTGCTAACAAGAATATAAGATCATAGCTTTGGTCATAGAAAGATTAAGTATCGTGAACATCAATGTGTGATTTGTGTGGACTTAACAATGGTAAGCTTTTTCCTTGCTTCTCGGGCCTCTGGGATAGCAAAGACAAAACACACCACTGGGCTAGAAAATAGTGTCCTGAGAGACAAAACATGGACGTTGGGGAAAAGAATGTCACTAACGGCACCTTAGTTGATCGAGAGAAAACCATCTTTCCTCCACTGCATCTAAAGCTGGGCCTTATGAAGCAGTTTGTAAAGGATCTTAAAAGAACGGATCATGCTTTGCATATACAGGGGGGAAATGCCTCTGTTGAATACGGAGAAAATTAAATCAGGAATATTTGACGGCCCACAAATAAGACAACTCATTAAGGATCATGCCTTAGTAAATTCAATGAATGAGGGTGAGTAAAAAGCCTGGAATTCATTTATTCGTCAAACGCAAAGCTGAAAACTATGTTAACTGGCAAACGAGATGCTTAACAGTTTCAAATCCCTTGGGTATAACATGAGTATTGCACTGTTTACACACCAACTTAGACCGTTTTTCTGAAAATTAAGGAGAAAACAGCGAGGAACAACGTGAAAGATTTCACCAGGATATCAAAACTATAGAGGACCGCTACTAAGGAAGATGGGGTACGCACATGATTGCAGATTATTGTTGGATTTTAAACAGGGACTGTTCCAATGTGCATTCATGAATGTCACGGAAAAGAAGCTTCTGAATTGTTCAGTGACTAGTTGGTTTCGTCAATGCCTTTTTATCGATTGACTTATTATTCAGTCGATTGACTTATCTATCTTCGTACACTATAATATTTGCATAATATGATATAATATAAATAATAAATATAACGTGTTTAGTTTTAGTTTTTCTTTATTTGATCGATGGATTTAACTTAGAATACAAGTACATTTTGAAATTTGAGCTCCTAGTTAAAAGCTAACGCTATATTTGAATTTATGGAATCAAATTCATATGAAATACTCCGGCACCAAAACACCTCTTGACCTCAATAATTGGCATGGTCTATAGTAGTCGAGGTCGATCAATTCCTAACTGCATTGTGTCGTCCGTACTGAGTTTGTTTGAGAAGGCCAAACAGGTTAGTTGTTTCTGTGGAGTTCGCAGAAAGTACAATATACAGGCTTCAGCCACAATGATGTGCTAACGGACCCAAGCCTCAGGGGCACACCCCAAGTGACATCCGCCCCTGACGTGTAACACCCCCGAACGCCCCACTTTATGATTCAAATCTGCCCCTAACTCTAAGCCCCTCTGTTCCTCCGGAGGCGATCCTTCTTAGGGGTCGGATAGCTAATTTAAGGGGGGGGGGTAAGTTTACCCCACCAGCGTGGTCCTGCAACCTCTAACAACAGGGAGTCGCCTAGGGTTGATAATCTGTACCTACATTATGGTAATACGCTACCTTATTAATATGGTGTTTATCGAGTTGATAGCAATATTTTAGAGTTATATATACCCTGTGAATAAATTTGAAATGAACAATATGGAGAACGTGGAAGGGAACACGTTGATAGAACGAATCGGAAATAGAAAATACGAAGTAGAGAAAGAATTGTGCAGTAACCAAGGTTCATGTGATATTTTAAACTGTTCTCCAGATTAAAGATTTAAATGTTAACAGTGACGATATGAACGATAGGGATAGACACCTTCGCCATCTACCGCCGGTTAAGAAAACTAACAGGCATTTCTTTTTTCGTGGTCACATCTAGAGGTAATAAGGTTTTTGCAGGGAGAGAGCATATATTAATTATGATTAATTCATGATGAACTTCAAATACAAATCTAAAGCAATGAAAGCGGATCATATTTAATTGAATAAATGTTATGTTAGGTGTATGCGCTAATTTGGTTGTGAATTTCACCACATGAAATAATGGAACATTGAAACAATTATGCATTGTTACAAATGCGTTCCATGCAATCATTTTATTGTATGTATTCCCAGGTTATAAAGGGTGTCCCAGAATTAACGCAAGATTTGAATTTGCCGCCATTTGTGCAGTAAAGTGCTGGCAACCCTAAAAAAACACAATTTCACAGCTGACAGTTTAGGGTTAGTAAAAATGGAGCGTTACACGATAGAACAACGTGTCTTTATTGTTGAACATTATCTCAAAAATAATGAAAGTTTGGCGGGCGCAGTTTTATACAAAATATGGTTGGAATAGTGTTTTGACTTCATCAACTGTGAAGAGATTAATTGAAAAATTTAGGGAGACTGGATCAATTGGAGACACTAAACACACTCGTCGTCCAAAAACAAGCCGTTCAAATGTCAATATCGAAGCAGTGTGTGAGAGTGTTGCTGAAAATCCAGGAACATCAATTTGGCGTCGTAAACACAGTTCTTTATGCCGAAATTGGATGATATTATTGTGGCCAATATGTGGTTTCAACAAGATGGCGCCACATGCCATACAGCCCCTGAAACAATTCAAATACTGCATGAGACCTTTCCAGGTCGTGTACTCTCTCGTTTCGGGCATCAGAATTGGCCCCCTAGATCGTGTGATTTAACACCTTTATATTTCTTTTTATGGGGTTATTTGAAGTCAAAGGTGTATGTCAAAAAGCCCACATCCACCCGTGCATTAAAAGAGGAAATTCAATGCTGCGTCAACGAAATTCAACCACATTTATGCCAAATGGTCATGGAAAATTTCGACAAGATTTTTTCTATGTACAGAATACTAGGTGTATGAACATATAAAGTGATGGGTTCACCATAAGAATAAGTATTGTTAATACTAACCTAAATCTAACTTAACCTAGTTTCACTATAGGGTCATAGTGTTAAACACTGGATCTGTTACGCACTGCAACGAGTTAAAAAACTTGACGTGTCTCACCGGAGACCGTGATGTACTCACCCACCGACGGTACACCATGCAACGGGTGCAGGTCGGCGTTCTTTAACCTCTGGAGAGGGGTATGTCGTACCATTTCTCTCAAAGTACCGTTTTTGTTAGAGAATTTCAGCTGTACTTTCAGTTATGTACAGCAGAGCTGGTCAGAGGGCACTTTGTTTCTAAAATAGGTAGAAAAATTACGGTGATCACCGTAAGCGGTCCACCGTACTGTTCTCTAATCTTAAGCTCCTTCTTCTGGTGTTCATCGTGAACAGAAGGATGTTTCAGGAGATAAAGTGGTGATTATTAAAGGAGAACTAGAAACTGCTGGAATGTAGATACTTAATTATTGTAACTTGCGTTAAGTAGATGCTTGTGATCACTTGGGTGCAACAATCCACCGAAGCCTTTCCAATAGCAATAAAGTAAATTAAGGGAAAAAAAACATAACTGTGGCCTAAATATTATATTTTAATGATATAGGAGCGTTTAGTTTAATATAGATTATTTCCATTAGCTGCATATAGTTTAATATAAGAGATATACATACAATGTATTTATTTAACGAACATATTAACTCAAATTGAACAAACCCTAAAACGTTATTTCGAATATACGTATATATATATAATGTATAATTATATATATAATTCCTTTATTGTGCTAAAATTACAATCTGCCTTGCTAGGCAATAAGTAATTAAGATATACGATCATTCATACCATATTTACATTTCATCATTCACTCGCTCATTCATTCAGGACATGATTGGAGAAACTGGCCATTGCCAGGACTCCCACTGTCACTTGATAATAGCAGGTCACGAGGCCACTGCCGTTTCAGTCTCCGAGGAGGATTATAGGGATGAGTGACGCAGTGCAGTGACTGTAATGTATAATTAGTAATAATAGTAATATACTATATACTGTTAGCCCTAGTAATATAATATATAATGTTAGTAATAGTAATATAATATTAGTAATATTAATATAATATATACTGTTAGTAATATTAATGTAATATATACTGTTAGTAATAAAGTAGTTATATAATGTATAATGTTAGTAATAGTACTAATATAATATATACTGTTAGTAATAGTAATATAATATGTAATGTTAGTAATAGTAACATAATATATACTGTTAGTACTAGTAATATAATATGTACTGTTAGTAATATTAATAATAGTAATATAATATATTACATTACATATACATACACATTTATCTTGGTAATAATGAGTATGTGTGATTTGTTGTTATTATCGACTTGTGTCTACATAATTTAATTCATTATACATTACAATTATTATATACTATAAAAAAAATGGCGCGATTTCTCAACGTTAGTCAATTATGTGTTTCATTTCATAAAAAATCTTTTGAAGAAAAGACAGTAAATGCTGGCTTGATAACAGTGAATAGGTATATTCACCTATAAGTATAGGTGATAGGCGACTTGTCTTAATCACTTCCGGTATACTGTGTAATGAAGATCCGATAATGAACCCCAGGGCCGAAGTGGTTGACGGTTCCTTAGCTAACACGTCCTTTAGGGAAAGGAAGGAAGGGACCATGTCAGAGGGGTGATATAAATCTTACCGCACCACTCACCCTTCTTCCTCAGCCAGGAAGAAAAAAGAAGAGAAAGAAAAGAGACACAAGAAAAATGTCCTGTCACCGGAGTACCGGAGGCTGGCGATGATGTAACCGCCGCGTCACTTAGCGGGGACAAACTTGCCAATATTTATCAACTCTACCTGCCCTTCCCATGGCGTCTGCTTTATTTAAGGTTCTTTGGATTAGCTACCTTTTAGTTAACTCTCAAATGAAATTGTAAATACATAAATAGACATCCATTAGTATATACATCAGTACTTCTCTGTAATGCCTGAAGGAATTTACACAAAGAATTTAGTACCCATTTGACTTGAAGAGTAAAAACAATCGGAATCGACTAGTTTTAGCGTCAAATCGATAGTTTTCGGTGTCAGGCCGACTGGTGATAGTCCAGATGACTTATAGTCGAGTACAAGAAATGTAGCCTTGTGTAAATTCTTAGAAAACGGAACCCTTATATCTGAAATTAATTGCAAGCAATTAAAATTTAAATTTTACATATGATTTAATCAAAAGAAATACGCTCCGTTACAAAAAGTGCACTGTTGACAACGTTTTAAAAAGTTTCAGCATAGTTTAGAGAACTCAGAATTTTTGTTTGAAATTTAGTTTTTTTGTAGAAAGTATAAATTCCACTATTATTAGCAATCATTAAAAAAAATATCTATATCGGGATTAGAACCCTCAATATCCGATCTCTACCTGCACGAGTGGAGGACCTTGCCAATATGAATGTTGCATGGCCAAGCTCTCGCCACTGTTTAGAAGGACTAGCTTGCGTGGTAGAGCACCCAACGGGATATTAAGGGTTCGAGCCCTGATCGGAGTATTAATAGTTGTAAATATTTCAATGTTTTATATAAAAAAAAAAAAAAAAAACATTCAAGTTTTTAAGACCGGATTCTCAATACCTCATTCTTATTTTTTTGTCAGTTGATTTTGATCGTGGATTGTGGAGCAGCTAGGCTGTAATCTAAAATTCATTCGTTCTAATTATTGTATTTTTTTTATTTTATTATTGTTTTATTTAATGTTAAAATGGCCAAATCTGAAGGAGGCCCTGATAGCTTATCCATATAAAGCAATAAATTCGAGAACTTTGTTACAGAATTAAAAAGTAAAATAAGATTTACGATTATGCTAATGCGCCTGAGCCTGTACACTGGGAGGGACATCAAGATGCAAATCCGAAAGAGATGCTAAAAGCTGCAGATAAATGTAGACGATTGTGTTTTATCGTTAAAGGATACCGGGCCGGCTGAAATAGTCCACACTGGCGGAACGGAACCAGGATTAGAGATTTTACTCTTCTTAGTTTACAGACTAATCTAAAAACTACTGCATTCGGGTCATTCGTAGATCTTTTGTTTGAATTATTTTCTTCGCCCAATGATCGTTCATCATTATCATATGAATTATTTATAAATGAAACGGTTCCCTTGGAGACAGAGCCTGCCTATGTTTATTGTAATATATTCAAAATAAAATCCGTGGCACAACACTTGTTGAACAGGTAAGGGAAGACGGAAGGTTGGTTAATGGCGCTGATGTGCTTGTAAGTCATCACTTGATGTTTCGCTTAACCTTAAATTAGGATTTTCTGAATCGCTTTCGCTACTTATTTATTTAAATAGGTACTCATTGTCCTTCATGAGGCTTAGTGTAAACAGATACAAGCTACCCCACAAAGAAAAAACCGCACTCAGAAGATACCGGCATGGTATGAGGCTGGTGGAGTATAACCTTATATAACCTGAAGTCAGACAAAATACTGTTAAAAAATCCAAAAAAAATAATATAATTCCATTGACATTTGAAGCCAGGGCTGTGCCCACTAATCCTGGAGTGGTTACATACGAATCCTGGCTTACACTCTCCAGTCATCATCAACAACTTATATAGTCCTCAAGATTGCTATTGCCAGTTTTGAAGCTTCTGAACCAAAGCGCTGCTGTCTTATTTCTTCACGCTCAATTACTTTTTTTCCAGTAGTCACTTCAAATACCTCAAATCATATATATTTTTTTTTTATTGCAAAATTTATTAACAAATAAAATAAAATAATTTTTATTTCCCTCTCACTCTCACTCTTCAAGTCCTTCATCCATGTCCTCTTAGATCGCACACCCCCCTCCGGTACCCTCCAGGACCGTACTTCATCCCCGAACATTTAAAATATATAAATAAATATAATATAAATAACCAGAGAATATATTTAAGACGATGGTATTCCGTTATGCACTCCTAAGATTTATTCGATACAGCAGCCCCAGGCGAGAGAGTCTTTCATCCGGCCTCCCGCTGGCTTCGCTGACTCCCGATCATCCGTCTCGCTCCACTGTAAGGTCCCAGGCAATAACTTAAGGCGCCGGATAATCGGAAGTACTCATAAGAATCATACCTCAAGCTACCTTCAAGTCCACATCGTGTTCCAGAGTAATTATTTCAGAATGAAGGATATAGAGAAATTCCAAAGGGTTCCATTCTAAGGAAGAAATGAAAAATGTAACAATCTTCATCAAACATGAGTAGCTTTTATCAATTAATCAGTTGGTATTAGTAATAAAAAAATTAACGGACCTTATGAGAAAAATGAGGGTTATATTTTATGCTCACTTGATCAGACAGAGATTGTCAAACAGGATATTCCTAGAGAAGAAAGCTAAAGGAGCCTAGTTCATGAAAGTCAAAAAAAGACTTGGAAGAAGTGGGAATAACACGTGACGATATTCAAGAGCGTGACCACTTCAAGCTCAAGATTAAAGCACACCGCAGTTTAATGGGAAAACCTCAACTGCAAACGGCCAAGTCGTGAAAAGTCGAAAGGAAACAACAAAATCTAAAAGGAATGTGTTTATACTGGGAAAATTTAAAAACCCGGGAAATAAGACAGTTAAAAGACATAGTTCGAAGAGGATTTTTTAAATAATAATTTTCATGTTATTCTATTATACAAGGGCGCTAAAAATAAAACTAGTAGAAATAAATAATAGTAGAATAGATAATCGCTAATAAAATCATTACTAATAAAAAAAATTAAAGAATCATATTTCTCTATTGCGTTTATTGGGGTATCGTCATAAAAATCTTCACGCGAGTCTTGAATTGAAAATATATTTTGAACAATTAACGAAAGACGCCTTAAACGTGTGATGTCAAGATTCCAATTGTCAATTTAGCAATTGTTTAAATTGAAGCTTTCTTCGTTTTTGTGTGTCAAACCCTCCGAAAGCTAGACTTGAGTAAAAGATCAAAAGAGTAAGGGTAGAAGTAGGGATTAGTCACTTAAAATTGAAACTTCACAATTCAATTTTTTTAACAGTAAACTGTTTTAACAAATTAACTATTTTCTTCTAAATTCACAATGACTTCAAATTTTGCACTGCACTAAACGCTTCAAAAAGAGCCTAGCTACTATTGAGAGGCAATAAATAGGAATATTTAAAATGTACTGTAGCTCACTTTCTGAGATAAAAAGTGCAGAGTGAAGGGTAAACAACATTGTTGTTTGTCTCTAGTAGCAAAGGATGTTTGTTGCCTCGATTTATGGTGGCCGTTTGCAGCCAGTGTAGTGAGCATCTAGCTCTACTTGCCTGCCAACAAAATGATGATGACAATACAAGGAGAGTCATCGCGATAGTAAAAAGTTACATCGGGCAAAGACTTCGTTCGTCTTACATCGATACTCATCGTCCTGTTAGTCATATCGAAAGACATTTTTCATGAATTCTGATGACAATAACAAAAATATTTTTTTTATTCTCATTGAACGTGGTACCACCATCACGCCTTCAATTATACGAATTGCAATTGATTTGCTTTTTTGTTTTTTATAGAAACTTCTTTATTGTGATAAAATTACAATCTGCGTTATTAGGCAATAAGTAATTGTGATAAATGTTCGCTCATTTATACAGTATTTACAAACATCCTAGAGACCTACCATACCCACATGGTTGTCACCTTCCTCGCATGCGGAAAAGGCAGCGGAGTCTTGGGAAGTCCTCCACGCTCCTCTGTCAGCCACGTCACCGGATACGTGCCACTGGAGGCTGGCCAAGAGCGCGGGAGTTGCAGACACTCAGGACACGATTGGAGAAACTGGCCATTGCCAGGACTCCCACTGTCATGTACTTTATATATAGCAGGCCACTGCCTATTTAGTCTCCAAGAAGGATTATAGGGATGACTGGAGCAGTGCAATGACTTTGCTAGGGGATGGTCGGATAGATTACTATGGAATTTCATGAACTTGGAAGGGATGAGTTGAAGAATGTAAGGTATATTAAGATGGTTATGAAGGGTTTTGTTGCGGACGTAATAATAATAGGCATTTACCATTGTTCTCAGGACTTTTGATTGAAAGGATTGGATACGTTTGATGTTTGACTCCCATAGCTCTATTCCGTATCTTCAGACTGGCTTAAGTATAACTTTGTAGATTAGTAATTTATTTTCTATTGAGAGATGGGATGTCATTCGAAGTAGTCTGTACAGCCAATTTATTTGAATATTGATTCCGAAATTGGTTAATTTTGTGACTCGCCGACTATTTACTCTTTAGTTTAGCCTTTATAATAATCCGTTTAATAGTATGGCTTCAAATTTGTATCAACTCAATATAATTGTCACTTTACCGAAACCAGAAACAGTGCAATACAAAATACTCCGACTAGTCTTCCTAATTCGTTAAAATTGCCGCCTTATCGCAACACTCGATTGTCGCCATTATCGATATCAAAACACTAAAGACATAAATACAACTTTTCAACAACAAAGTCAATTATTACTAATGAGAGAATTTCCCAGCGTCCACGTTTCCTGTTTGTTGTGTCTATGCATGTTGTTTTATTCTACCTGGGCACAGTAGGAAAGGTTGTGAAGACTAAATTTGTCCCTTAGAAGATACTTGGTCAACTGCAGTCTCTTAACTGGCTTTAGGTCCAAGGAGGTTGTTATCTTTTCGGGATAATGATCATCTTAAATACGTTTCCTTCAGCTAATTCTAGGTAGAGCATTGCTGGCGGGACGCCTATTTTCTAATCTTTACTTCCTTGTTCGGTTTATGCTTTTTTTTTTTTTCTTAGCTCTTAAAAAGCTCTTATAAAAATAGGATGTGAGAAAAATAAAGGAAAATTATTTTGGGCTAATGAGTGCCTTTCACTAAGGGGAGTCCCCATTTGAAGGATGTATGAGATGGTTTATGCTAAGCCTTGTGTTGGACTACAGAACTTAACGAAGTGATTCTACAAGTATTATTGTAAGTACGTAATATTTGTTTTTGTTGAATGACGATACTAATTCAGTGGTATTTGGTCAAAAGGCCTTAAGTCATCATTTTTACAATAATGGTTGCGCTTTGAAATGGTTGTAAAGTTTTTTTTTGGGATCAAACTATCCATGTGGCCATTAACATATCATACATAAATGAAATAGTATACATTTTTAAATTTGTGTGAATAGAGAAACCAAAAATGTCTAGCACTACCGGGTAAAATGGGACCCGTCTGGCTTAAGGAGAGATTACTTATTAGATCTTCCCTACATTGCTGGAAAAGGGTGCCAACCTATGGATAATATGTCTATCCCGCTATAAGCCGGATGATTAAACGACAAGTAATTACTAATTTTCTCAAAGATTCTTACAAAATTACATTTGAAATCTATAAGAAGATAACATGAAGGAATCGGTCACGACATGGACAATGCAAGTAGCTAATAGCTTGTGTCGCAAGTCACGTATGGAATACCGTCTGACAGAACACGCAAGGAAACACGAATTTATGCGAATCTTGCCTGGTGGGTTCGTGCAGTCTGTGTTGAGTATGATTCTGCTAAGTGATGTCAATGAGCGATAATTCATACCGATAATGATCATTGGACGACATGATCGCCTCGACTGCGAAAACAAGTTAGAAGTTGCTTCAAACGGCCTCCTATATCGTGAGATTGAGTCTTTACTGCTCAAGTACTTAAAAGTCCCTTCGAGCTCAGCAGAAATTATTCCAAGTTTGCCTCAGGGTCAAATTTATATTTCAGCCAGACCAGCTATTTTACAAGCAAAACTATTTCTGTGAAACTTTTAACCTCTGTTTCAGGAATTTCTTGTTCGAAATCGAGCTTAAGACGTCCAAAAATATTCAAACTTCAAAAAAAAACAGATATGTTGAGGTCACGAGGTAGTACACCTTTTTATGAAGATGAAGCAACTGTTTGAAATATCTGTAGTAAACTTATTTCTTGTCACTTTGAAACAATGTTCATTGCATTATTCTTCTTGTTCGTTCTTACGCATTAAAAGCTCACAGGAGATTTCATTTCCTATTCGTCAATTTTCCATCTGTTGACACCTATTTGTATCTCAATTTAGTCTCTATACTTTTTTAATAGTAATCTCAGTTTTTTTTATTTCTATTTATACAGTACTTTACTATTTGCTTAATAAAACATTTTTATTTATTAATACTTTCAATACACTATTCTTAATAACTGCGATCTATTCTGGATCAGTGACTCGATCTAATAATCGACATATTAGTTGCTAAGCAGAATCATAGCACATTTTTATGCCAAATAAACTTGTCGTATTCAATATTCGAACAATTTTAAGATTCAAATGAAAAAGAAGATCGATAATGATGTATCAGGGAAGTCAAAAAGATAAAGAGGAATTAAAAAGTTGGTCCCGTTCATGCTGTGATAGATGATGTATATACATCTTGATTTTAAACGGCCTTACCCTTCCCTCATCATGATGGATCATATGATTATTTAGCCTCTAAGTTAAACAGGGGCTGCGATACAACTTTGAACAAAATTTAATTTACAGTTTTAAACACTTTTTGTGATTATAATACACTAAAGGCTCAATAAACATTACTCGGAACATCAAGACCTTTAATTTTATTTCATATGTCAGGTCATCACGAGGGGGACCTAGTTACCCTAGCCCTGGTGACGGAGAAAGAGTTGAATAGTCTATGCCCTTGGCGGTTGCTTGGTGACGGGTTATACTACCGAGCTATCTGACTTCATATGTGATAGGTATGTGCCCCGACTGTGCACTATGTTCAAGAAAAGAGGTACAGGTTAGGTTTTATAGGTGTTTAGGTGGCCTTATTGGCCACAAGTTCACACTCGGTGGTCTGAGGGTAGGCGAAAACCGTCCGGATCCCAAAGGCAAGTATGAACCGGAGAGACACAGACTGGTTCGCTGGGGGAGACGCTACTAGGTAAACTTTGTAGGGCCCCAGATACCGTCGTCCCAATGGAAGAGATCTCTTCCAAGGATGTGCCAGCTTTAGCAAGACATAGGCAGAGAATCCCACTAGGAAGGCGTAAGGTCTGACAACGCCGGATTAAAACATAGCGAGGCTGGTATAGAAGTGTAGAAGTTTTCATAAATAAAAAGGCGAAATCTTGAAACATCAGCGCAGCTGCAAGGACCAGTCCAGAGGTGAGCCGAAGCTTAAATGGATAGTCACTTTTTTTTTTTTTTTTTTTTTTTAATTTTTTTTAATTTCAAAACCCAAACAAAACAATACAATGTACAAAAAAGAAAAATAACAAAATATTTGGATTACATGTTTCTCCTCTTTCTGCATTTACATGCATTTGGCGGAGTGCCTAAATATAATAAGTGGTCGGATAAAACTAGGCGGTATACATATAGCCAAAAGCAGCCAATGAGCTGAGGGTTTATTTTGGCCAATCGCATTGCAGGCCCAGTTGATGGATGCCTGCAAGCTCGGAAGCGGCCTGACCAGGGCCCAGGATGGACTACTTGGCTAAGGTCCCCTGGCTGCCTCTGAACTCGTCTGCAGCTACGTCATTTATTGTTTACGATAGTTACTCTGATATGACTTTGCGGTTTGGTAATATTATTTACATTTGTTTAATTTAATTTACAACATATAATAACCAATTTACAATATATACAATAGAGTAGAGGGTGATTTAGATGTATGTAGTTAGCGGTCGCTACATTATGCTTGTCAAGTTTTCAGACTTGTGTCTGTCTTTCTATCGGTATGTATGCACAGGCTTCAAAATGAAATTTGACACGGTGGTCTCATTTAATATATGGTAAAAAAATTAAAGATCTTTGAGATCATCTTTATAAGACAAGATTAAGTTTCATTAGTTACTCAATTATTCAGGAATATATTAGTATTTTCCTACAATTTTGAGTAGGATATGAACAACCTGATAAACGATGCTGTAATTTTGTTTTTGTTTTTTTTTAACCATTATTGAAAAAAGTCATTAAAACTCTCATTAACATTGGCAACTATTAGATTTAAGACCGTCGATTGTGTCCCTGACATGGGTGGAAATTCGCACCCTCACTGGCTTGACGCTAACTTCTAACCTTACTGACATCATTAATGGCCCGATCTAATAACAGAGATCTAATACTGGCCGAGGACCGCTCCGGCCCCGATGGCACTGATTGATGAACCTCCTGCGAGACTACAACATGATGAAGGGGGATGATGGTGCAAGATATGAGCAGGTAACTCCCAGACAGGCGGTTTCCCCTCTTCCCCTTCGTTAGCGGAAATAACAAGCACTCGTGATGGAGTAAGTAGGCATCATAGCCGTCACAGTACACCCAAAGAGGTAGTATTCATATCTACTTAAGCATCACTGAACATTTATGCAGTTTTTTTATGTTATTTTGTATCATTATTTTGTCTTTCGTCCGAGGTTCAGTTTATATTAAATTGTAAAAATATAAACAACACGACATACTAGCTCATGACCGGAAGAACAAAATACAAAAAGATGCAACAGCAATAGCTGATTAGCTAATTATTACAAACATTTAGTCACAGGCTATATATATATATCTTAAATACCCCCTAGCAACCAAAGAAGTCTAATCAAATCTTCAGTTACTCGCACCTCAGCATGCATTGTACGATGTTATTACACATGTCATGACGTTGTTGTGGTAAAGATCGCGGGTCTGTAATGGTTCGCAGGTTATGAATACCGTTTCATATAAAGCAGTAATAAAGAGACACAAAATAATAAATAAATGAATAATAAAAACGATTTTATTTAATAAATTGTGAGGTACCGACAGAACATGTCCAGCTATAAGGTCGATTTTAACCAAAAATCCTCAGACCAGAATCTAAAAGTAACAGAAAATAAGTTTTATGGACAAAATATTGATTTTTCTTAGGATCATAAGTGTTGTCCACATGATCTGATTTGATCATTATTATAGTTCTTAGGGTCGATTTTAAACAAAAATTCATTTAACTGGTTCTATTAAAGTGGCAAGAATAACTGGTAGATGGTTGGAATGTAAAACTACACTCTAAGTTAACCATGAGTTTCTAAGTTCACTATAAGGGTTCAAGCCCGAGTATTTCACTTATTTTAGTTAGATTTCTCATTTGAGTTATTTCTAATTAATTGCTCTGATATGCTAATTATATTTTTTACTCGCCTTTCAAGTCGAGAATTGTTTGTTATAAGATAAAAAAAAAAAAATAATAAATTGATGTTTCTTTCTACATATTTATATAAAAAAATGTCGTTTTTTTAAATACTTTTCTTTAATTTTCTTGTCTATTTATAAATACTGTATATATTTGTGCTATTTGTCGATCTATCAGCTGTGTCTCGGGGTAAATTTTATTTAAACTGTTGAGGTTTTGATAATTTTTTATAGAATGAAATGTTTTGTTGTATAATGAAAATTTAGACGAGTCCAAATGTTAAACAGTGTAGTTTAATTTATTGAAAATATATTGGGAGTCCTGGCAATGGCCAGTTTCTCCAATCATGTCCTGAGTGTATGTAGCTCTCACGCTCTTCGTCGACCTCCACTGGCTTGTATCCGTTGACGCGGCTGACGGAGAAGCGTGTGGGACTTCCCAAGGGCTTCCTCGGTCGCATGCGAGGGAGGTGATAACCATGTGGATTTGGGAGGCCTCTGTGCTGTTTGTATATACAGTATGAATGAGCGAGTGAATGAAAATTGTAAATTGGTATGAATGAGATTATTTATCACAATTACTTATAGCCGAATGAGGCAGATTGTAATTTTATCATAATAAGTGGTTGTTAATAAAAAATATATTGTTTGTAAACAAAAATAATATGACAATAGGAGACTCTCTAAGCCCCTGTAATCGGAATGACAACATCCTAAATCCTTTAAAGAGTATTAAATGACGCACCACGACCGGATACTTCTCTCAGCTAACAAGTCTGTGTCCAGATTTGAGCTGGTCAAGACGCACGTCAGTTGGCGGAGTGACAGTACCCTCACCCATCGACGGTTTTCCTACCTCGATTCACACCGGCTCATCGCCGTATTGTTCATGGTGAGCACAGCTTCTTGACATCCGATAATAGACTTACGGTAACCTCATTGGACGTAGGTTTGCCTGCCCACAACAGGATTTTGTTATTTCTATGTTTGCGACGTTGAGCGAATAGATCGTGATATCACCGAACAATTTTGTAATTTATTTAAGTAGTCTAAGTACTTATAGTTGTTTTTTTGTTCTATCAAAACTCGGTGTTTTCTTTAATTGCTTTCATTCTTCTTTTAGCATATTATTTTATTTATTATAATCCGTTTATTATTCCACATTTAAAGATGAGTTGGTTTTTTCTTTCTCATTATTCAAAATAAAATCTTATCATAATCTGGAAAGGCCGTATTTTTTTTTTGTTTTTTTACTATTCCCCTACTTTATTTTATTTGTGTTTTTTCTTATTATGTCAAAATATTAAGTTTTGTTTTTACATTTACAGATTTTTTTCCATTTCTTATGTTTTTCTCATTTTTAATTACGACCTTAGTGAGGGGGGGGGCGACACTTCTCAGGGGAATAAATCAGCTTTCGATTGTGAAACGATCTTTTCCCCAAAAATGAGGATTTATCTACAAACTTTGATTACTTGAGATTGAGTCTGAAGTGACTTGGATGGAACTAGGAATCTCATCGATCCAATAACGTGGTACTTGTTATCATTTTAGTACTTGAATAGTTCATTTTAGTAGTTTAGCAGCAAAAAGCTCAGAGTTGCTGCAAATTAGAAGTATTGAATGACGTGTTCAACTACAAACCCGATTCAGGGATCCTTAATAATGTCTGTGCTGAAATAATTTAGATGAATTGTAAAAGTTTGCTGAACCTTCACATCCAATAAACTGAACAGAGTTTAAATGTTTATATCATTTAAATATTTATAGAAATTACTAGATGTTCCTTTAAGTTTATGTTTGAGGTTATTGTCTAAAACAAGTATCATTAGTCGTTTATTTTGAAATAGGTTGGGTTAATATTTCTTCCCTACTTCACATAACCACCCCGTAACACAGTAATGGTTTGCTAGGTTAAAAACAACCATATCTTTTCTATTAAGTAAGTTTATTTAAGTCATAATAATTTTATAAAATGGTTTCTATTTTAATTATGTTATTTTGTGCTCAAATAATTAACCGTCTTGTAATTTGTTTTTACAGTAAACGTTCCCAATTCGATACAAACAAAAATATGTCAAGTTATTAACACATAGACAATAACTTTCTTAGTTATCTTGCCATAGTCTTTTTATTGTTCTTATTGTTTTTGAAATCTTTTTTTTTTAATGAATTATATCTCATTACATTCTATTTCTTGTATAATTTTACTTTTAAACAGATAAAATTCTTACATAACTTGTTTTTACATGTAACTAGTTCTAAATTGTAGTCCTGGTGATTCTGGATTAGGCGAAGTGTTGACTGTAGGTTGAACTACCCAAAATACAAAATTACATATCTCTTTTTAAGTGTTAATACTCTGACAAAAATGTCCTAAATGCACTTATAAAGTGGGCAGGGTGTACTTGCTTTCTGCCAGAGATGTCCAAAGCCTGAAAGCACTATCAGTGCATTAAGTTTTAAACTTGAGAATTAGTCAGCCTCCAATGGCTCGTATCCGGTGACGCGGCTGACGGAGGGGCGTGGGAGACTTCCCAAGACTCCGCTTCCTCTTTCGCATGCAAGATTGTGACCAAGCGGATTTTCCAGGTCTCTGGACTGTTTTTAAATACTGTTTGAATGAGCGAATGAATGAAACGTGTGAATATGGTACGCATGAGAACATTTATCACTATTACTTATTGCGCAATAAGGCATATTGTAATTTTATCACGATAAAGGAGCTTCTGTATCTAATAAAAAGTTTGATCATCTAGTTTCGGATGTCTTCAGGAACGAATTAACCGGCTTTCTAATTTGTTAGGCCATTTTCAGTCCTTATTATTTTCAGTCCATGACCCAACACGCGTAAATTATTAGGATTTTTTATTTTATTTTATTTTTTTTATTGAAATTCTTACACTAATTGCGACTACTAGTAGTACCACCATAAAAATGAAACTAGAAATAATTTACGATGTGATATCAGATTTAATGACTCATAGAGTTTATGAGTTGTAAATCATAAAAGTTAATAGCTGCAACGAGTGTTAGATTATATCCGAGACACTGTACTAATTAGTCTGGTAAATATTTTAACGAGAATAGTCCCTTTATATTTCGAAGAACTAGTATTATTTATCGGCGAAGTTCTCGACGAAGTGCCTTAATTATCCAAGCCCACTCAAGGCAGCTAATAAACAGTGAACTGAATAATTTTCTCAAAAGAGCAAATGTTAAACGTAAGTTATTTATCAGCGTTTTTCTGTCTTAATAAATGGGATTTTCTCGTACGTCTAAGCTATTTTTTTATTTCACACGACCCTGTAACAAATTAAAAAGATATAAGGTTACGATAAGATCGAAAATTGCTGTGTGACTGTTTGCGGGACTTTACTATTGAATCAAAACATCCAATAAAAATCTTTTATAAAGCCGTTTAAATCTTCGGGATATTTTTGTTATTGGTCAAAGAATTGTCGAATATAATTAAAATTAAGGAGCTTTTTTCTTTAATTTTTTTAGTGTTCCCTGGTTTAAATATTAAGGTATATTTCTCACAATGTTAAAACTGAAGCAATATACAGATCAAGTCAGGTGTTCATTGACTTTTTGACCACATGTTGAAGAATATCAAATGTTAGAAATACTGAATTCCCATATTTTTTTGTCACTCAACGTCTGTTTCGGTAATATTTCATTTTTTTAGTTTAGTTCCTTTATATACCAGTTATCGCAGACCATTGATGACAGAGTTGTGGCGAACCAAAGACTAAAAAAAACTCTGAGAGAATTGAAGAGTTAATAAAGAACAGGGGAGTCAAAGTTGCTAATTGCAGCGAGCAGTGACTGACTCAGCAGTCGGTCGCAGTAAAGTCCCTTATCAGTGACCACTAACTCAGTCTATTTTCCTCTCCGACTATCTCCTTCTCCAAGTATCCTCTAAGCCCCGTCCGGACGTCTTAAATTCTTCCGTTATCTAACTTATACTGTTTTCTATAAGTGGTCTCTTCAGATAAGTATCTGCTCATATCATATCTTGTAGCATTCGCTCCCCCCACAGTTGGAGAAATACTACGAAATACGTTTGTACTATAATATTTATACGTTTTTGTGATAAATACTACGAAATACGTTTGTACTATAATATTTATACGTTGTTGTGATAAATACTACAGATTAATAACACAGTGGAATCCCGATAATTCGTGTTTCCGGCTAATTCATACAATTTTGCCGGTCTCCCGGTAAGTGGTATAATAACAATGCATTTCAGTCCCCCGTGTAATTCGTATTATTTTTATGCTCGAGGTCAATTAAAACGCTTTATAATACGTATTTCCAGCTTAAAAACTTCGTTAATTCGTACTGTTTCAAGAAAGGGAAAGAGGACAGTGAGATACCAGAGAGCAGAAAGAGTGCGAGATAAATGTTTTCTAGGAAATCAAATAATCCCTTCTACAGGAGCAAAAGGGAGAGTGAGTGAGAGAGACAAATTTTCTATGAAATCCCATATGTAATTCGTACTCTTTTTACTCAAAGGAAATAAGGAGAGGAGAGAGAGAACGTTTTAGGAATTGTACTAAGCTTTTCTTTAGCTTCTACAGTTCAGTCTCGTTTTTGTTATCGTTGTGACACGTTACCATTTTGACGACGGCCTAGCAGTAGTGGGGATGTTAACCGACGAAAAAAGTTTAGATCCACCTGAGGACGTTGATGATGAAGATGGAGAGGGCGATGAAGATGATGTACCAACAATTACTGCTAAAGTTGCTAAGCAATACGTGAACAACGTGCAATTCTGATAGTTTATGGCGTGATTAGATCCACCTGAGGACGTTGATGATGAAGATGGAGAGGGCGATGAAGATGATGTACCAACAATTACTGCTAAAGTTGCTAAACAATACGTGAACAACGTGAAATTCTGATAGGGGCTTGAGTTTATGAAAGAGCGTCGTTACTTTCATTAAATTTATTCATGGAAAAAGTTTTGACTGACACACTAAGGAAGTAGAGCTACAACTGTGCAAGAAGTTGTCAGGTTATGTAGGACCTGATGCAGACATGAAAAATATGTCGAAACGGTGACCCTTGTCTGACGTTTGACGCCATGGGACTCGTAAAGACTCCTTATGGCTGGAGGCTCGTCCTTTCCAGTAAAATATCCCTAAATGCTTAATATCCGTAAAGACGAGTACATCCGACAGATGGCAAACCAGTACGACTTGTTCATAATGGAGTGGAATAATGAAGTTTTTGGATTTGTACGAGGGAGAACCTATTATATATCCACAATATGAAGGACACGAAGCCAGGAGTATGATGCTTGGAAACTTATTCGAAATGATATTAGCATATAAAGTTCTTTGAAAGAACTTAAAAAAAAGAAAGAACATACAATATGGCTGGGACGAATGAATTATATAAGCCAATGTCCGCGCCATAAACTTCATTGATTTGGAGAAACGAATCAAATGTAACTGGAAAAAGAACGCCTGGTAATGGCGTGTTGACGAGAAGGAGGGCACTTGAGATTTGCCAAACCAAGCGCCACGAAAACAAGGCTAAAGGAAATTATTTCATAAACTTAAGCCTATAATATGAATAATTTCATGCGCTCAGTTTTTTTTTTTTTTAATTTTAAAACCCCTTTTTCCTTCATGAACGGAGGACAGTTCATAATTTTCGAGACCAAGGGGAGAGATGCTCTACCTTTAAACAGGAAGATTTGTCCTATTTTCAATGCCTATACATAAGTCGGCTGTTTCTATCCGTGTGTTCTAAGATAGTAGCCATAATAATTCTCTGTTTGAAATTTCAAAGTTATAATCCACAACTCCTAGAAATATTCTTAGCGGTTATCTACCTTAATTACAATAACAGCAAGTATGTAAACAAAAATACACAAATCACTATATACAATTTCTTTTGGACATTAGCATTAAAGAGGTTTGGTTCTGTTAAATACGTCTTTTCTAACGTTGTCTGTGCAAAGTTTAGCTTATACCCTTGGAATAGCTGTAAATATATAATAAGATGAATTTGTCAAGGAAATGAGCTTTTGTCGATGAAGTAGTGCTGTTATAAATCTATCTATTTTATTCACGTACAACGTTTACACGTACTGTGTAAGTCTACAATAGATCCTAGAATGAGTTATAAGCAGACGTCGATTCCTCAAATCGTTATCTACAACTCAATCCTATTAATTTTAGGAAATCCAAACCAATTTAACCTAGACCAACACATACAGTAGTTTTGGCTCCTCAAGGATAATATGATACCGATTGTTTAACACCAACTTTATTTACAATATGGTTCCTGTTAATATATAATATAACATTTTTGTCAACATATTAGCCTCTATTTTATGTTTCATGTTTCATAGCAAACTAGAACATTTTTGAATATACCTGTTTCACGTACTTATTTATCATTATATTCTGTTAAATATTTATAACAATTCATTAGCTGCTCAGTCTCCACTGATATACACCTCCTATTTGTTTTCTATTATTTAGTTCCTAGCTTCCATCCTTCTAACATTTCCAATCCTTCTTAGAAAAGGGAGGGATTTTCTTGTTATCAGGACCTGATGCAGACATAGACATTGTGTCGAAACTTTCTCCAACAGTATAACTTGATGAAAACATCCAGCATGAATTCTTATGGCTTTACTTGGTTTGCTCTCATCATATCGAGCCATAACAAAGCCTTCTTACTGAACACAACAGTCAGATTTGAAACTAACTACTTAACAACACGACAAAGTCTATTAGAAGTGTCTAGGATTTACAAAGAAAATTTGTTGCACACCAGACATGTAATGGAGAAATACGAGATCCGTGTTCTTTGGCGCTCCGGGCAGAATTTCGAAGAAAACTCACCAATTCTTCAAATAAGTAGGAATAAACACAATCTTCTCACTGAAAATAAAATTATTCAATCTATCGGAATCTTCGTTTTCGTATTTTAACAATTCAAATCTTAATTGTGATTAAATTACAATCTGCCTTCATTGGGCAAGAAATTCTGTTCAACGTTATCATTCATACCATATTTACAATTCTTCATTGACTCGCTAATTTATACAGTTTTTAAAAACAGCCCAGTTACCTCCCGAATCCACATGATTACCACCCCCCTCGCATGCGAAAGAGGAAATGGAGTATTGGGAAGTCCCCAACGCTGCTCAGTCAGCCACGTCACTGGAAACGAGCCAGTGGAGACTGACCAAGAACCGCGAGATCCACAGATACTCGGGACATGCTTGGAGAAACTGATCATTTCCAGGATTCCCACTGTCACGTAATTTATAGCAGGTCACGAGGCTATTGCCACTTTTGTCTCCAAGGATGATTTTAGGGATGCATGGAGCAGTGTAATGACTGTGCACGGGATTTGGGTGGACGTTTTCCTGTGACATTTGTTTTCTTCAAAGTATTATCGACTGATTATTTTGAAAATAAATTGTTTCTCTTTATTTAGAGTTAGGTTAGGAAACTCTTCTATGCTTATCCCTCAATGGCGTTGCTTCAATGTCTAAGTACTTCAGCTCCCTGAAAACATGTTCAATTCATAATATTTTCAAAGAACAATTTGTGTGTCTGTGCACGTCTAGAACGTAACTAGTGGTGAATATGGCTGGGCGTTGTTGAGGAAGTAATTTCGACTAGAATAGAGTAGACTTGAGTGAGAAAGAAGAAGAGAGAGAGAGAGAGAGAGAGAGAGAGAGAGAGGGGGGGAGAGAGTGTGAGTGAGTGAGAAAGAGAGAGAGAGTGGAGGAGGAAGAAGACGAAATTACTAGACACGCTAGTTGTGGCGCTGGGGAAAATGTTGAATTCCTAGAGGACATACTTATTTCGTATTCTGGGAGTCGGTGCTTATGAAAGTCCCTGCGTCCTCGGGGACTTAAATGTGCCCTTTATCTTGGGCAATGGACTATTGACTGAGGCGAGTAGACTGAGGGTTCATTCCACCCGGTGGGTGTCATGTGTTCTTTAAGTGTTAGAGGAGCGCCTACGCCGATAAATCATTTCGGATAGTCGATCGAGTATTGTTTAGAAAGATTTAAGGGATTGCTTCATCATTTTATATTTATAATTTAATATAGCAGAATTCCCTGTCATTGTCCGGAATAGTTTATTAATATATTTGTATTGCCTACGTGTATTCGTTCATTCCCTCCTTACGAGGTTTTCAGAGGTGTCGACATCTTCCATATGAGTATAGTTTCTAGTGGAAGCATTTCTCTCTCCAGTCCGCTGCTATGACGATATCATCCACACGGCAATACTGACCATGGAACTACTAGCGCTTATCTCCGGTGAGGATAAGCACCTGCCTCTGGACAGAGCTTACCTTTGTTAGAGCGTCATTACGCTTTCTATCTCAGCAGGGTTATTTCCACCGATAAATCCTATCTTGGCCAGTGAATCTGTTATCTTTACCTTAATTTGCACCTTTATGCAGAACGAACTTAGTTGGCCCGTTGATAAAAAGGCCTAAAATATCCAAATTGAATATATCAGTCGAACTCTTACTGGCTAAAACTGTTACAGATCCTACTACCAACCTAATTATAAGCGTGCTTTTACTATACTGAAATGTAGTACACTCAATCAAGCCTTTGAACATAATTTACACTTGGCTTCCCTGCATTGAATCTATTGGTTTCTGAATGTCTGCCTGGTCTTTTGTTTTTATGACCACGTTCTTGTGAAAAGCCGTTTGAAGCGTCGAATTTATTTTTGCAAGTACACAGACATTAGTGTAAATGTAATTCTTTTCTCTCCAATTTCAAGATGGGAGAAAAGTGATCAGAAAAACCTCTCGAGAGAGGTTAAAGAACGCCGACTTGCACCCGCTGCTTGGTGTGGCGTCGGTGGGTGAGTTCATCCATCGGAGACTCATCAAGTTTTCTGACTCGTTGCAGCACCTCACAAACACCCACCACCCTTCCCGCATCGATGACAACAGACTCTCCGGAAAAATTAGGTTAAGATTTAGCTGTTAGATGCAAATTAGTTTTAAGTCTATGATTGATAAGGTGAGCCCCATCACTTTTACGCATGTTTAGACAATAAATGTATTATGTACTATGTATTATTATGTAGCTACAGGACACATAATGACCTAATGTAAATATATTGATTTATGTAGTATCTATACTTATTTCTAGAATTTATAATAAAAAGGGGAGATGAAGGGGAAAAAAATTAGCGTGTTACTTCTCAATTTTTACCAACAGTCGTATACTAACTGTTTGTTTGCAGTATGTCCCTTCCCCTTCTTTCCTCATTTTCTTCAATCCGTCATTATCTCCTTTAGCAGATACATCTCAGGTAAGCTTTATCACTAGTTCAATTGAATTTCTCTCCTCATCTAAGCCTACCAGAATAGAAGTTCAGTTTAGACACTAGCATAAACCCTGATGAAGAAATTTTTATATGTTTAATGAATGACTTGAGAGGGGTTTTCATCAATAAATTACGGAAAGTGATTGAGTTTTATAAATAATTGACATTATAATGTATCATTTTTTTATTTTAATTATAATTATTTCAATTATATCATAAATGAAGCATCAAAAATGGATAAATGTTTGTCATTAGAAAAAACTTATTTTTTTTAGTTCTAAAATGTAATAGTTGGTAACACTGGGTAAGATAGCAGGGCGGGGTAACAAGTACCCAAATCAATTTCTGTCAAATCCCTTCGCACAAAATTTATTAATAAATAACTTTGTTCCGCCAAGTTATATTTCAGTCGTGGAAAATATTGGTTTTGACTTTGAGTTACCCAGCTACTGAAAAGAACTTTGAAGATATAAAATTGCCGTCTTGGAGGCTGTACTTTATTAATTCATTATAAGTACAAGTGACGAATATTTCCTGTAAAAATATTGACGTAATACTCGCCTCAGTATTACTGTCAATATCCCTCATTTTCTGTTTATTTTAATAATATTTTTGAAAGTGTAGGGTTTCTTTTCAGTTCTCCTATTCGGGTAGCAGTCCATTCTTCGACCTTAGATGGCAGGTTCTAGACGGCAAAGGTTCTTCGTCCGATAAGGGGGTCCTGCCGAAAAGCTACCAGGATCCGAAATTAGCTGCGACAGGAAAAATGAAAATAATCTGTGGAAGATTGAAAGGATAAAGGCGGTTCTGAGGACCCGCGACATTCCACCTCCACTGACGATCCATAAATATTATTTTTTCAGCAAGGCCGATAAAAGCACTGAATAAAAAAGAAAAAAAATCAGTCCTCTCGTATCGCCTCTCTATAGGAATTTCTCATGATTCCATCTCAGGCGGGAGTCATTTAAATGTGAAGATATTTAACCCAGAAATAAAAATTTGGCGAATCAAATTTATTGCCAAACAAAGAAGACGATCACCGTTCGTTCGCCTGTCTGTGTGTCGGTTCTTTCCAAAGTGGAAGAAATTGAATATTCATCGGGGCCGTTACAGCTTGAAAACTATTTCAGATATTGTATCGTTATTACCTAGGCTCCATCATAGGTAGACTCTCACTACCTTCCCGAATCCACCCGCCTCCTTTAGGCATCCCACATCCCATATCCTTCTCATACTTCCTTCAAATGGGACTCCCCTTAGTGAAAGGCACCCATCAATCCAAAATAATTTTCCTTTTATTTTTCTCACATCCCATTTTTATAAGTTTGAGAGCTATGGGAAAAAAAAAAAAAAAAAAAAAAAAGACGTCAGGTGGAGAGGGGAGGGACGCTACTAGTGGGGGAAACAACCGTCAGTGGGAAAGCATCCCCACCACGGCTAGCCTTCCTATATAAGTAGAGCCCCATAGGGCAAAAATTAAAAAAGAAACAAACCGTCACCTTGAACACTTCTCTCTCTCTGCACTGGCGGATGCTGCTCGACTCAAAACCATGGACTTCTCATTCAACTACCTCTGCATCTCTCTCTCCTAACCTCGCTATGTTTTAGTCCGGCGTTGTCAGACCCCACACCTTCCTAGTGGGAATCTCTGCCTATGTTTCCCTAAAACTAGCACCTCCTTTCGCCCTCGAGGATGACGGTTGCCGTGGTCCTACAAACTTACCAGTAGCGTCTTCCACGGCAATCCAGTCTGCTTCTCTCCGGTTTACACCCGCCTTTAGGATCCGGACATTTTCGCCTACCCTTAGATACCGAGTGTTAATTCGTGGTCATTCCAAGACCTAACTATAAACCCACCATGTACCTCTTCTCCTGAACATAGTGCTTTGACGGGGCACACACCTTCTAAAGATCTTATGAAGTCAGATCAAAACGAATTAGGCCAGGGTGAAAGACCACAGGTCCGCCCGCCTTATCTCTTCCTGGGCGCTCGCCGGACGGCGGCTAGAGGTTCTAGTGACCCTAGCCCGCGGCGGGCGTCTCCGCCCTACCTTGGGGACACATATATGAGCCCGACACTGTAAAAATTAATAATATATTATCATCTGATCTGAATGTTTTAAGAGGGTTTAAAATGGGTTGAATCTTCCAACAAATGTGACCTTTTTACGGATTTACTTGCCAAACCTCACACATTATATAACACTCGGTGTGTATTGAATCAAGGGTTTTAAAGCAAAAAAAAAATAAAAAATATGATCCTTACTATAATAATTCTTACATATTTTTTCATATTTATACTAAGCTTATTTGGTTATTATATTTTGCATACATTTTTAATGTGTTAAAGGTTTCAAATTTTAATCGACAATTATTTAAAAAAAAATACAATTTATTTATTATTGTTATTTTATTTTACACTTTATATTAATAACATTGTTAATGTGGAAAATTATCGATTATTTTACTGATTCTTTGATATGCAGCTGAATTTGACAGTCGGGCAGTAACATTGTTATGGGAAAACAATAATTTTTTTAGTATTTTATTAAATTATTGATAATTTAAACAATAAATTTTTGTATCGTATTGATTAATTTTGAAACTGTGTACAGAAAATAAATAATACAACCCGTTTACGAGATGATGAATAGTAACAAATAGACAATGACATGCAACGAGTAGCATTTATAAAACCATACTCCAGTTCTTCCTGAGTCACCGTACTGAGTTAGCAAAGTCTTGTATTGTTAGTCCAAGTATGGTGAGAATTCTCTGGTGTCCGTGTAATTTTTTGTGGAATTGTCTGTACATAATCTTGGTATAGGTACGTGTGGAATTATTTCTGATAACTCGAAGTAGTTTTGATTGAAATCGTTCTATTGTCACTAAGTTTGATCGTTTGCCCCACACAAATGTCCGAATGAGTCTTAGTGAGTAAGTGTATGTCTTAAGTTTCTTTTTTTGTTGATACAACAATACTCGGCTGTGTCTACATTCCCTAAACAGATGTTGAGAACTGGTTGTCCACACCTGAGGCTTTGACAAATGACCTCCCTTTTGTGTCTATCTCGTTCTCATTCAGAAGTCGGGCTCTCTTGCCGGCTAAGTCCCTTAAAGTCATCCTAGACAGCGTGTAGTTTACTCAATAGGTCTTTCTCAGTCACTGATTTATTGTGTCTGTATCTCCTTGTGGTATACTTCGCCATTCTATTAAAATATAGCAGAATATTGCATCCGACGTTTGATAGATGGGGTTACGTAAGTTTTGTAGTGTTTTTGGCCATGTTAGTCCAGCTATCAGCTAGAAATTGTTCGATGGACGTTAACGGGGATCACCTTTTAAAGCTGTGCGCGCCTTGAATTATTTATATTTTAACTGATTTATTAAAGCTTGGATAAGTATAGTAAAGTCCTTTATGGCCATCGATGTCGACCTAAGATGGTACTGCTCTTATAAATAAAATTATGGTTTGCAATTAAAATAAATTCTATTTCATAACTCTCATATGACTGTCATATACATATTACAAATATATTGTCTATACTTGTAATCCGAAGGTGAGCCCTATCACCTAGTCCTGTTTATTTGTACTTGATATTTTCACTGGAAAAAGACAACTTTTATTGTAATTCTACCCTCCTTCAAATGTATTTACGTATGCAGCACGAGGAGAATTTGTGAATCGTAAATCTTGTTCATTGTATTTTGATCATCTGTTGTAAAAATTTCTATATAAAACGACAACTTTCAAGATACCGGGTCCGAAACTACATACAGACAGTCAATTTTACTTAGTTACTCTCTGAGTACCTAATCCTCCTGGTATACACACACAGCCTCACAGGAATCGATTGAATCATATTTATAAACTTTAAAGTAGAGTTATAAGACAAAGCCTTCGTAAACTGCAGCATACGATCGTTTCTTCCTTGCTCGCTCCACTATTCTCTGGAATTCTCTACCTCCTAACAACCCCGCCATGCTACGTCGTTACGAACCCTCCTATTCCTGTACCTCACGAAGACACTAGTTCTGGAACGATTTCTTCATTATATTATATTTTCATTCTTTTATTTTTATGTAGATTTTTTTCTTTTTTTTTTTTATCAATTTAATGGTTTTCATGTAATGTCTTATTGTTTTGTATAGACTTCTCCATATTGCTATTTTTTTTTGTTTGTATGTGGATCCATCTATGCCATTATTTGCTAAATGCAGTTAAATAATCTTTTTTTATTAGTATTATTATTATTTTTTATGCAGCTTAAACTTTATTTTATATTGCATTTTTTTCCATAGTGTAATAGTTTTTGTTATTTTGTCTGATATGAAATTGTTATCTGAACATTATTGTTATTCAAATAGGACTTTGTTCCGGCATAATGTTTTTTTTTGTTTTTTTTTATTCTTGGCATAAAGCGGTCAACCTAAAGAAGTAAACGTCCCGCTGGCAAGACTGTATCTCTTAGTTAGCGGTAGGTGAAGAGATGAAAGAAAAGCCGACGGGAGCGTTTATCTAAAACTCCACCCCTTTCTCCGGAAGGTATTTACTTCAGGAAGAATCCTGCACTCGACCTCTTTGGTACATCCTAAAGCAAAAAGGGGCCATCTTGTCCTTCTGTGTCCAGGTAGAACCTGATTCCAACCGAATACGTTCTAAGAAACAAACAAGCCGCATTAACTCGACCCCCTGGAAACAGGTAAACTCAGCAGAGCGCTCAGCTTCAGCTCATTTCACAGCACCTTATCCTGTCCATGCATTACCAACGCCCGTCTCAAACGCCCTCCTGTTGGGGGCGCCCGCCAGGGAAAAAAAGGTTTCGTCGATCCGGTCACAGCCCGGTGGGCGACAAGAGAGAAAAAATGGGTGAACCTGTAGTCTTTGACCTTTGCTGGCGACAGAGAGAGAGAAAAGGAGAGAGATAGATAGATAGAGAGAGAGAGAGAGAGAGTGAGTTAGTGAGAGAAAGAGAGAGAGAGAGAGTGAGTTAGTGAGAGAAAGAGAGAGAGAGAGAGAGAGAGAGAGAGAGAGAGAGAGAGTGAGTTAGTGAGAGAAAGAGAGAGAGAGAGAGAGAGAGAGAGAGAGAGAGAGAGAGAGAGAGAGAGAGAGAGAGAGAGAGAGAGAGAGAGAGAGAGAGAGAGAGAGAGACTGAGAGGGAGAGAGAGAGGGGGGGAGAGAGAGAGAAAAGGGGGAGGGAGAAAGAGAAAGGGGGAGGGATAGAGAGAAAGAGGGGAGGGTGAGAGAGAAAGAGGGGAGGGACCGAGAGAAAGGAGGGAGGGAGAGAGAGAAATGGGGGAAGGAGAGAGAGAAAGGGGGAGGGAGAGAGAGAAAGTAGGGAGGAAGAGAGAGAAATGGGGGAAGGAGAGAGAGAAAGGGGGAGAGAGAGAGAGCAGTGTTCACTTCTAGTGTCGGGCTGAATGAAAAAAGTGCAAAATTTTTGCTTTATTCAGGAAGGCCAGAGACCGGGCTGTGCCCGCGCCCCTAGTGAGCTCCAGCCGAGTTGGGATCGTTAACTAGTCCCCCCTTTCTAAACTGACGCTGAAGATTTATTAATAAAATATGAAAACGTAGGCGGGTGTTTCTGAACAGTGAAGAGGGTGACTTCTATTAATTTGTGGTTGGCGAAACTTCTCAGTAAACTGTATTGTGAATTGCAATGGCGATATACATTCTTTTTACTGTTGTGCGATCGGTGTGTATGCAGTCATCCCAAAAATACCATTGTCCCGTGCCTGTATGAAAGTGGGACCTCTCCCACCTGTCTCGACAAAGGGAGAACATGTGACCACCTGTTGGCGAAGGCACCAAAGCCGCCCAATACATCTCGGTGGACACGCGAACACTTGTAAACACCTCCGAGTCATCAGTATGCGTCTCCGATGACGCTCTTTTAAGCACAAATGAGGCCCTGACAAATTACCGGTCATTTAACAACCTTTCTTTTTTTTATTTTTTGTCTGTGTCACGTCCATTTTTTTTCTTGAGGTTTCTTAACACATATTAGAGAGGTGGCCAGTCTTTCTTATCTTGTCAGGTGATTCACAGTCACTGGTCTGGCCGAAAGAGGGATGAAAAATGCCCCCTTGTCAGCGGTTAATTTATAGCGGCAAAGAAAAAAACACGAGAAAACTCTCAGGGCGTCTGCCTTCCAGTCTAGGCGACACATCTGGCTAGAGAGACTCCTTCTCTAGGTATAATAATTTTCAAAGGATATATTATACCAAACAGTTGGGGTTGTCAGCTCGACTAGATGGAAAAAATTGTTATGTTTTCATCAACTTATGCTCATAGACAACGTTTCGACATAATGTATATGTCTCCATCAGGTCCTGATAACAAGAAAATCCCACTCTTTTTTAAGCAGGATTGGAAATGACAATAGTTAGGAACAAAATAATAGAAAACAAGAAGGAGGTGTAGATCAGTGGTGAATGTGTAGCTAATGAATTGCTATAAATATTTAACAGAACATAAAGATAAATACTTATGCGAAAATATGCTAGTTTGTTATGAAACATGTACATAAAGAGGCTAATACTCTGACAAATGGTTTATATTATACATTAACAAGAACCATATTGTGAATAAGCTTGGCATTAATCAAACCTGCCTCATAGCAGACCTTTAAGAGCCAAGACTACTTGTACGTAGCGGTCTTGGTTAATTGGTTTGGATTTTATGAAATTTATAGCTCTCTACAGCTTAGTCTAGTGATTTGAGGAGTCGACGTCTGGTTCTAACTCATTCCAGGACCTGATGTAGACAGTATGTGTAAATATTATATATTAATAAAACTATTGGATTAATAACAACACTAATTCATCGACAAAGCACATTTCCCTGTCAAATCCATCCTATTGTTATGTAGTGGGTTGTCAAGAAAGTGATTTCGGTTTGCACCAGTAGATAGCGTTATGTTTCTTTCGTTATTCTTTTGTCAATTTTAGAATTTTTTTCTTTTAAGATTTGGTAGTCGATACCTTTAGGTTCCTATAGAAAGAAATTCTGTTTAATTTTGTTTAAAACTATCAGTTTACGGTCAGTTTTAACATAGAGTGCAAAAATAAGCATTTTCGACACATTTTACTGTTTTATTTTCATAAAGGCAAGGAAGCGGCTGAGGCTCACAAAGACACATGTTTATGGTGTTGATTGTTTAGCAGAACGCACGTGTCAGTATTGGTTTAAAAAATTTCGTTGATGGCCAACGTTCTGGTCGATCATCTTAAGTCGATGAAGCCATAATTGAATCGAATCGTCATAACACCTTGCGAGAGATAGCAAAATAATTCAATGTGTCACGCAAAACAATTTAAAATCATATAAGATGTCTTGGACTTGTTAGGAACTCAATATCTGGGTTCCACCACGACAATGCGAGGCCTCACACACCTTTAGCAACACGTACGAAACTATCGAGGCTTGGTTGGGAAGTGATGTCGCATCCTCCATACAGGCCCGCCTTGCACCAACGGATTATCATTTATTTCGAAGTTTACAAAACTTCTTAAATGGTAAGTAAAACTTTCAGTAATAACAATTGATACAATTAAGACTGGTTGTTCTACTCAGAAACAAAGAAGTGGCCATCTCCACTACTTATGAAACTGTTTAGTCAGTTAGACAGAACTATTAATTCATTCATTGAATTCTATATGTAGTCAAATATAATCATTGTTATTGCTATTTGTAATAGTTACTAGCTAAAGAGAAAATATGGAGGCAGAATCAATCAAAGTTCACGGAACCATATCCAGTGAAAACATAAAATGTTCGATAGTACGGCAGCATATCCAGTGGAGAAATAAAAAGAAATTCGATAGTACGGGACCATATCCAGTGGAAACATCATAAGATATTCGATAGTACGGAACCATATCCAGTGGAGAAATAATAAGATATTCGATAGTACGAAAGCATATCCAGTGGAACTATCATAAGATATTTGATAGTACGGCAGCATATCCAGTGGAGAAATAATAAGATATTCGATAGTACGGAACCATATCCAGTGGAGAAATAATAAGATATTCGATAGTACGAAAGCATATCCAGTGGAACTATCATAAGATGTTTGATAGTACGGCAGCATATCCAGTGGAGAAATAATAAGATATTCGATAGTACGGCAGCATATCCAGTGGAGAAATAATAAGATATTCGATAGTACGGAACCATATCCAGTGGAGAAATAATAAGATATTCGATAGTACGAAAGCATATCCAGTGGAACTATCATAAGATGTTTGATAGTACGGCAGCATATCCACTGGAACTATCATAAGATATTCAATAGTACGGAACCATATCCACTGGAAACATCATAAGATATTCGATAGTACGGCAGCATATCCAGTGGAGAAATAATAAGATATTCGATAGTACGGCAGCATATCCAGTGGAGAAATAATAAGATATTCGATAGTACGGAACCATATCCAGTGGAGAAATAATAAGATATTCGATAGTACGAAAGCATATCCAGTGGAACTATCATAAGATGTTTGATAGTACGGCAGCATATCCAGTTGAAACATCATAAGATATTCGATAGTACGGAACCATATCCAGTTGAAATATCATAAGATATTTAATTGTACGGCAGCATATCCAGTGGAGAAATAATAAGATATTCCATAGTACGGAACCATATCCAGTGGAAACATGATAAGATATTCGATAGTACGAAAGCATATCCAGTGGAACTATCATAAGATATTCAATAGCACGGAACCATATCCAGTGGAAATATCATAAGATATTCGATAGTACGGCAGCATATCCAGTGGAGAAATAATAAGATATTCGATAGTACGGAACCATATCCAGTGGAGAAATAATAAGATATTCGATAGTACGAAAGCATATCCAGTGGAACTATCATAAGATATTTGATAGTACGGCAGCATATCCAGTGGAAACATCATAAGATATTTGATAGTACGGCAGCATATCCAGTGGAAACATGATAAGATAGTCGATAGTACGGCAGCATATCCAGTGGAAATATCATAAGATATTTCATTACGTCAGTTTTTACTGTTATGTTAATGCATAATCCTCAAACCACGCCATTATAAAACCCTTAAAATGAGAAATATTACAGAAACAATAATAATACATTACTAAAATAAAACATAATATTAAGAGTATAAAGTCTTTTAGAGGCCATAAAGAAAAGAATAATCTTTTCATCCGGGTGGTGATTAGAAAAAACAAACCCGACGCCCTCAGTTATTGCTCGCAGTCTTTATGGCCTTCGCGGCAATAAACAGGAGCATTTAAATGTCCGCTGAAGACCGAAGAAGATTAGCGGATAAAGAGGTCAGCATGTTCCCGAGGGGTCCTGGGTGTGCCCGAATTCCTGGAAGGAACTCACCGTAAAAGATCTACAGTGGTTATCGCACTCCTTTCCCTCATTCCTTCCTTATTATTCCTCGGGAATATTCTGGATTTAGATTTTCGGGTGATACAAAGAGGCTTCCATGCCAAAAGGAGAGGTTGTATTTTGGTTTAAAGTTGTTAAATCTTCCCTGTCGGGGAAAGATGGACAAACTAATTACGAACAGATGCGAACTTACAATTAGGGGTTGCAAAAAACAGTTTTTAAGACTTTGTCCATAATATTAATAGCAAACGAACAAATAATACACAGCATTAATCAGAACGCCAAGATATAATTTGATACCATAATATGATAGCATTTTATTTTGAATTTACTGATAATTGAACCTTAATTATTTTTCATAAGGTTGTTTATATTGAAATACTAATTATTAAATTGAAACTAACATAGCTCTATATTAACCCATTTGGTTTAGGTAGGTTGAAAACTGTCACGAATTTGGCTTAGGTTTTTATTCTAAAGTAGGTTATTTGTTAAAAAAAGTAAAAATTACTCATAGTCATGCTGTTTAATATTTTATTCCAAGTTATTCATTTTATCGGCAATTCCACTGGAATGCAGCTTGATTTATATTTTTCTTTAAAATCATGTGTTTAAAAAATTAAAATTAAATTTCGAATCCTTCTTTTATGACTGTTTTAATAAGTTTACCTAATAATAATCCACGTATTAATAATGCACAGCTCATATTTATTATTATTCTGTAATTATAGAAAAATACTTATTAATTCCTTAACTATCAATCATTTTTTTTTATATAGGGCTCTAAAAAAATACTAGTTCCAAAACACAATGACAGTAAATGAAATTTTTTGTGACATTTTATAATTGGGTAATTCTCACGAAAATCCGTAATTCTTGTCCTTTGAGTTTTAACAAAAATCTAACGAACACATAACGTTTACCAACAGTTCTTTGTAATCTACATTACTGTGACTAGAAGTTTCACTTATTATTTTTGAACCACATGCGTAAATAAGATAAAAAACACTTATATAATGTCCATAAAATCATTCCCTTACTACGTCACAAGCTACCAATTAAATCACCTTTATATTATCAAACAAACAAAAAAATGTAATAAAAGTCTACTCTCAAGTTTTTTCGATTAAAAATATAATAGATTAATGAAAAAAATCCTAATTTTGATTATAAAGTAAAGACCGGATGTAAAAAAATAAAATATACACATGTCTCATGAAAATAAATCATTCCCTCACATTGTTACTGACAATCGAAATCTGAACGCATTTTCAATCAAAATTGAATGCTACCATTAGTTTTTGATAGTTGGTAGTACTGTCAACTTATCAATATGGCGAATTTAACGTGAGCGTGTTGGAGTTTGCGTTGTGAAAAGATATAATTAATATTTTGTTTACATTACATTTTTCACTGTCATTCCCCCACATCCTGGAAAAACAAAAGGTAAATACTTTAATCGTTAGTAATTACATAGAGAAGTAGGCCTTTGGAAGTAATCAACTTATGCGAAAAAACATTTGTAAAGTGAGGTAATGTCACGAGCTTTTTTTTATTATTCTTTGTTTTATCATTCCCTCACCGTCATCCCCTCATATACGTTTTTAGTGAGGGAATGGTTTTTAACAGGGTAAGCTTTTTTTTTATTTTTTGGTTTAGCTAATTCTTGAATTATGACTGCTGTCATCTTGTTGTAGGGTCAAATAATACCAAGAAAAAACAAGGTAAGCGAAGAAGAACCTAAATTAATTAAAGTTGAATTGTTAAAGGAGTATGATAGGAAGCGTATGGAGAAAAATTAATCTGATCCTGTAAATCTTGAAATACTTCGCGGAAAAGATCGACAAAAATACCTAAGGAAAAAAGAAAAAGGCCAAGTAAAACTTACATCCATTATGAGTTCCAGAGAAATAAGGCAAAAAAGAAAAAAAACTGGAAGAAAAATAGTCAAACCTATAGAGACAAAAAAGCGAAAGTACGTAAGAATCTAGCAAAATTGTTAGACGAGACACCACCTCTTAGCCCAGGACCGGGTACTCAAAGTAATAATGAGGTTAGGAACCTGGCAGCTATTCGAAGAAGGCAGCAATTAAGAAGACTAAAATAGCTAACTGAGATGAGTCTGTTTTAGTAACTATGAGACTGAATAGACTAAAATAGCTAACTGAGATGAGTCTGTTTTAGTAACTATGAGACCGAATAGACTAAAATAGCTAACTGAGATGAGTCTGTTTTAATAACTATGAGACTGAATAGACTAAAATAGCTAACTGAGATGAGTCTGTTTTTGTAACAATGAGACTGAATAGACTAAAATAGCTAACTGAGATGAGTCTGTTTTAGTAACTATGAGACTGAATAGACTAAAATAGCTAACTGAGATAAGTCTGTTTTAGTAACTATGAGACTGAATAGACTAAAATAGCTAACTGAGATGAGTCTGTTTTAGTAACTATGAGACTGAATAGACTAAAATAGCTAACTGAGATGAGTCTGTTTTAGTAACTATGAGACTGAATAGACTAAAATAGCTAACTGAGATGAGTCTGTTTTAGTAACTATGAGACTGAATAGACTAAAATAGCTAACTGAGATGAGACTGTTTTAGTAACTATGAGACTGAATAGAATAAAATAGCTAACTGAGATGAGTCTGTTTTAGTAACTATGAGACTTTTTGTAAGTAGATTTCCAGTTTAACAATTTTCATTGTTTCGTTTATTTTGATCAAAAATCTATTGTTTTATCATCTTAATGACTAAATTGTATAGAAGAAGAACTTTACTCCGTTGATAAAATGCCAGTTAAGTTAATGTTGTACTACAGCAACTTAGTGATTTTCTGTTTCAGCTAATGTAAGAAAATAATATTTGACTAAATAAAAAAATAATTTAAAAATAATCAATTTTATTTTCAAAGGATTATAAATTGATTTTAATGGTCATTCCCTTCACATAAGTCGTCATTCCTTCACTTTCGTTTTTTTATATATCCTCATAATCATCGTAAAACACGTTTATTCTAGGGACCACTATATAATTACAATCTTGTATCATCTGTACCAAAAAATTCATGAAAAATAAATACAAATTATTTCAATATTATTTGTCAGTTTATGATGAAACCAAATTTCGGGATTTCATGAGAATTACCCAATTATAGTTTCGTATTTTCTATTGTACTCAAAACTTATCGTTATTTTTATAAAGTGCGCCATAATCCTTACTAAATTTCATGGGTATTCGTATTTTATTTTCAACGCTGAATTCAGATCTGAAATACCTTTTTTTCTATCGGGTCTTTCTATCTACAAATCGGATTGTAAGCGGTAACAAACGATTTAAGAAAAAATCAAAAAATGATTCAACCGATTAAAACCTATAACATAGTACACATAACATACAAATATCACCAGATGTGTTTTTGTTTTTTTCAATGAGGACCTCCATTTCCATTTGGATACTCTCGTAACGAACCTGGATTAATCCATTGTTATTGAATATTTGTGCATGAGAGATCAAGGAGTGTGGAAATAAAAACAATTTGCTCAATTCATCGGTCTAATCGGTTTTCCCGTCATTTACTAATGTGTGACCACCTGAAATGAACGACATTCAGTAATAAAAATGAGATTTTGGAACCTAAAAGTGAGATTCACCCGTAAAAATGTTTTGTCTAGAACAATTAGTTCTTGTTAAACAAAAAGCTTTACCGGGAAAATAAAGGCAGTGCTACGCGTCTTACCTATTTGAATCTTGTTGACATTTTATGCCCACATTAAGTTCATGGAGTACTGCATTTAGGCTATTTCAAATGGTCACTTCGAAACGAGCTAATGAGACTACTAAAGCTACGAAAGAGGATACAAAAACACAAATTCGAAAAGCATTCATTGAGAAAATGACATTACAAGTAGATATCGTCAAGCAGGGTCAGGTACTAACAGCGGTAATAGCTCAAGATAATTCTTCGGTAGTGTTTCACGCATCGCTCAAATTACCGGTGTAGATGAAACAACGATCAGTGGCTGGAATTACCTGGAGTGCTAACATCGACTGGTCAAAATTTGGAGTTTACACAGCTGACACAACAAAACTAGCTGTTTCATTATATACCCTTTTGGTATAATATGCCATTGACAGTGCACAAAGTTTTGATAAACGGTGGAAAAACTGTATGTCGGAAAGCTTCTTGTGCACGCCGAGGGTCCCCAATTGTCGGAAAAAGGTGAACAATTGTCGGAAAAAGGTGGACAATTGTCGGAGGTCAACAATTGTCGGGGGGGGGGGCGTCACTAGGGGAGTGCCTGATCACTCTAGCCCTGGTGACAAGTGCGGATTGATGTAGTTAATAACATGGACCATGTTCCATGTAGGCGTTAATATCTGACTCCATTTATTGATAGGGATGTGTCCCGACTGTGTTCAAGATGAGGTTCAGAGGTTCATAAAGAATAAGACCAGTTTTTAGAGTTCAAGCGAGAGATCGGCAGCGTAATAGGTACAAGTCGTCAGAGGTCTGCTAGAGGCTGTGAGGCAAAGTGCCGTCGTAGAGGTGTGGCATAGAGAGAGTAAACTAGCGGAAGGCTGAGTGGGCTTACTCCCAGGGCCCCGAGGCCCTGGCGTATCGCGAGGTAGAGCGGCTGTGAAGACTAAGAAACAGAGTGCTTCTTCAGGGCGAAACTTACCGATATAAATATTGTACCCCCCTCCCTCGTGGAAGGCGGAGTCTGTCTGCAGGTGGTCTGTTTTATTATCCCGTTGGTCCAAAAGGGTGTGCTTTATGATGTCCCGCCTCCCGAGTCACGTGACTAAACTGTTCCTAGCATGATTTTATGACCACGGGAACGTGACTGAAGGTCTATTTTAAGGGGCAGATGTGCTTGCCCTAGGTTTTATTGCCCTACCCTCGATGTTACTTGTTTATATCTGTCGATCCCTCTATGATTTATTACCAGAAGTTACACAGATTTGCATTTCTATTATAATACATTATGAACCAGAGTGTAGGGTAATTTACATATATTTAGCTCTTCGCTACACTGTAGAATGTGCGTTATTACCAGTAGGTCTTCTTTCCGAGGGACCAAGAATGTCGAAATAAAGGCTACAAACGATTTAAAATGGATCAGTCAAGCAAAAACTTACCGGGTCTCAACAAATGAAGATGTTTTCACTAAGCTCTTTGTGTCATCATACCCGTTAATTACTTATCTACGACTCGATCCTCCCCTAACTTAGGAAGCTATGAATTTATTGATTTAATCATGTGTGTTTAACTTGCGAGTACAATTTTCTATGATTTTTTTTTATTATTAAAAATAAGTATCTATTTGAATTCCTCCCAATTAGCTCTTCTTAAACATTTAACTCGAAGTTGATACGGTATTTAATTGCCTCGAAAAGTTATCATCAAGACTTCACTCGTCTTCGTCCTTCAATTATATCCTAATTATCTTCTAAGGGTTCTTATAAATGGGTTATGAGAGGAGGCTTGGATTATCGCGTGAAGTTTCAATTCGATTTAACGTCAAGAAGTGAGTGAAGAATCGATAGGGCGATGTTAATGAGACCCGCACGCTTGCCAGAAGTGCAATCACAGACATCGATTCAGCCCAAACTTGTTCGATAGTAGAGCCCCGTATATCAAAAGAATGGCAATGCCGCTCGGATACGATATCTGCCGAAGGTCCTAACGACCGCGTTCCCTTTCTTGCCATTCGCTAACGACTCCTTTATCCCACCAGTGGGTTAATCAATATAGACCCAGCCAGAGAGTGTGATTGATCGATGACAGCCAAGACCAGTTATAACCTTACACTATAGTCTGTAATTAGAACGAACCTTCGCGAATGCACTTTAATTAATCTCTCTCGTACGCTTAAAATAAACGATCGCTAAATGGCAGATAGGAAAAAAAATAAATAAATCGATTCTCATTCATCATGTAGCTACTTATTATACATTGCCTACACTGGTATGCATATGGTCTAAATATTATCCACGACCTACGTAACCATTGTAATATTCCATTTGTGAATAACTAACTTTTAAAACTTCGCTTATATGCTGTAACAAATCACTTAAAATATATAGCCAAACCGGGATATATGGAATAGTTGGATAAGTGGAATAGTTTTATAAGTGGAAAACCTCTACAAGTTGTACAAATTTTCCGATTTTTTTACCACTGTACCTAAGGGGACTCAATTTTTGTGGTTATTCGTGGGTAATTGGGACATTTACCTCTATAAATTGACTACAGATTGTGAGAAAATGTCTCATAACGTGGCTGCAACAGCGTAATGAAGTGCAAACTTGAAGAAGTACAGAAAAAACAAAACAATTACTACTTTCATTAATACAATTGTATATCTGTATTGTTTTTGTCTTCATATCAGTTAGGTCCAGATTTCATAATGTTATGTATATTTTTTTTAAATAATAAGTTGATAAATTACATTTTGTTTGGAAACCTTTTTTAGCAGTACATGCGACCTGGAAAAGTAAAACCTTGGATAAGTGGAATCTTGCCACCAAGAGATTCGAATTATCCAGGTTGTACTTAATTATTAAAAAAAAGAAAAAATACTGCGATTTTTTCAAATACTTTCTTGATCAATTCAAATGTGTCCTTCATATTGTGGATTCCAGATAGGTTCTCCCTCGTACAAATCCGAAAACTTCATTATTTCACTCCATTACGAACTACTTGAAAATTATTCGTGCAAACTAACAAACCAACAAGCCTAACAAACTAGTCTAACTACAAACAAGCCTTTGACGATAAAAATTTACCGACATTTCATGGGAAATGACGAGCCATCACGAGCCTTTGCGTTCCCACGATTTGGGGTAAGACAAACTACTGATAAGCTTCGCCGAGCCACGCGTCGATGGATTAAGGCTTAAGAGATTTGTTAATTTTTTAACGATTGGGGTTAAGATCATGATTAACTAATCATAAACAAAAAACGAACCAAAGACTGACAGACAACTTTAAATATCATCATTTATCCTGTCATGAAGCAGTAAGTAATATTGTAAAAAATATTTCAAATATTAATCAACAAAAATGTCAGGGAGAGAAAAAACATTCCATCTTAGTTTGCAATCGACGAAAGCAATTTCTCAAAGATGTTTGTTTAATAGAAATTCATTTATTCATTCAAGGGAGGAGATACATTTAATAACACCGCTCAAATATTTTATCCTTATCATATTAGCATCGGAATCACTCTTTTTATTACGCTAGCGAAGAAAAAGAAAATTCAAAGACGAAGGATATAAACGGCGTATACATAAATAATTTCTGCACGTAGAAAGACAAGTTTTTATGTCGCATCGATTTTTATCTCGGTGGAGATGGCCCGTAGATAAACCTACAATCTGCAGATAAAGCGTCTTCAATAAATTTGTAAAAAAACCAAAAAAACTTTTAGTTGTCTACATTTTTTTAAAGTAATGAATTTTCTACTAATATAAAATTAGCATAAGTAACCATCTTCACCAGAGCGTTCGGTCTCTCCCAGTCCTCGTTGAACCCATCTCTGACATAACGTCAAGATAAAGTATTATTCCACTTCAGAAATAAACGACATCTCATCTAAAAGGTGAGAGAATGAAAACGTTACAGGTAAAAAAAAAAAATCTAAAAACGTGGGTAGTCAAACATGCGTCACAAAAGTCCTGTTTGTAAATAATTTTGAAGTACTTTTAACAACGTACCTCTACCTGTATCCCATACTATACAAACCTTCATCTTGACAAGGGGCTGAAATGCAGCTCACACACGAGACCAATAACGCAACAACTAAACAGGCTCTTCGGACAACTCTATGGATTACTAACAATAAGGATATCTCTCCATAGAGGACGCCATCACAAGTCCTGAAAATGACCCTAACACCCTAGCACCACCACCAGCTGTCCACACATTCCTATAATCTTCCTAGATGATTAAAAAAGCTGTGGTCTCGTGGCATGCAGGCAATTGCCAGTTTCTTCGATTACTAGCTCGTGCATGATGTGGGAGATCTCCTGGGCTTCTGTGTTGTGGTTTTTCCTTGACTCTGTGTATATGAATAAATATACCACAACTGCTCATTTCCCAATAGGGAGATTGTAGGTTTATTTCAATAAAAACATTTAACAAAAGAGAAAAGAAAACTTTTAACAACCCCGCAAATCAAATTAAATAAACCCATAAGTTATTTTAAAAGAGTAACTCCTGCTCTAAAGCAGGAAAACAAACGGTTTAAATATTAATGTAACGATAGAAAAATTTGTCTATGTCTAATGTTCCACTCACTTCAATACACCTAAACACGAGTAGTCAATGTCACTATCCCGAGATCTTACCTGAAACAAAATATAAACCATAAAAAAATCTTATACTATAAAATATATATTCAATCTTACTTACTAAACCTTATTATTATTATTATTATTATTTTGTTCCGGCATTTGTGCACCGCGGCCTCAGTGAGACCTATTGTGCGCCGTCCATGTCCCTGTCCTATATATGTGACAGGCCCACGGCCCTTGCAAATCTGAGGATACCGAATGGATCGATCAGTTCACATAGTTTGGGGTCTACAATGCGATCACTACCAAAGTGAAGGTATCGCCTTCTAGCTAGGTTATCACAGTCACATATTATATGACGTGCCGTTTCTCCCTCTTTCTTGCAGAATCTGCAGATTGGTGATCCAACTATCCCCAAATTAAAGAGGTGTTTGTTTAACCGACAGTGACCTGTATAGAGTCCTGTCACACTTTTGAGTGTCCACCTGTCCATTGATAGAAGTGCTGAGCTTCTTCTCTTACAGGGTCCATCAAGAAACAGTTTTGAGTGTTCCTGTTTCTTAGTTTCTCTCCAAGAGAGTCTTGCCCTGTCCTCTAAAGCTAATTTTATACGCCTTTTAGCGTAGCTGAGGCTGATACCACATATGGGTTCAGGTGCAAGAGGTGTCTGTTCTGAGCCCACCCTTGCAAGGCCATCTGCCTTCTCATTGCCTGTGATGCCTGTGTGTCCTGGCACCCAGTCGATTCTAACCTTATTGGCTAGCGAGAGTGTGTTTAGGTTGTTTTTGCACTCCTCAACCAAATAAGATCTGGTCGTATAGCTTCTCAGGGCGCCAATTGCAGCCTGGCTATCCGTGAAAATTGTGATCAGTCTGTTTCTTACACCCTCCCCAATTAAGGTTTGGGTACAGACATTGATCGCCATCACTTCGGCCTGAAAGACCGAGGTGTGTCTACCTAAAGGAATAGAAATCCCAGATTCTGGTTTATCTTTCCTCCATATGCCGGCCCCTGATCCGTTTTCTGTTAGTGAGCCGTCTGTATAGCAATTAATCCCATTACACAGTTTATGTGGTTTGGTCTTTGTGTTTACCGCACAGTATAAGACGTCTGTGTGTTTCTTAACTTGTAGGTCAGAGTGCATTGACAGCACCTCGTCCTCATCAATTCTTCTGAACAAGTTCCCATGCCCCATGTGAGTCATGACTTTGGATCTTGTTCCTGATTTCGCAAGTCTGTAAGCCACGTTCAAGGCTTGCGCTTCTACTTCTATGTGCAGTGGATTCAAGTTCAATAAGACTTCCATTGCAGCAGTAGGAGTTGTACTCATGGCACCAGTAATCATGAGACATGAGAGCCTCTGTAATTTGCCAAGCAAAGTTTTATTTTTACTAATGCTACCTCTGTGCCACCACACCATAGATGCATAGAGCACCATTGGTCTCACTGCTGCGGTATATAGCCAGAATAACATTCTGGGTTGTAGTCCCCAGGTCCTACCCACAGCCCTTTTACATGCATAGAGGCATCGAAGTGCCTTCATAGTAGTATTCCTGATGTGTTTGGACCAGTCCAATTTACTATCCAGAGTAACCCCTAGATGCTTTACCTCACTACAAATGCTTACCTGTGTCCCCCCTATATAGGGTGGTCTAACTATAGCATTTCTTTTGTTAGTGAAGATACAGAGATTTATCTTCTGGGGATTGATTCCTAAACCATTCTTTTCACACCAATCCCTCAAAAGATCCATCGATGCGGAAAGCAACTCAGAAATGGTTTCTGAGAACTTGCCCCCTATGAGCACAGCAATGTCATCAGCATATCCCTGTGCGTAGAACCCTGCAGAGTTTAGGTTTGTTAACAATGAGTCAACGACCAAACACCACAGTAATGGAGATAACACCCCTCCCTGTGGACATCCTCCTACTGGCTTCATCCACAGTTTGGTTTGTCCCAATTGTGATTGTAAAATCCTATTCTCTAGCATGGTGTTTATCCAGCTAGAGGCTAAGGAACTAATCCCCTTTCTTTCTAAGGCCGATGCCATAGTGTTATAGGGTGTGCGATCAAAGGCACCTTCTATATCAACAAAGATGCCTACCATTATTTCTTTGTGAACTAGGGATCTCTCAATCCTGGAAACCAGGTGGTGGAGAGCAATTTCACTAAACCTTAAGTTATTAACTAACACAAATGGGGGGAGCTGACGCCCTAAAAATATTTTTAATATAGTATTTGTCGCAAGCAAAATTCTATAAAACGTCTAAACGAGAGTAGTTATAATTGTCATTTGCACATCATTCTAAACAGGATGAAACCTCCAATATTTATTCGACTAACACTGAAATACCAGCGGTTTACTGTTCATCATATATATTAATCACTACTAAAGAGATCATCTCTTCGAAACTTTTGATTAAAATATTTCGACAACTATCACAGTCGGAAATGTAGTGTAAAATAGATAAATCTATTTCGAAATCCTTTTTAAAATTATATATATAATATATATATAGAAAAAGAAGTTTTGCCCGTTGGAGCGTACTTCTGGCAAAGCAGAGTAATTGTGATATTTTTTGGGAAAGCGCGAAAATGTATTATTTATTTGATTTAGAAATGAAGATGTGAACACACATGTGATTCTATCTGTCTGGAACAATACAGTACATGAACACTTAGTCTACTGATGATAATAATGTATTTAGATCTGTACCGCAACCAATGGCGAATCAAAGCTAATGAAGCAAAATGTTCCCACATTACCTTTACCCTCTGCCGCAAATCCTAGTTTTTTAAAATTCCATTCCTCTTCCTGTATCCAAGAGAGTACGGTATTTAGGCTTCCACCTCGACAAAAGACTGACATGGAACCCACACACGAAGCTAAAAAGACAAGAACTAAACCGAAGCTTTGGACAAGTGTACCAACCACTTGAAAGGACATCCCATCTCTCAATTAAAAATAAATTAATAATCTACAAAGTTATACTTGAGCCAATCTGGACATACGGAATAGAGCTATGGGGAACAGCAAATAAGTCGAACATCAAGCGTATCCAATCCTTTCAATTAAAAGTCCTGAGAACAATAGTACGTCAACAACAAAACCCTTGTTGTTACAAAACCCTTACATTCTTGAACTCATCCCTTCCAAGTTCATAAAATTCCATAGTATCCTATATAACGACGCTAATGATCTAGCACAGTCATTGCACTGCACCACTCATCCCTATAATCCTCCTCGGAGACTAAAACGTCTGTGGACTGGTAACATGCTTTAAATGCGTAATAGTGGGAGTCCTGGCAATGGCCAGTTTCTCCAATCATGTCCTGAACGTATGTATCTCTCGCGCTTTTGGTAAGCCTCCGCTGGCTCGTACCCGGTGACGCGGCTGACGGAGGAACGTGGGGTTCTTCCCAAGACCTTCCTCTGTCGCATGCGAGGGAGGTGACAACCATGATGATTTGGGAGGTATCTGTGCTGTAATCTGGTATCTGTAAATACTTTATGAATGAGCGAGTGAATGAAAAATTGTAAATATGGTATGAATGAGATCATTTATCACAATTACTTATTGCCCGATAAGGCAGATTGTAATTTTATCATAATTTTTTTAAAAATAAAACTTTTAAGATTACTTTTTAATAATAAAAAAGACCTGTATCATTTTTCGATTGTTAACATTTTGAGAACGTTCTACTTTGAGGTGAGAATATTTGTATTGTTTCAAAACTCAAACTAAATTAAGACATTTCTGAATTAGTGGATTGGTTTGACGTTAGTACTTAACAGAAATCTCCAGTGAGAAATAGATCCTGACATAAGATATCAAGGAGGCTGTTAGTGCTGAAACGAGCATCACACCGCAATAAGCCACGCAGTGTAAGCAGCTCCACTACTCGAGATGAACGCGTGGGCTCACCAGTCCTACCAACCCGACCTAATGGAATATTCAAATACCACTGCAAGATGACTATCACAGAGATGTGGCTCACTGGTAAAGTGGCTTCAAACGACGCCACTCGGCGATGAACCCTAGTGACTTTAACAGTTATGTGTGCGCACACATGTGTACATTTAAGTAACGACAGTGCTTTCTTCATTGTCATCTCTGATATTTTTATGTTGTACTTCCTGTGCTCGGATAGGCTAGGATAGAGGCTTTCCTTTGGAGGTATTGGAGCAGGTCTATCAAATAATAAACCACTTAAATCATTACACGTATTATATATTATTAATCAAGACGTCAAGATGTTTAATTTGTGTCTTACTCAATCATGAAAAGACCTTTTTTATCTAATCACAACTAAATTAACTATTTAGTCATTACTAATTAGAATTCAGTAATTAGTTACTATGCAACTTAGTAAAATTAGTTTACAATTTACTATTGTTTTCAGGACTTTTGCTTGAAAGGATTGTATACGCTTCATGTTCGACTTTTTTGCTGTCCCCCACAGCTCTATTCCGTATGTCCTGATTAGCTTAAGTATAATTTTGTAAATTAGTAATTTATTATCTATTGAGAGATGGGATGTCATTTGAAGTAGACTGTACAGTTGTCCAAAGCGTCTGTTTAGTTCTTATGTGTGTTCCAGGTCAGCCGTTTGTCGAAATGGACCGTACTAACTTGGATACAGGGAGAGAAATGGAATTGAAAAAAAAAAATAGTAGACAAGACTTGCGGCAGAAGGTGAACTAATTACTGAATAGTCACTAATTTTACTAACTACGATATTACTATTCAACTTCAAGACTATACCAGGTCACCCTCAATTGTAGGTAAAGAGGAATTACTAGAGAATGTACATCCTGAATAATTTTTAAACAATGATAAAAAAATATATATTTAAATAAGGTTTAAATATGTTATTTAAAATTCGAGAATGTTTTCAACCACAATATCCGAAGTAATAGTTAATTCAACTCTTATTTGACGGACCAGGCGTTTTTCCCTTTAATTATCGACAATTAACCGCCAAAGAAAAAGGGAGCTCTACCAACTAAGTCAGTCTGCACTACAAGAATTTTTCGTTTGAACCAACTCAGCCGAATATCCTACAGGACCCAAACTTTAAGACACTATCTTCCCCTTAACGGACATTGAGACAGTTGTGAGCTTTGAGTCTCAGCTGGAGAGGATTGCCGTGAAACTCCTGGAGATCCTGGAACAGCAACAGGGCGTATCCTTTGTACCGGATCATCCTGTCAGCCTCTAAATCCACACAATAGATTGGCGCTAATCCTTCGTCTTGGATACGCCCGAAGCCGCTGTCTGTTTGCGGAGGTAGGTCAAGTGGTTTAGTATTGTGAGCGTGGGTTGAATTGCTGTGTTGTATTAATTACACCGACCTCTAATCCTCTCTGTCTAATCTAAATTAGAAACAGTTTCCGAAAGTAGATAAATTATCTAACATTTTAGTGAATTATTGAGACTAAACCTGTTCTTTTGTCAATTTTTTTCTTTTGAGATGTGGTAATCGACACCTTTAGGTTGCTATAGAAAGAAATTCCGTGTAATTTTATTTACAACTGTGTAGAGTGCAAATGCTTTTAATGTATCACAATAAACAATTGAAAATCAGGTTAGACATCTTGGACTTGTTAAGAAGCTCGATATACCGCCACGACAATGCGAGACCTCACACGTCTTTAGCAACACGTACGAAACTATTGGAGCTTGGTTGGGAAGTGATGTCGCATCTCCCATACAATCCTGACTTTGCACCACCGAATTATCATTTATTTCGAAGTTACAAAACTTCTTAAATGGTAAAAATTTCAGTAATAACAATTACCTCAAATCGCACTTGTTTGAGTTTTTTTCTGATAAAGACCAGAAGTTCTATAAACGCAGGTTCATGAAGTTACCAGAATGATGGCGAAAGGTGTGGAACCAGAATGGAATATATTTAACTGATTAAAGTTCATTTTTTGTACAGAAAAAATTTAGTTTTATTACACACTAGAAAACCGAAATTACTTTCTTACCAACATCAACATATATATACACACGTAACGATAAACACATACGCAAATTATAAACATAAAGCTTGAGGTGTAATATTTGAAACAAACAATATAATAAACCTATAACACGAAGAACAACGATCAAATAATTCTGAATCTTCATTCCGTTTACATCCGACCACGACTCACGGTTGAGTGAAGTTTTTAATTTCATTAAAATATCATAAGGATGGAAAAAAAAATTTTTTGTTGGCAGACAGCCCAATATAAATTAAAAATGGAAACGTTTTTCATCATGTTAAACTTAAAATTAGATTCCTTCAGGAAGAGAAGGTGTAGCTGACAGAAGGAAGATGGTGCAGGTCCAGTGGAGAAAAAAAAAATCCCGTGACGACCTTTAAAAGAGAATCTGAATAATTGCTTTTTAAATAGAACTGACGAACGCTAGGGCACTTTTACTAACTTTAGCTTTTACTAATGCAAATTTATTCAACGTTCCAAAAGGCTGCTTTACTAAATTAGTGCATCAGTATACTTCGGTACCGAGACCGGTACATCTGCATATACATGTACTAATCAGATAAAAACTTGAAGTAACTTAAACCCATCTTTTAAAATATTTTTTCTTTGTATGCATGAAGGAGAGGATAAATGAAAATAAATCATTCGTTCTTCCAAATGAGATATTAGTTGCCGAGAACATACTATATAGAAAGATAGTATTGTTTTCGTATATTAACCATTTATTCAGTTGAAGTTCTCCACAGTGGCACCAAAGACCTAATAATCTGAAAAGACTATTTAAAACTAATAACATTAAAATACAAAAAAAGCCCTGATGTCAATTTAATTATGATGACTAAATTGAAAATGAGTAAGCTGACATCAAATACTCTTAAATGGATTGGCAATGTGTTACTCTCATGTAGCGAAACATTTTCAATGGTCTAGGTTCAAATCTTGAAAAATTATTTTATTGTGTATATTTTAATAAATTAAATACTCTAATTCATACAGTATTTACAAACAGCCCAGAGACCTCCCAAATCCACATGGTTGTCACCTCCCTCGCATGCGAAAGAAGAAGCGGAGTCTTAGGAAGTCCCCCATGCTCCTCCATCACCTGCTACACTAGATACGAGCCTGGAGGCTGACGAATAGCGCGAGAGCCACATACGCTCAGGACATGATTGCAGAAACTGACTTTTGACAGGAGACCCACGGTCACGTATTTATTAGCCTCTACCGCTTTATTCTCCGAGGAGGATTATAGGGATTTGTGGCACAGTGTAATGATTTAAATTAAATACTAAACAAGAATAAGAAAGAACTAAGCGGATGGTGCCAGTAACTCTCAAATAATCTTAAGAAGCTGAATCAATTTTAAAATGTTTTTATACTAGGAGAACCAAATATTGTTATATTAACAAAATAATTAGTACAAACTAGAAAATATATTAAATTTGAGATAATTTTCGTGGAAAGTTACTGATGTCACAACAATAAAGACACTTTAAATGGCATGGTTTACAGTAAAGACTAGTCGACTGGGTAAGACGGACAGAGACACGTACTGTCCATACGTGTATTGGACTGTAGGTGAGGTTGTGTGACAATGAGTCCCAGATCCGTGTTCTACAGAGCTGAATAGGCCTTGACCCAGAGGGTAAGGATAGCAGTATTACTTCCTTTATTCCTTCGTTCGGTCGGCTGAAGGCTGCTACCTACTCACGGGGGTTTCAGGCAATAATACCTGAGCAAATGCTCAATGTACACCAATCTCCACCGTACAGGTTAATCAGGTCGTGGCATTGATAGCGGAGCACCAATTTTCCCAATTCTTACTTCTTCGCTTAAATTCAAAACTACCATTGTTAGGATATAGAGCCTTTGTTCCAAAACTCCGTAAATTGTAAAACTCAGATGATTTTAGTTTTTTAGACAAGTTCACCAACTTTTTCTTTCAAGTATCCTAAGTTTTATTCAAGTGCTCTTAGGAAGAGGAGTTAGTAGCCAGTGTCTATCTCCTGAAAAAAGAGGAATTCCTTAAATCCACAGTCAGGATCCAGGGACGCTAACAGGTTAAATTACAAACCGAAAAATATTTTAATCAAACTGCAAATACTTAGTAAAAAAAAAGTCTGCATTTAAGCTCGACAAAACTTTCGAAACTGAGTACAATGGAAGACTGGCCCAAACAAGGGTCTAAGCTCCTTATACCTTATAGACGGCTTAAGCCGCTTAGATGTTAAATTATTCCAAAACTGAACCCGCTTATCCGTTTATCTGTGTCCATAACGGGACTCCTATGTGTGTGCGTGTGGTGAAGTCACAAATTAGATTTGTCATCTATTTTCGGCTGGGTTGTATAACAATACCTGTCTGCCTCCGAATAGAACAGTGTGATGAAGTGAGAACCTTGAAATTGATGATTGGGAAATCTTTTGCAATTTTTAGAAATTTTACTTAAACTGATTGATGCGCACTGAAACGCCAAAAAGGTTAACATTGAACGTATTAGGCCGTAAATTCGTTTGTTTACAGGACGAAAAGGCTGACATGGAACCCACACACGAGGCTAAAAAGACAAGAACTAAACAGACGCTTTAGACAACTGTACAGATTACTTCGAACGATATCCCATCTCTCTATATAAAAAAAATCAGCAAAGTTATACTGAAGCCAATCTGGACAAACGGAATAGAGCTATGGGGGACAGTATAAAAGTCAAAAAACATTAAGCGTATCCGATCCTTTCAATCAATAGCCCTGAGAGCAATAAATGCCCCTTATTACGTCAGCAACAAACCCCTTCATAGCGATCTTAAAATACCTTACATTCTTGAAATCGTCCCTTCCAAGTTCATGAAACTCCATAGTAACCTATTAAGCCACCCTAATCCCGCAGCAGTCATTACACTGCGCCACTCATCCCTATAATCCTCCTCGGAATAAATATATATATATATATATAAGATATAAATCCTCCCTATAAATGGATTTGTACGAGGGAGAACCTATTACAAGGAATGCACAATATAGATAAAACAAAGACAGGAACCAGGTATAGGTGCATAATGCTTGGAAACTTTAGTATGGAGTTTTCTTTGAAAGAGCGAGCAAATTATACAAGCCATTGTTGAATTCGTAAATTTGGAACAACGCACCGAAAAAAATGCAACTAGATTCGACCGAACACTTGTCCACAAGTACAAATACTACGAATTAATATCAATGCATTAGCTGCTCACACTTTACTTTTAAGTCAACCTCGTTTTGTTTGTTACTATGGGACCTGATGAAGACATGCTATCTCAAAACTGCTCCTAACCTAGGAATGCTTACTTTTAATGACGAATGCTAGAAAAGAGAATCTTAAATACTCAACTACCAAGTGTGGCTTTCGTTTCCGCAACTACGGGATTTAATGAACTAGCGAGTTCAAGAGAGAGAGAGAGTGAGTGAGTGGGAGCGATTCCTTCATTTAAGTAACCCCAGCAGTAGTGATATCATTCACGTGAACTGTTCATTCGTGATCGACACATCTATATTAAAGGTTATATAACAAAGAAGTAAATATACATTTAAAATATAAACTAAAAACATAAAAAACTAAATATATATATATATGCATATAAAACTTTATTTCAAAAGGTGCGTCACCCGTGAAGGATGAGTGAGCGAGACGCCATATTTAAACAGGACTGCCAGCTGATTGAAAGGGACAAACGATAAATCACCGAAGCCTATCAACCGGCACATTCCGTGGGCGAGTGTTGGCACAACTGGGTCGTCCCTCTGCTCTCTGACACCACTGTATTAAACTTCCACCGGATAGTTTATTCAATTTTTTTATGTTTGTGTTTTTTTTTTCAAAAATAAAATTGAATAAGCACGTTAAATGCTACAGTACATTTCTAACGGATATTATAGTTGTCGAGATATTTTCATCACTAGTTTGAAAGAGACTACTTCCGACTTAAAGTTACTACATCTCATAAAAATATAAGAAATATTGAGGGTCGTAAAATAGCGTTCAAACTAATCCTCTACTTCAAATTCTTTGTTTGCCAAATATCAAACTTCTTTATTGTGCTAAAATTGCAATCTGCCTTATTAGGCAATAAGTAATTAAGATAAATACATTCATACCATATTTACAATTCATCATTCACTCGTTATGAAGGGTTTTGTTTCTGACGTAATAAGGGGCATTTACTATTGTTCTCAGGACTTTTGATTGAAAGGATTGGATACGCTTGATGTTCGACTTATTTGAGGTCCCCCATAGCTCTATTCCGTATGTCCAGATCGGCTTAGGTATAAATTTGTAGATTAGTAAGACACTGCTCTTACTGGGCCCCCCGTGGGCTAGTCAACTGGGCCCCTAATAAATGAAGTAGGAGGCAGTTTGTGAATTGGATTTAGGGAAATGGTTAATAATAAGGGGCTATGGTCGGAGGAGAGGTCATCAAGGCGCGTGAGTGAGTAGTTTAGTGTTCCTAAACTATTGTAAAAAAAGAAGTCAAGGAGATCTGGATTTCGGTTGGGATCTGATGGCCAATAGGTGGCTGTGTCAGGAGTGATAGTGGAGCAATGTTTCCGTGTGAGTGTAGACAGCAAAGCGCGTCCTCGTGTATTAGTGGATCTTGACCCCCAGTGTTGGTGCTTCGCATTAAAGTCCCCACCCACGAGGAAACGATGTCCGATGGAGTCTAGAAAGGAGATGAATTGGGAGTCGGAAATGGATTTATTGGGAGGGCAGTAAGTACACTGATGCTAAAGTGAGGGGGAAAGTGAAGTTGCTGATTGACACTGCAGTGGACTGAAGGAAATCATGTGCTAATAAAAGAACCGTGTGATGGGAAATGGAGTTAAAATTCATTGTTTAACGTCATAGGTTCAACGCTGCAAAAATGTTCAATGAAATTCCGGAGACAACAGATGCTGTCACTTTGATGTCGAACTAACTGCTTTTGTCAAAGGAACAAACATAAGCAAAAACATTATTGACACTGAAGTAGCAGAGTGGGTGACATGCGATGTCGGACATGACGTAGCAGATGACGAAATTATAGACCTTGTTAAAGGAAAGGAGTCAGGCAGTGACGATTTAAAAACCATTGACGAAACCGTTGATTTAATATTTATTTTGATTATAAGAAATATATATCTAATTATATCATTATTGATTATTATTTTTAAGGTTGCATTAAAATGTATGGCCCTGGACATTGCGGCTCGGGAAAGGTTGACAAAAAAAACAAATCAAACAACTTTAAACAAATATTTCCATGTATTAATGTATTCGAAATACATAACTACATTTTTCTTTATTTCGTATATATCTATGTCACTCTACCATATCCAAATATCTATATTTTTTACAGAACTTATAAAATCCGGAATAATGTGGTTGGAAGTTCAATAATAACTTAAAAAAAAAACTTTCCCATTTTTTTATCACAATATCAAAATATTTAGGTCAAGTCATAAGTAACTTCCGTTTTTTTATCAGACATTTATTTTGCTCTCATTAAATAACAAAATTATATTAATTTTGACGAGTGCAGCACGCATTTCATGGAGTTTCTCTCGCACTCTTTGCAACTGCTGAACGTATCTATCCACAGTAATCATTAAATTTGACTTCAACAACTCGTGGTGAATTATTGCTTGACAATCCCACCATTGCCATGGATGTTTGCTTTCGGATCTGGTAGGGTTGGTTGATCCTTATCAAGCCACTGTCTTTTGCGAAATATATTGTCATAGGTAACCAATTTTTCATCGCATGTTACAAATCCTGTTTAAAAAAAGCTCAATTTTTACCCGTGAGAGCAGACTTGTGGCGATTGACATACGATCTTCTTTTTTCCGTTCACTGAGATTGTGAGGTACCCACACTCCTAACCTGCTGACTTTCCCTAATTTCTCCAAGTGGCGGTTAACAGTTGATTATGATGTATTCAACCTTTCTGCTATACCTCTTGTCGATTGACGTGGATTTGGCTCCAGTTTTGCTTTTATAAGGTTTTCGTCAAAGTCGGAAGGACGTCCCGCCCTTGGTTCGTCTTTTAAGGTCGTATCTCCAGAACGGAATTTTATAAACCAATTTCTAACTGCCCGACCAGTTATTAGTCCTTCACCATATACACTGCATACTTTTTCAACTGTCGCCCTAGCAATATTGCCATGTTTAAATTCCCAAAGCATTACATGACGAATATGTACTTTTTGACTCTCCATGTCAGAGGTTAAAAAAAAACAGTTTAATGTAACGTGTACCACACAAAACAGTTGACAAAAGACTAACTGAAGCCTCGTCTGTATAGTGAAAACAAAACCTTGTTGTCGTGGTAACTCATAGCGGGTAGATACGAACAAGATTCTACTTAGCTGCATCGGAAGTTACTTGTGACTCAACTTATTATATTATGATAGTTTAACCAATAAAAATTGTTTGATAATTACAAAGTATATAGTAAGTAATAAATCCACACCCCGACCACCTGTTGAAGGTTGTCGCTGTACTTGGCAGATAACGCTGAGGTGCTCCAGTGTCAGTTGTTACTCACAAGTTACTAGGCCGGAAATGAATACGGGGTCCTCCTTATAGGAGGATAATCCGGGATTCCATAGAATTACGGTCACTCGCTGAGCATGTCTGATAGTAAAGCCTCTGCCCGACTTTTGTCCTCTAAATTTAGTGAGTTAAAATTAAACTATTTCCAAGAAGACATTACCCTAGAATATATATATTCTCCACTGAATTAGGTATTCATCAGGTGGTTGAAGTGTCATATAAATAAGCACATCAAAGACCGATCATACTTGGCCCTGTTAGCCTAAGTGGGCAGTTACCATCATCGCCTTGTTTTCCCGTTGACAAATCTCCACCTATTTATACAACGGAGCTGTTAGTGAGAAAACTGCTTACATCGGCTGTTGCAATGTCGGCAGAGGATGTGGAGCATTAATAAGAGAGATGCACTGGTCAGAAACTGTCATCCGGATCTTAAATTATTCTCTATTTATTTATACCCTTAAGGACTCCCACGAAGGCAACGAGAGTCAATGCCTCCTGATTCTTATAAGAGGTAAGCTTCACATCCTTACAAAAACAGAGGAAAATTCCATCATAATGCTCTGAAAAACACCTGAACTGTCTATGAAATATAAAGAAATAATTTATAAAATCCTTATCAGGCCTCTAATAACCAATATATCATCATCTATTAGTAACTTGAAGTGCAGAGAATACAGGATAAATTTCTATGAAAATTAATAAATAAAATACAAACATTTTAATATTGAGGTTAGCTAGAAAGTAATTTCGGTTTTTTATTGCGAAAAAAAATCTATACAAACAATTAAATTTAATCAGTCAAATATCTTCCATTCTGTTCGATGACCTTTTGGCATCATTCTGGTAATTTCATGATCCCGCGCTCATAGAACTTCTGGTCCTCATCAGCAAAAAACTCAACCAAGTGCGATTTGAGGTCATTGTTATTACTGAAGTTTTTACCATCTAAGAAGTTTCGTAAGCTTCGAAATAAATGATAATTTAACAGTGCAAGGTCGAGGCTGTATGGGGGATGTGACATCACTTCCCAACCAAGATACGTGTTGCTAAAGATGCGTGAGGCCTCGCATTGTCTTCGCGGATGATACATTTAACTGTTTTGCAATCTCTTGCACAGTTATATTATGATTCGATTCAATTATGGCTTCCGTTTTGTCATCATCAACTTCAGTAGGTCGACTAGAATGTTGGTCTACTTTCACTGAAAAATCTCTAGAACGAAATTTTTTAAACCAATTCTGACACGTTCGTTCTGTTAAGCACACATCAACACCATAAACTTCACATATCTCTTTGTGAGCCTCAGCCGCTTTCTTGCCTTTATCAAAATAAAAAAGTAAAATGCGCCGATAATGCTTATTTTTGCACTCTATGTGAAAACTGACAATTGTATAATTGTGCAGAAATAATAATTTAGTCGAACGTATTGTGCATAATGTATAAATTAAGAAGATGATCCATAAAGGCATTCATTACATTTATAGTTTTAGTTTAGAGACACTTTAGCCCCAGGAAAAATATTTGAGTATATCAATGAGTAGAAGGGTTTGGTTTTGGTTTATGAAAACCTATTTGTGGACAAGAGCTATTTAGTGCCAGATCGTAAGGGCGTTGACTGTTTAAAACATTTTTAGGGGAACTCGATCTCAGCCGAATTGGTGTCGTACCCTCCCACACTTGAACTACTAAAACAGAATTAGGCGAAGCACCATACAAGAAGTCCTCGCGCTTCGCGAAGATAAAATCTTTGAAGACCTCCGGTAAGATAGCCCAGTAGCCGCCTTTCACCCTCCAACTCCACTGTTAGTTCCTGGGAAGCGAGGGCCACCCAGATCCTGCAAGAGATACAGCCCCTCCCACTGTCTCCTATCTCCCCATCTCCAGGCTTCGACTAATGGTACACCCTTCTGGTGTCTGTTCGCTCTCCTTGCTCGATCAATCATGCCTCGTGTCTGCACCTTCTTAACTTATTGTCTCAGCTCAACCCCAAACATAAAGTTCCCAGATAGATTCACAAAGAGAATTGACATTTATTACTTTCAATGAAATGGCATGAAACAGTTCGAAACACCGCTGAAATAAAAATAAAAAACAAGCACAATTTACTTTGCTAATGTCACTCATCGACTTTTTGTACCCAATTGTTTATAAAAAAAAACACCTATTGTACGGTTCATGAAAATTTATAAAGGATAATCCTTAACATTGAAAATTGATTTTTCTTTTATCAGTAAGCTAAATTGTATCGTTTGACCATGTTAATAATAAATTAAATTAATATATAATTATTTTAGCATTTGGTCATTTGTTTTGAATCTATAAGAATTACTTGCAGGGAGGAAAATTTTAGGATTCAATAAGGTTGAAGAGTAAATTCCGCAACATGACAATGAACAAAACGACATTGAAACATGTCTTGTTATAGTATAAACCATGTCTCATTTCAATATAGTAGACAGAGACAATATGGTTCAGTTCAATAGTTGTCATTCATTTATGAAGCGAGCTTAACATTTCACAAAGCGATATTTTGGACATTGAGGCAAATTCATTTGATTTGACCATAGAAAAACTTTTGCCTATTTTGAAGATAGAAGACAAATTCTGAATATTGAAAATTTATAGCTTTAAGAATAATATATAAGAAAAATCAAATCTGAGACTAAAACGTAAGAACTGGTAACAGACTACAACATATTGAACTAATGAAACTTGATTGTGAATTAATTAATTTTTTTTCTATATCTATCTACATGTGTTCTTTTTGAAATTAAAATATATTTGTCAGTTAAAATTTGGTATTTTTTGTTTATTTAAATCAAAGTTAAGCTACAAAAGCGTGTTTTTCGATTATCTTGGAATACTCTCCCCGTCATTAGCCCGAATAATCGAGTTTTTTCTGTATTATCAGTTTCTGAACATAAACACAGATATTTTTATCAAAAAAACACAAAACTTGTAAGATATTCCGTTGGGAATTCTTCACTAAATCCGATCCCACGAAACAGCTGAAAAAACGGGAGGCCAGAACGAATACTGACCTACATGACTCCGAAGCCAAGTGGGCTGGTTGCTTTGGCCAGCGTTGAAACCAGTCACTCGCCTCTTTGAGTTCTATTGAGGTTGGCAAGAAAGTAATTTCGGTTTTTAGTAGGAAATAAAACTCAATTTGTTCTAAACAAAAAACGAACTAAATTCAGTCAAATATTTTCCATTCTGTTCGATGACCTTTTACCATCTTACTGGTAACTTCATAATCCCGCGCTCATAGAACTCCTGGTCCTTCTTAGCAAAAAAACTCAACCAAGTGCGATTTGAGGTCATTGTCATTGCTGAAATTTTTACCATTTAATAAGTTTTGTAAACTTCGAAATAAATGATAATCCGATGGTGCAAGGTCGGGGCTGCATGGGTGGATGCGACATCACTTCCCAACCAAGCTCCAATAGTGAAGTACGTGCTGCTAAAGATGTGTGAGGCCTCACATTGTCGTGGTGGAACCCAAATATCGAGCTTCTTAACAAGTCCAATACGTCTATTTTGATTTTCAATTGTTGTGTGTGATACATTTAACTGTTTTGCAATCTTTCGCAAAGTTATATGACGATTCAATTCAATTATGGCTTTCACTGTGTCATCAACTCCAGAAGGTCGACCAGAATGTTGCTCATCTTTCAGTCAAAAATCTCCAGAACAAAATTTGTTAAACCAATTGAGACACGTGGGATCTGTCAAACAATCAACACCATAAAGTTCACATACATGTTTGTGAGCCTAAGCCACTTTTTTGGCTTTATGAAAATAAAAAAGTAAAATGTGTCGAAAATGCTTATTTTTGCACTCCATGTTAAAACTGGCCGTAAACTGACAGTTGTAAACAAAATTTCACGGAATTTCTTTCTATTGCAACCTAAAGGTATCGACTACTATGACGATGATGGTCCTTTGTTCTATTCTTCCAGGACAGCACCTCCCGCAGAAGTTGAAGAGATCATCATATTATCTCAAACTCTCAAGAGCTCATTGATTCATAAAAGACCCATCGGACTACCGGGGGTTCTGTGTAGAAAGCTCCTACAAATCACATTTTGGCACTTAAAATCTAGAGGAAAGTGTTGGCAAGTTTTCTTAATAAAAACATCTTTTCCTTTGTTCCATTATGTCATATATAGACTTAAAGGTTACTGAAGATCACATCGACTTTACATTTTAGAAGAAGACAATAAAACAATTTATTGGTTCATAGAAACGTAGACAGATAATTTTAGACGTTCTTAATTGTTATAATTGCATAACCTTGACGCAAAAAATAAACATTTAAAGTAATACATGTATATGCTTTTATTGGGCAAACACACGCATACCTTAAAAAAATATATAATATACATGAAACTGGTGTTGGATAAAATGAATAAAACAATATAATAAGAAAACAAAACTAGTATATAGAGCTGTTAAAGTTATTTATTTACATAAAACCTTCACGATAAACGAGTCAAATCCTCGTGCGTCGTGTTCCGCACTTGCATCTGCTTCAATACTCCTGTTATAAAAATTCAGTTAAAATAAAACTGTTAGAAAGTATTATACCAAAACATTGGCGCATTCTCGGAATGGGCACGATTTTCCGAATCTTTGCTGACCCCCTTTCAGGCTTGAATGGGGGGGGGGGGTTTGCAGTGCTTAAATCCAACCATGGGTTACAGACTATATATTTAAAAAAAAACATATTCACACAACTGAATACTGGTCCGGAAAATAACAGTTCCAATATTAGTACTATTTCTGTGACAAACTTATTAGAACACAAATATGTTGTTGCTAAGGAATTCTAAACAACATATATACAAACCATTCACAACTATTTATAGGAACGTTTAAAAAATCCGATCTGTAAAGATGAAAATCGTGACCTGACTTTATTAAAAAGTCCGTTGTAAAATTTATAATCGCCTCCTCCCCCCCCCCCACACCCGCACATAATTTGTCTCTCGTGGTTTTTTTTTTTTTCTTATGCGTTATAATTAGCCCTGTCCTTATTGGATGGTAATTTATAGTGTCCATTAGGGTGGCGCCTGCTCGTATTTATGTTTGCTTTTATCTTAATACCTTCTCTTATTTGTAGAGTTTTTTTTTAATAAACAGTTATGATAGCTAATTTCCTGTTTCTTTCTCTCTCTCTCTCTCTCTCTCTCTCTCTCTCTCTCTCTCTCTCTCTCTCTCTCTCTCTCTCTCTCTCTCTCTCTCTCTCTCTCTCTCTCTCTCTCTCTCTCTCTCTCTCTCTCTCTCTCTCTCTCTCTCTCTCTCTCTCTCTCTCTCTCTTTCTCAAAAGCAAACATTCTTTCTCACAATATTGAGAAACTATACTCAAAAGTCTCATGAAAATACTAAGATTCAGTAGACTGAATATTCTATTTTCTTCCACTCTTGCATTCCATATTTATTTACAAAGCTCCATTACACCCTAAATGACGTTCTGCTTCGCCGAGTCTACAATAACTAAACTAAAATCCAAAAGCGATGTCTAATGAATATGTAAAATTCTTCACCTTAGAACAATATTAAATTAAAAGATTTTGCTCCCAGACTAAATATCGAAACACCAACTCTCGACAGCAAACAAAATTTTACGACAATATTAAAAATCTAAATAACCTATTATATAATCTAAATAACCCATTATTTAATCTATATAATCCATTATATAATCTATATAACCCATTATATAATCTAAATAACCCTGCAATGCCATCCATGACCCACTTCGTGCAATTTTTATTTAATTATTTATTGTACGGTGCCGTATGCAACCAGGAGTTTTTGGAATAATATCGCATGGTATGGTACGCATTTCCTCATTTCGGTGTACTTTTATGTTAGTGTTTTTTGATACATTTTTTTACTTTCCACGGATAACTTTTCCCTATTAATAAGAAACTATTATTAAATTAGTAATTGAAATAAAGGCAGTTTAAGGGATACATGGAGCTGCCCTTCACAAGCACCGTAGTGGTGGATATCTATCGAAATGTAAGTACATGTTATATACATAAATACATGTAATATGTTATATAATGAATAGTAATGAAGAGTAGAATCTTTGTGGGGATTAAATAGAAAACACAATTATTCATCAGATTGTATCTCATATAGTTACCATGTGTAGCGACCACTAACTACATAAGATGAATTACCCTCTACTCTATTGTATTTATATGTAAATTAGTTATCATTTGTTCTAAATTAAAATAAACAAACATAAATAATATTACCAAACCACAATGTCACATCAGTGTAAATATTGTAAACAATAAATGAAGTATCTGCAGACGAGTTCAGAGGCAGCCAGGGGTCCTTAGCCAGGTAGTCAAACCCTGGCCCCTAGTCTGACCACTTCCGGGCCATGCCGGGTATCCAGCAGCCAGGCCTACAATACGATTGGCCAAAATAAAACCTCAGCTCATTGGCTGCTTTGGGATATATATATACCCCGAAGTTTTAGCCAACTATTCATTGCAGGTACTCCTAGTACAAGGATCCGCTCAACCCAAATATTCCTTTATTTTCCCCTCATCCTTAATCTTCTAATTAGAGAGCTTAGAAAAAAAAAAAACTATTCATTCAAATTACGGCTGAACTGGTACTTGCAGCTGCACTGATGTTTCAAGATTTGGCCTTCTCATTTATGAAAACCTCTACGCTTCTATCATAGTCTTGCTGTGTTTCAGTCCGGCGTTGTCAGACCCCACACCTTCCTAGTGGGATTCCCTGCCTTCGTCTCGCTAAAACTGGCACAAGGAAGGAATTCCTTCCATGTGGGTGACAGTCTCCTGGGCCCTACAAACTTACGTACTGGTGTATCCCCCAGCGATCCAGTCTGCCTCTCTCCGGTTGACACTCGCCTTTGGGATCCGGACGGTTTTGGCCTACCCTAAGATACTGAGTGTGAATTCTTGGTCAATCCAAGACCACGTAAACTGGCTACAATACCTACCCTATACCTCGTCTCCTGAATGTAGTGCACTGTCGGGATCATACCTATCAGATATGGAGTCAGATAGCTTAGTAGTAAGGCCCGTCATCAAGCAATCGTCCAGGTCATAGAGGTCATAGAGCCTATTCACCTCTCACTTCGTCACCAGAGCTAGGATAACTAGGCCCCGTCGTGACGACCATACACCATGATTAATTGTAAAATACTTTTTAACAGTGATTAATATCGTGAGTACAGAAATATTTTCATTATTAGCTCCAATTTCATCCTGCTATTATATTTCGATGAAAGGTGTTTCGGAATATACCTTTATGATTCAGATCGATTGAATAATCTTTAGACGAACGCCCTATCGTTCGATATTCAGGACGTAAAAAATAAGCTGAATAAAAAATAGGCTACTTAATATTTATCGTATTATTTTTCACTTCATGTATCTATTTTTCTTTTCCTGTAGGTTTAATTCGCGGAGTTTATTTATATAGTGCCTCGTTTAGTGACGGTGGTCAGAAACAACATTGCAGTCTAATGGTGTTACAAGGTGAGCGTAGTAAAAATGTTTTTTATTAATTTTACTCATAGCTGATAAATTAAAAATTTATAACAAGTATTTAATCATTTTCAAATTGGTATTACTATAAGCTAGTCAAGTTTTCGATTATTTCAGTGATAATCTCAATTTTATTACAAAGCCAGCTAAATTTTTAATAAGTCATGAAAATCGTTTTATTTTCATTCAGAATCGATTCGAAGTGTTTTTTTTTATATATAATATCTATGTTTAATATAACTGAACTGTGTAATACAGTTTTAATTGTTTTTTTTACAACTAATTTACAAACACACTGGAGCCTGCAGAAGTAAGATTACATGTTGCATGTTGGATATTTAGATCTTTGTCATTTATATTCTCCTAATATTATAATTTTATTGGATTAAGTCAATTCGTAAAATATATTGAAAATCCGCTAATATGTTAGCATACGTATCTGTTATGATACACACGTGTATATATTTATGTATATATATTTTATCTCACATATTTCTATAGATATTCTTTGTCAAACTTGTTTTTAGTAAAAAGTTAAGACAAAAAATTCAATATTATTCTCTTATTTCATGTAATTTGACTCAAGTGAGTCGTAATTTTAGTAATTAAATGGTCAAAACTAATAGCTCCACACATACCTACAAAAGAGGAAACTTTTTTTTCTCATTCCAGTCATTTGTCTCAAAACTGTGAAATGAGAAATGCTAAAAATAGAAATCCACAAGGAACCACAGCTGCTGCAGTTTGTTAATTCAGTAGTTTGTATTATATATATGTATACCATATAATGGTTACAATACATCTAAAAAAAAAAAATTATATATACATATAACCATATAGAATCACTTATGGTGGGGGAGTGCGTTGCCAATTAATAGCAGGTTGCTAGACAACGGGTCATTCATTCATTCTTTCAGATAGTTAAGCTCAATTCTTATGTCATTTTATTATAAATCTTTGTTTTTCAGCCACCTATGTTAATACGAAACATTTTACAACAGACAATATTATCCTCTAGGACCTGAGATCATATTAAATGAAAGTTTGTAAAATAAACTATTATTATTTATGAGTTTTTTTTTTATAAAGAGTGAGAACCATGACGATATTTTCATAAAAAGTTTTGAGTGTATACAATATGTGTAACTGGTGGTTTGTTTGGCAAAACATCATTAATACCACCAGCAATGACGAATATGATATATATTTCGCGTGATAGCTAATCAAGTCCGCCTTTCTCGGTACAATTAGCATTGACTAGGGATCTGCCAATAATTCCTGAGGGAATAGGATCTCCAGAAAATGTATTTCATCGCACATTAACACAGTCACAATCACAGTCAGTTGAAGGTTTAACGAACCGAGACCCTCTCTGTCTCTATGTATATATATATATATGTATGTATGAAAGCAGTAGAAGCCCGCTAAGACAAAACAAGAAAGTTTCTGGGGGGGGGGGGATGATGGGGAACAGAAGCACCACAGAGAACTTTGCCACTCGAGAACAACTTAGCAAAAGTTGGAGTGGTCAGTTATAGTCTGTCTATCTATAGACGTTCTCTTGCTCTGATGTCGTTTCGAATGATACCAAGTCTTATAATATATTTGTAATTCTGTACAGTAGGAACATTTCGATTTTATTTCAAGTGAACTCAACTTAGATTGAAGTTAATCGAAGGATCGAAATTATATTTTTTCATTAATGCATGTAATGTGTCAAATGAAAATCGACGAGTTAAAAAATTAAGAACAGTCCAATTTCCTATAGCTGGGGGTTTGAGAAATGTTAAAATTTGAGGAAATAGGATCTTCTAGGTCACGTTAAATTTTGTTTTTATATACCAGCCATTATAATATTTTAAGCAAAACGTCAAAGTGCTAGGCTGTAAGTGCCACTACAATACTATATACAATACTGTGTGTTTAATGCACAACAAGCTGGGTGTTTCGCTAAGAACTGATTGCATTTTTATTCTATACCCTTGGGTAACAACTCTCCGAGGTGAATTTTAAAAAGGCGATACTTTGCCGTGGTTTACATCATTAGAAAGCGAACTACTACTCGAATAGTACTCACTTTGACAGCATGTGTCTATCGGTAGAGGAAGGGTGGTGGTGATATCAGACACACAATTGGGGTAGAGGAAGGGTGGTGGTGATATCAGACACACGATTGGGGTAGAGGAAGGGTGGTGGTGATATCAGACACACGATTGGGGTAGAGGAAGAGTGGTGGTGATATCAGACACACGATTGGGGTAGAGGAAGGGTGGTGGTGATATCAGACACACGATTGGGGTAGAGGAAGAGTGGTGGTGATATCAGACGCACGATTGGGGTAGAGGAAGGGTGGTGGTGATATCAGACACACGATTGGGGTAGAGGAAGAGTGGTGGTGATATCAGACGCACGATTGGGGTAGAGGAAGGGTGGTGGTGATATCAGACACACGATTGGGGTAGAGGAATTCAACGAATTGAAGAATTGTCCGCGACGGATGCACTCATCAACCAATCGAAGGCGTAAGTCTCCTCAAGTCTTGTTACCCCTTGTCTAAATTTTGCCTTGGGAACGTAAGGAATCGTTATAGCTGGAGGTAATTCGGGGCGGCTCGTCCTTAATATCCCGTTAAATGTCGGTATATACTACCATCCGGCAGATGACAAGCCAGTACGACTCGTGTTTGACATTGTAGAAGTAATTTTCAAGTGGTCCATAATGGAGTGGAATAATTCAGTTGGATTAGTAACAAGGGTGAACCTATTATATGGAATACACTACATCAAGATCAAAAACACAGAAACCAGGTCTATGATGCTTGAGAACGTGTACAAAATAGTATTAGTATGGAGCGTTCTCTTCATGAGCTTAAAAAAAAGAAAGAATCTACCTGATACATTTAAGAGTTGGGGATAAAAGAAAAATCCAGTAGAACAACTTGGATCGGCACGAATGAATTATAAGTGTTTACACTATCCCTCACGAGTACAGATTTATGCATGCAATAGTTAGTCTATTGATGCATAAATAATTTCCATTGAATTATTTGCATTTACATTGTTACATATGTTTTAAGTGGTTTTATACGTTGTAATTTAGCTATTGGAGGCCTACTGTGACTTGGCTTGACCATCTTTGAGGCTAGGTAGCGCTAACTAGCGTCGATTGGTTACGGAGCTGCCAGATGATTAAACTAGGGTAAACAGTGGAACGAGTGACCGAAAAAAAAAATGGGACAACAAACCTTAAAACAAAAATCCTGAATTTAGTTTCAAGGAAATTATTAATTATAATTTAAGATATTTTTTCACATAGATAAGGGTACAGTTGACAACAATACTAACAAAGATATCCCCTAAAAAAAGCTTTGGGATATGACGGCGGTTTTTGTAGTTTCCAGATGACCAAAATGGATTTCCAGACAAAATGAAGCATTAGTTTTCTGACAAAAATACTTTCACTTTCTACTATCTTTATTTCTTTCATACATAATATTGTTTCAATTAAATATATTGAAAGTACACGATTGTTGTAAGAAGCAAAAAGAAAAAACTGAAGCAAATCTTTGCCAAGCTACTGGCCCCTGGAACAACTAGTTATCTTCTACTGAAACATTTACAAACCACTGTAGGACATAGGAGGACAGAACACGCAAGGACAGAGACGGTCCAACGGAAGTCCTCGGGAGATAAGACAGTTAAGGATTGTTGGGGGGTGGGGGAGCTCTCGGAGATAGGAAGTACCAGCAGGTGGTGGTGTGGAGGTGGCCAATTAATTCTCTTCTACACAGGGTTCGGTACCATCGACAGCACGACATGTCTGTCTGGAATCGGCTTCTAGTAATTTATATAGATTCCTCGTAGCACTGTACCCACTGGTCGTGAAAACCTGAGCCCCTGGTTTCGATTCCCAACTTCCCGAACGAACAAGAGGGATGGGTTTTGGTCACCCTCGAGAATGAGTAACTACTTACTGGAAAAAGTAACGAATCTGGTTAAGGAAACGGAATTAAAGACAAAGAGGTAACAGCCATAACAAGCAACCAACATCTGCTATTCAGCGCCACCTACCGTGGGTACAGTGGCGTGGGTGTCATTCCCTCATCACAATTAGTACAAAGGAATCAAGTTATATTAAACCATAAATCAAACGCCGAAAACGGAAGAAGAACACTCAGAAACCTAATTGCCAGGTAACGACAAATTTTGAAGGCGTGAATATACATTTAGTTACCTCTTATTCTGTTAGTATTGAAGTATTAATATAACGATTTTGAAATATTGTTCTCACACTACGATTTTTTTCTATTCCATTTGGATTTTTTATAATGGAAACAAAATAATATATATTAGTACAATATGAAAAAAAAAGATAACAAGAAAAAAATAGATAACTAAGTTCATATTTGTATTAAGTGTATACCTCTTCAGTACTTCTAAGCCCCCTCAAATCGTACAAAGCAAACCCTTTAGTATTTCAGCAAGCTAGCAAGATAATGTCATGCCCATCATGGCTCGTCGCCCTAAAAACTCATTTCTTGTACTTTTAAACTCTGTGCTCAGTCTGTCACTCAATAGGTTCTTTACTGTTTGGTTGGTAAGACAAGAAATTTCACTTATTACTTTATATGTCCGTTTATTAACACTTCTTTGTTTGATACTGAATTCGTGGCCTTACCCAAAACAGGTTCCTCGTCACCAGTTCGTACATTCACATAATAAGTAAGCATCAAAATTATTGTACATTAATATCAAAATAAGTGTAACTTATAATCAGTCAAACTACGATACTCACAACAAGCCGGGTTATTATCACTTTTTGTCAAATTTGTTTAATCCTCCAAGTACCATAGGGTATCGTGAAAGGCAAAGTACCACAGTTTTTTTTCGATCGTGGCCATGCAGAAGTATAAATTTGAAAATGGTGAATATTAAAGAGTTTTAAATAGTGAATTCGAATCTATCGTAAAAAATGTCAATTACCCAGACGAAAAGCTCTATAATTGCTTTTAGAAATCACATGATTTTTCATCTTTGATCGTGTATTTTTTTAAAGAACATTTTTGTTTTCTCATATTCATTCATTCATTCATTACTTTAATTATTGATTATTTCAGTTATTTAATTCTTTGGACTGGAAAAGAACAGACTCGTTGGTTCCTTCAAAATCAAAATTGTTTTCTTTCCTCATCACCAATAGAGATTTCGTCATCATCTTCTTCTTGTATCTCCAAGGCGTCTTCTTCAACATCAGAGGCTGTAGAAACCGTGTCAGGATCGTACTCCATTACCCCCATAGGGGTTCGTCTTCAGGTATTGCTGATGAGCGATGTATCTGGCCAGTTAATTAATCTTAATAGAGGAAAGTCTATTAAAAAACTTTATTATAAGTGAAAACACTGGTATATACAAATATTCAAAGTTGCAACATACTGGTTTGAATGTTTGAGCAAGTGAGGTGTCTGGGGCTAAACCTGAGATATATATGTAAGAAAAGGATAAGATTCTGGGAAGTAGGGAGGTCTTGGAGGGATGCGGTTGCTTACTTAAAAATAACAGGGAACCATCAGTGACATCCATGAAGTCACGAGTCAGGTATACAGTTCTGCTCAACCCCTTCCTCTGGCCTCTTCTACAACTCTCCATGAACAAGAAGAAACTACACGTTCTATTTTATAAAGAAAAAATGCGACAAAATAAGTGGATTATGGGAAAATATCTGATTACTACTATTTTGTTCATGAGTAGAAAACAAAGGAGACGACACAAGTGATGTTGGACTTCCTGCAAAAATTATCATAAAAACAAAATTTATGGGGGATTCTAAAAGGACCCCGAGGAACTCGGAGGGTTAACAAGCGTAAAAAAAAATCGATGGAAGCGGCTTCGGTAATTGGCTGTTTAAAAAAAAAATCGATACACATATATCGACGTCTTGGCTAAATTGGCAGTCGTTAAATGCAGCGATTACAACAACATTCTTTTCGGGTGGTCTAATGCAGGTACATTTTATTTTTTAACACCATCGTATAATTGAATGTAATATATAACCACCTTGTTACCGTTAGAAAAAAATATTTTCACAGGTTTCTTTCATAAGTCGTCCTTTAATATTAATTATTATGTGCTTTTTATGTATCATTTATTTACTCTTGTAAGGAGTGCTTACAAACCTCATTTTCATCCGATTCCAGATGTTCGTATAACTACTTAAATTGATAAGCATAAGTAGACAAACTTGCGAGTTCTGAAAAACCTAGAAGTGGTAGAAGAAAAAAACGGGTTACAAATCTGAATTTATTAGCGTAGAAAATACGACATATAACTACATAATATTATATTTACATATAACTACGGCATACTTTTCGACTTTTTGTAGTGGTTAATACGAGTTCTGAGTTTCATAAAGATGAAATTTAGTTGGGTATAGGAGCGGTAGATACGGGTGGTTCCCTGTAATAGCCGAGTCACTTATACCCTTGCCCCAGTCTCATAGAGCTGATTTGGATTTATATAGAAAACTTAAAGAGGAAGACCACTTAAAATAATGGTTGCATGGAGCACTCGGTAAATTCGATAAGTGGTCAGTACGTGGCCTGGCTAAGACAATCTTTTTATCAGCCCTTACAACGAGTATGTGTACTCATGTTCAGTTTAGCACAGTTGTTCGTATACAATATTTGTTCGAATGGAGCCCCCAAAGCCCGTTTTAAAAGGGGATCGTACAGTTTCTTAAGTTAGCAGAATTACTGCGTTTTCATGGTGAACATAACAAAACCGTAAAAATCTATACGAAACTCTTTATGATATTACTATTTTATTTTGTTCGTTCAATTCTTTCTAACTTCTCAGCGTAAGCAGCTACAATTTTCAGTTGCTCGCTGTTCTAAAGGGAATGAAATCCCATTATTTTTTCTGTTTCCACAGACATACCGACGGTTACTGTTTATCACATATTTCAATATGAAGAAAGAATCATCTCTTCGAAACTTATGATTAACATATATCTATAAGTTATAGATAATAAGCCGTATAGAGAAACGAATGGTGAAAATTTTCCACTGAAGAGAACATAAAAAAGATCACAATTCTTATACACCGATAAACTATCCTAGATAATAGATAAGATATAAATGTATAAAAAACATTATTATAATGGCATATGTAATGATAAATCAATGATAAAACTTTTAGCGCAAATTATTTTAAGTTTTGATTGACTTGTAGCTAACAGTTTTTGATCCAAGCAAGTTGGTATTTCCCTATGTTTTATGTCCTGAGTGTATGTGGCTCTCACGCTCTTCGTCGACCTCCACTGGCTCGTATCCGGTAACGTGGCTGACGGAGAAGCGTGGGAGACTCTGCTTCCTCTTCCGCATGCGAGAGAGGTGACAACCATGTGGATTTGAGAGTTCTCTAGGCTGTTTGTAAATACTGTATGAATAAACGAGTGAATGAAGAATTGTAAATATGGTATGAATGAAAACATTTATCACAATAAAGAAGTTTCCTGTGTTTTAATTTAATTACATTAGACATTCTATAACTACCCTTTTGTTTGACAAGAATGTTAATTTTTACTACCATTATATCCGGTCACTTGATCGCCACCTAGCTTAGATTTTAACCCCAAGTTATCCAAAATCGTTCTTACCTCTGCGAGAGTCAGCAAAAATGAATTCCACCTACTATCGGTAAGCGGGTTTTCATACAATAGTAAGCATAATCATTGGTTCAAAATAAAATTATGCATTATAACATATGATTCTATACGATAGAATAATGATGATGGATATGGTTATTTTAAGGGTGTCCAAAGTTGTCCAAAAAATATATAAAACACATCAAAGAAACCAGTGCTTTTTTTTTAATATTTTGCAACTGATTATGTAATGAAAACTTTTGAAACTGATAAATATTGAAATTATAAAAAGTTAAGTAATAAAAATTATAGCTAAGAATAATCTGTGATCGCCCTAAGACTGATATAAATTACAATGGCGATTTGATTTGAAAATAGATCATATCTTAGACCATACCTTCTTACACTTATTGGTTGAGAATTGCTAACGATATTGTTTCTCCATCATTAGACTATTATTGAGTATAAGGAAACAGTAGCGGTTACCTGCTAATGCTGGATGCTGGACGGGCTGGAACCTGCGCTGGATGGGCTGGAAGAGCAGGCCGGCTCCCAGTTGGAGTCCGTGGACCAGAAGCTGGACGGCGAGGGCGGCGGCGACCACGAGCCACCCCCAGCCGCCCTCAGGGTAGTAGTGCTGCCGGAGCGTGATCAGCTGGCGCACCTCGGCCACCGGCTTGGGGGCCGTGTAGCTGCCCACTCCGGAGTCACCGCCCAGGTAGTGCGGCAGCGACCGGGATCTGAACAGCCCGGGCACCGCGCCTCCGCTGCAACAGGGACGGAAGAGTCATAATTAGCAACGGAAAGAGAGTGGAAGAGGTATGCGTCGAGGAAGAGAGACGGAGAGAAATATCGATTAGGAAGGATATTGGAGGGATCATGTCTATGGAAAGAGAGAATACGGGCGTTTAGGCTAACCGCATGTAACAAAGGAAAGGACAGGGGTAAAGGATAGATACAAAAATCCTTATTCTGGGACCAAATCAAGATGAATAATAATTAAAGTACTTACAAAGAAAGCAAAATAATATAAGCAAAGTAACATAAAGTGTATAGTTCAATAATAATATTTAAAAGCATTCCAGTAAATAAACTCATAAATGGAACTTTGCATGCAAATAGAAGACAATAATGAAAAACTATTAAAAAAAACAGCATTTAATTAAAAGAACACCTAGAAATTATACATACTCTCATACGAGATAACATATCAGACAAATGATTATTAGCAAAAAATAGTGACAGACAAACATCTGGGGGCAGTAAATATAAATATTAAGCATATTCGTAGAAGCGAAGAATTGTTTCCAAGATTATATCTTGGATCATCCTAGCGGATGTTAGGAAGAAGAAAGGAATAATCTAATGCTACAGTTCTGTGGGAAGGATTTACACTCCTTCGGGATCATGTGTTCTGCAGTATACTGAGGAGTTGAAGATTGGTGGGAGAGAATTGATGTTTTGGAAAAGGTACCAAGGAAGCGCTGTAAAGGGATGGTGGAGAACACCCACCCTAACTTGTCCTGAGGGAGGAATTTGAAAGAAAACCAAGCAGGTGTTATATACTAAAGTAGCTTTCGTCCAGTAAGCGTTTCAAATTTCATACTTGTTTGTAAAAATCAATCATTGAGTAGATTAATACATTAGGTTGAAAAGTTTTCATATAGTTATTTTTGGTTGTAAGGGGTATCGAGCACTTTGTCCAAAACACTTATAGAGATAGGAACTTGTTTGAAAAAAATTATATTTATTTTGAAAATTAGAAATTACGATTAATGAAAAGGTTGTACGCCCAAGCTTCTCCTAGCGGACCCCATTGCCAAGGAGAGGCCTGATTCAGGCGAGTCTGTGATTGTGGCTGGTACAGAGCAGATAGTATTGAGGGAGCCCGCTTCCTTGCTCACGTACTGTACTGTTGTATAGTTTATTAAACAGTTATCCTAGTTATCTAAGCAAGGTGTTTGCATTAAGGATTCCGATACTGTTACCTCAGATACCACATCTCCCAGATGTATTAAGAGCGTTGCCAATAATGTTGTTTTAATGCATATATTATTAATGGGCTCAGATCTTCACTAATTTTACTATCATGTAGGTGTGTTATACTGGCAAGATTCAAATATTATCGGTAGGGCACTGAAACCCGATTACATATGTTAACTTAATTAAAACTTAATTACAAATAATTATAAGTCACCCTCTTCTCACTCAGATCATATCTATCACTGTTTCCATATGTTTAATAAAGCTCATGACGTCAGTCGGAGAAGATAGTGGGGAGAACAGCCGCTGGTGGGGATGGCTCCCCACCACGACTAGCTGCCTAAATAAGAAGCGCCCCATAGGGTGAATATCAGAAAGAAACAAACCGGCACCTTGAACACCTTCTCTCTCTGCACTGGCGCCTGCTGCTCTATTCAAAACCATGGACTTCTCATTCAACTACCTCTGCATCTCTCTCTCCTAACCACGCTATGTTTTAGTCCAGCGTTGTCGGACCCAACACCTTCCTAGTGGGAATCTCTGCCTTCGTCTCGCTAAAACTAGCACCTCCTTGGGAGAGACCTCTCCCTCGCGGACGACAAACTTACCAGTAGCGTCTCCCACGGTAATCCAGTCTGCCTCTCTCCGGTTCACACTCCCCTTTGGGATCCGGACGGTTTTCGCCTACCCTTAGACACCGAGTGTGAATTCGTGGTCATTCCAAGACCACATAAACTATCTATAAACCTACCCTGTACCTCTTCTCCTGAACATAGTGCTTTGTCGGGACACACACCTTCTAAAGATCTTATGGAGTCAGATCAAAACGAATTAGGCTGCCCGCCGACTAGGCCGGGAGCAAGGTTGAAAGACTACGGGACCTGTGGCGAACCACCCGCCTTATCTCTTTCTTGGCGCTTGCCGGACAACGGCGGCTAAGAGGTTGTAGCGACCCTAGCCCGCGGCGGGCGTCTCCTCCCCACTTTAGGGATACTCAGCTATCTGAGCCCGACAACATATATCTGCAAATCTACGAATATTGACATACACTTTTATCTTACATCACACTCCTTTCCCCTCGTTTAACACCTGTACCCCCTTGAGTTTTAAATGCGACTTTCTTCTAATGAGTTTACAGAACACGTCTTTCGCCATTGTTAGCTGGCTACCACCAACTGATTGTTAAAGTGGGAACAAAAGTCTGAAAACCTAATCTACACCTTAAAGTAAATCATTTTAAATATCACACACAATACACAGGATTCCTTCACGTAGTTTTTACAATCAATCTGAAATGTTTAAGGTACAGTTTAAAACCCCTTGATTACTTGCTGATTATATCTTTGACAAAACATAATAACGAAAAAATCAAATTTGGAATAACGTCACCCCCGTATTGTTTATTTTGACGATTTATTTCTGTGTTTCCCCCCCCCCCTCCGATTTGTACAACTTTCATATATATAATTATTATAGAGGAAAGTAAATTTTTGATTGTAACTCGATAAGCCTTGGATACATGTCGAAGACTGGAGAGAGAGAAATGTCTACCTCTAGGTAAGAGATAAAGGCTATGATATGCTGGCCGGGAAGGAATGAGATGGCGTACAGAAAAAAGAACAGAAAAAGGGCAAAGGGAGTGGGATTGTGCCGATAGAAAGAAAAAGACCGACGAAGGCAGCCTAGATTCGGCAAATACAAGGACCAACTAGAATTGAACCGTTCTCTTATTACGGCCAATGTTTAAAGCTCCTTTTTGTGGTTTTATCACTGCTTGATCTGGACAGTTCTAAACAGCGAAGCATATATACTAAGTGATTTTCTGCTTTAAATCCCTGATTCGGAAAATATTATTTCCTAATTGAAAGGATATGCACAAGGCAAAAATGTTTCGGTTTCATGTTATACTAAAAAAACTCCTCAATTGCAGATAATAAAACACAATTACAGGAAGTTAAAGAAAATAATAATCATTTTGCTAACCCAAGAGGAATCTCTATAACGTATGTAACTTCAGTTACCATACGTCGAATATCGAATAGTTTCAATTTTTCAATTAGAATTCGAAAGTTCCTTGCTCTGTAGGTATTTACATATTTTTGAAACTCAAAATGTTTGTTATAAGGGTTGTTAATTACTGTGGTAAGTGCCTTCAGTAAAGAGAGAGTAATGAGGTTTGTTACACTATCGTTAAACTGGAACTAGAATTCGCAGAAGCAGTTATCCCGTTCCAGCCCGTCTGGTACCAAAACTCAAACAGTGAGACATCTGTTCCAACACACGCTAAAAACCTACTTTGAAAACGGTTTGTGATAGTCCAAACGATCCAAGGATTAAGAGTAAGGAGTAATAATTGGAGACATTAATTTTAATGGTTTTAATTTATAATTTAATTTCCCATTACTACAAATGATCGATGATTAAAAAACGGCTTTAATACTAATTTTTCTACGAAGAAAATATTAATTCAACTTCATTTTACATTGTCCAGCATACATATTTTATATCTTTTACATATTAGATTACAAATTAAAACCTTAAAAGCATCTCTTTAATTGTGATAAATGATCTCATTCATACCATGTTTACAAATTTCATTCATACAGTATTTACAAACAGCCCAGAGACCTCCCAAATCAAACATGGTTGTCACCTTCTCACATGCAAAAGAGAAAGCGGAGCCTTGGGAAGTCCCCCACGCTCCTCCGTCAGCCGCGTCGTCGGATACGAGCCAGTGGAGGCTGACCAAGAGCGCGAGAGCCACAGACGCTCAGGACATGATTGGAGAAACTGGCCATTGCCCGGACTCCCACTGTCACGTATTTATAGCAGGTTACGAGTTTACTGCGGGTTTAGTCTTCCACGAGGATTGTAGGGGTAAATGTCGAAGTGCAATGACTGTGCTAGGGGATTAGGGTGGTTGGATAGGTTTCAAAGGGAGTTCAAGAACTTGGAAGGGATGAGTCCAAGAATGTAAGGTAAATTAAGATCATTATGAAAGGTTTTGTTGCTGACGTAATAAGGGACATTTACTATTGTTCTCAGGACTTTTAATTGGAAGGTTAAATACGCTTGATGTTCGACTTTTTTGCTGTGCCCATAACTCTATTCCGTATGTCCAGATTGGCTTAGGTATATCTTTCTGGGTTAGTAATTTATTTTCTATTAAGAGATGTGCTGATTAAAGATGTTCCTTACTAAGCTGGTGAATTTAATTAGGTCAGTAAGTCATTCCTACGCATCCGATTCATGGCGTAGGGTAAATAGATGCTATTTTTAAACTATTAAAAATTAAAAGAATGTTATGTAAAAAGTGAAATTTAGCCATCGAAAGACGCCATTTTTTTTTCTTTTAAAGTATATTTTTAAAGCTTAAAGATTGCTTCGACAGGAGGTATTATTTTTATGCACGCACAAGATGGTGCCAATGTAACACTGTCTAGTAACTATCACATTTTGGAATAACAATTGTGCCAGCATTCTACTCATAGAATTGAATTAGATTTCAATGTTTTACTTATAAAATATTATTTCATTAAACAGTAAACAATTTCATATTGTGGCTTCTGTAACTCACTCTATGTACATTGAATAATGGTTTACAAAACATTTACTAGTAAAATATTTTAAATCGTCAAACTATTCATAATAACTGGCTGGTTTCCAATCCCAAAACGAAAATTAAAATGTTCATGACTGTAAAGTGTGTAAATACAAAGGGGCGATTGAAAATTCGATAAGATTGACTTTCCGGCCAAATTTAGTTTTTGCCTCATCATTGATTATAAACTAGGTAGAGGCACATTACAAATCGTTGGCTTGATAGCATTCAACATTGTAACAACACTAAGGCTTAATTAATATTTCCAGCCCATCGTCGTCTGCCTGGCCATTCTAGTAAATCGATCTAATATTTTAAATCTATGGTCCATAACATCCCGGAATACGCTGAAAATGAGAAGAAAACTATAGCCCGGGATCTCTGCGATAATCAATCGGGCGCTCTAACTACTAAGCTACCCTGCACGAACGGGCGACCTTCTCGATACGGATTATCTTTGGCCCCAATACTGGCAAAGAGGCCGGAGGCAGACCGCGGGGTCACAATGCGACCACTAATTAAAGTTAAAGAGGGATGTTGGCCTGCCCACTATCCATCCTGGGGTTCTGCCAACTGAGCTACCCTGCATAAAAACGATATATTAAAATATCTTATATTTTCATATAATGCCAGAAAATAGGCAAAACTAGGTATCTCTCGCTAATATTAATTTAATTTTCGCAAATGAAGACCAATACGCAAAAATAAATTCAAAGTGACTGACAATACAGCCAAATGTCTCTAACATTTCCAGAATGGGATCATGCGAAAAGTGGTCCGACATACCTCTCTCGAGAGGTTAAAGAACGCTGAACTGCACCCGTTGCTTGGTGTGCCGTCGGTGAGTGAGATCATCCGCCGGAGACACATCAAGCTTCTAACCAACCCAGTGTTTAACACTATGACCCCACCACCTCTCCCGCGTCGATGGCAAATGTCGGGGAAAAATTAGGTTAAGAATTAGAATGTAAGTTAGTTTTAAGTTTGATCAAAAAGGTGAGCCCCATCACCTTTATTAGTCAGTTTAGTCCAGTCACGTATACTGTGAATCGTTATACTTGTTTATTCATTTTATAATTTTTATAAAATAACAAAACCTGTATGTAATGCAGCGATGCTACAGGAAATACAAAAATAAATTATATATAGATTCACCTGAGGATCTATAATTGTATATAATTATCTGTAAATTTAAAGGGGCTATGAAAGAACAGAGTTTTTTTAACAGAGATTAAACTTTTCTGATATATATTATTTGGAAGAGTCGGAGCAGATTTCAATTTTTAAAGTAATTTCAGATGTAAATTATTATTATTACAACAATTATTGCATACAAGGATAGAATAAAAAAAATACTTCGGTTAAACATATGTAGTTCTAAACCAAAAGCAAAATGATGTGTACCATTTAGAAAAAAAATTTTGAGAAGATGTATTTGTATTGACATCGACTTAAGATTTTTTTTCCTTCATATCCCCTTGTTATTAAAAATTATGGAATTCAAAATATATTCTATATAAATGAATCCATTTACAGTATGTCAATATTATATGTCCTGTGGCATGGCTACATTTTATACAATTTTTAATAAGTGTAATGCACATTATACATTGTTTGTCTAAACATGTTTAAAAGTGATGGAGGTCATCTTATGAATCATAAAACTTAAAACTAACTTACATCTTACAACAAAATGTTAACCTAATTTTCCCCTACAGCCTTTTTCCATCGATGCGGGAAGGTTGGTGGGTCCATAGTGTTAAACACTGGGTTTGTTAGTTGCTTCAACGAGTCAAAAAACTTGATGTGTCTCCAGCGGATAAACTCGCCCACCTACGGCACAGCAAGCAACGGGAGCAGGTTGGCGTTCATTAATCTCTCGAGAGGGGTATGTTTGACCACTTTTCTTATGATCCCATTCGGAAATTGTTGGAGCCTATTAGCTGTATTGTCAGGCAAGTGAGTACATAGCGGGATACCGGGCAGCAGAGCTGGTCGGAGGACACATTTATATATCGACAGTTTGAGGGACGACGACAAGTTGCGAGAAGTTAGCAAGTGCGAAAAACGGTAAGACCTGTAATATCGACTTAAGAAAAAAAGTTTTTAGATTTCTTCAAAATTTTATGAAGATTTTTTAGAGATGGAAGCAAAATGCCGTAGGTTTAACACGCCTTGGCCGACTGTAATCAATCAAATCAAAATTCACTGCTATGAACTAGCTAGTGGAAGAACTATGAATTCACAACACTAAAACTGAACTAAAATTGTGTGTACATTACATTGTACCATTTCATGGATTAATAATATTCAAAGATTAAAATTGACATCATGAACACGCCAGTAATAGCAATGAGCTTACTAAAATGTGCAGAATTATATTCCGATGTTATTACATACATACCACGTGGCAGTGTCTTGAATCCCATCTTTTTGGCAACGTTAGCAGATGACATTGCAGAACTGTCATCCCACCCGATATAGCGCCCCATAACCTTCAAAAATACCTGCATAACTCCAACCAATGGTGGATCAAAGTTAATGAAGCAAATGTGCCCACATTACCTTTACCCTCTGCCGCAAGACCTGTCCAATAGTTTTTTTTTAATACCATTACTCTTCCTGTATCTGCAACAGTACGGTATTCAGGCTTCCATCTCGACAAAAGGCTGATTCGGAACTCACACACGAGTCTAAAACGACAAGAACTAAACAGACGCTTTGGACAACTGTACACACTACTTTACATCCCATCACTCAATAGAAAATAAATAATATACAAAGTATATTATTGTACAAAAGCTGTTTTGAATATGTAATTAACAAATGTTTATTGTGATATAATTACAATCTGCCCTAATAGGACATAAGTAATTGCGATCGATGTTCTACTTCATACCGTATTTACAATTCATCATTCATAAATTACTTACAAACAGCCAAGAAACCTCCCAAATCCACATGGTTGTCGTCTCAGTCACATGGGAAAGAGGAAGTGGAGTCTTGGGAAGTCTCCCACGTTCCTCCATCAGCCGTGGAGCCATTGACGATCAGGACATGATTGGAGAAAATTTTGACAGGAGTCCCGCTTTCACTTATTTGTTGGCCTCTGCTGCTTTAGTCTCCGAGGAGCATTATAGGGATGTGTGGCGCACTGTAATGACTGTGCTAGGGGATCAGCGTGTTTGGGTAGGTTTCGATGGAATTTTATGTACTTGGAAGGAATGAGTTCAAGAATGTAAAGTATATTAAGATCGTTATGAAGGTTTTTTTTGTTACTGATGAAATAAGGACCAACTATTGTTCTCAGGACTTTTGATTAAAAGGATTGGATACGCTTGATGTTCGACTGTTTTGCTGTCCCCCATAGCTCTATTCCGTATGTCTAGATTGGCTTAAGTACAACTTTGTAGATTAGTAATATCACCTGTTTTAATTCTTCGCAATAGAAATTCTTCAAATTTGGCAAACTGGATCATTAGGGTCCGTATTAGGAGCTTAAGTCTATTTCAGGCAAATTATGTGGTGAGGTCATGACCGAAAAAACTGTGTTTTAGTCACTTTTATACGTGCCACGCATATTTGTTTTAAATAAAAAAAAAATGAAAGTTTAGACCGGATGTTGAAACTTCACAAATGCTTGAAATATCTGTACTAAATTCTTCATATGTGGTGTTCTTGAGGGACTGTGACTAATAAAATCCTCTCCACTCTGAATAAAACTCATTTGAATTCCAAAAAAAACAAAAAAAAAAACAATGGCTTTGTGATAGAAAGTATTTTTAAAATCTGAGAATTGAGTTTTCTCGGGATAAGAATAGTTTTTAAACGGTACATTTACGTGAAACACCACAATTAAAAAAAACTTGATAGATCTCAGCTCACTGGGTCACTTATTTCATTAACTTACACCTGCCTTATCCCGTATCATCGCCTCCACGAGGAATAAAGGATGAAGCAGGGAAAATAAAAATAATACTGGATAATTTACGGTTATTGTCCCGTTTCGCATCCGAAAGGCAATTGAGAAGGTAATAAAATAAACGAGCTACTTTGAGATAGTCACAAAAGTAGTATTTCTCACCGTCGGTATAATCTGTAACGGTATAAAATCTAGCACCATTTAACAAAACACTAATAAATATTAACAATTTCCAAAATATCGAGACTTTTATTGCCTATTACGATACAATTAATTAAATGATAAGACATGAGAATTCTATTTTAAGGAGACCTTTTCTGAATAAGGAATATGCTAATGATTCTGAACAGAGCGTAATTCATTGAACCGATTTTTAGCAAAAAAAAATTGTGAAAATTCCACTAATTAGGCAGTTAGCGGTTTCATTCGTTTAGTATATAATAAAAATCTCACATTCGCTTCGGGCTAAACGGAATCAAGACATTTAAGTCGGACAACAGTAGATTATTCAAATTTTCTGCAAATAATGGCTTCAATTTGATACAACAAATTTACAATAAAGTACAACAAAGCACAAGCAGCAATCCTGATTTTTTTCATTTTTGAATATTTTTTCAAGTAAACAATATAAATTACTTTGGGCGAATTCAATCTTATTTTAGTAAAACTAAACAATTCATATGGTCTCATTGATTTGTGTTTTGAAAGACAATGGTGCAAAAACAGCTGTTTTTCTTCGTTTCTTCCATTTTTCAGACCTAACTGCCTTACTACTCCAAACTTCTGATAACTCCAAAAAAATACTTAAGACTGCCAACTGATTCTCCTTGGTACAGCAAAATCATTACATTTCATGTTGTCATCTATATCATTTATAAGTGTTTTTATAAGAGAAAACCTCGTGACCTGCTATAAATACGTGACAGTCGGAGACCTGGCAATTGCCAGCAACTCCAATCATGTCCTGATCGTTCCTGGTTCTTGGGCTCTTGGTCAGCCTCCGCTGGCTCGTATCCGGAGACGCGGCTGACGGAGGAGCGTGGGGGACTTCCCAAGACTCCGTCCGCTTCCTCTTTCGCAGGTGAGAGAGGTGACAACCATGTGGACCTTGGGAGGTCTCTGGGCTGTTAGCAAATACTGTATGAATGAGCGAGTGAATCAAAATTGTAAATATGGTATGAATGAGATCATTTATCACAATTACTTATTACGCAATAAGGCAGATTGTGTTGTTTTTTCAGAATAAAGTTATTTTTATGTAAGAGAAAAAAGTCAATATTTGTTTTTCATTCTTGTCAATGAAATTCAACTTACCTATCGGCATAGTTTCATCTGAGGCTATTATATAAATTTTTGAAATACCAATTGTACACTTTATTTTATTTATACAATATTTTAAGTTTGAGATATATATAAATTAGGTAGAAATATTTTCGGATTCTATTAGATTGAAAAGATAGTAATTTTTTTTTTTTTTATCAAGATTTTATTAGGCAAAATACAACAAAACTTGTTTGTGGAGTAAAAATTTGATTGTCACATTGTCAGTGTCACCGTATTTAATTTTGCGAATAAAACTGCTTTCTTTCTACCTGTCATTAGTCATTTAAATACACTGTAGTAAACAAAATAAATTTTTTTTACATAATTTCATTATAACTGACGTTATCTTCATGATTGCAACTTCAACCGTACTAGGTAGTTTTACCTGAAACTCCGATGATGCTAACTAAATAAATGACACCTTGTGAAAAATAATATTAATTAATCACTTTTAAAAGTAAATGTTTGCTTATCATATTATAAGTATTTAATATAGAGGCTTTAGTGGACTATCATTACAAAAATATTGAAATTGTAACGAAACCATTGCGTGGCAGGAAAGAAGTCCTGTTTGAAAATAACACCACTTCTTTCAGAGCTACTACACAACTGTTTTGACAGCAGTATTTATCCACTGCCTTGACAGTAGCAGATACCGTCAATAGTCTGAGATAGGACAAGAGTATAAATACTCTGTTTTTTCATCCTCATTTTTTATTTTGTTTTGCTGTCGCTTTATTTGCAGTATATTGATATTGAGTTATATTGAATTTATTTCTACATGGAATTCCACTTATTCTGTCTTCATTTACCCCAAAATGCACAATTTTCCATCATAAAAATTGTAAATATTTTGTTTTCTTTGTTCCATATCCTCTTGTTACAAATTTATTTATGTACAAAATATAGATTCTACAAATTATTCTAGTATACAAAATAGTGATTTGCATTGTACAAAAGAATAATGATGTACATTATACATCAATGGACTAAATTTATTAAAAGTGATGGGGCTCATCTTATTTATCATAAACTAAAAACTAACTTACATCTAACAATAAAAACATAAACTAAATCTTAACCTAATTTTCCGCAACAGTATGTTGCCATCGATGCGGGAAGGGTGGTGGGGTTATAGTGTTAAACACTGGATTTGTGAGGTGCTGCAACGGGTCAAAAAACTTGATTTGTCTCCGGCGGATGAACTCACCCACCGATAGCACACCAAGCACCGGGTGCAGGTCGCCGTTCTTTAACCTCTCTCGAGAGGTATGTCTGACCACTTTTCTCATGATCCCATTCTGAAATTGCTGGAGACTTTTAGCTGTATTGTCAGTCGAGTGAGTATATAGCGAGGTACCGTACATCAGAGCTGGCCGGAGGACACATTTATAAATCATTAGTTTCAGACGAAGCGACAAGTTGGGTGAAGTTAGCAAGTGGTGAAGCCGGTAAGACCTGTGTCGTACTTTTTCTAGATTGTTACTAAAATGAGTAGAGAGCTTTTTTATATTTACAGTCGCCTTCGAATAATTACATGTTAGTGAACTATAGGAACCTAAACTAAGAAAATAATATTAATAATTATTTGTTGATTTATTGGTGTAACCATTTTAATAATTAAGCAAAATAAAAATCTAGCTGGGACTCTAGTATCTCTCGTTCCAGTTTCATTTACTATTTTAAATTGCAACGAGACCGACAGAAGAAAAAAATTGTGATTCGGAGTGTTTAAATACACTACTGGAAGAAAATAATAAGTCGTAGTAATTTGTAAGGTTCAAGGTGAAGTGCTGCATCAAAATACGGCAGTGCTTCGGTTCAAAGCGGACAACAGCAGTCTTAATGACTACGAGTATATCATATCCTCCTTCAGTAGTCTGTGATGATTTAGGATTAGCGGGTACATGTGAGCAGGTACCCTGTGTATATTTTATATTTTTTTTTAAACAAGTTTATTTTTCTCATAAAGTCAACTAATAAAATAAAAATAAAATTCTGTAAGACCCTAGTACTACGTGAGCAGCAGATCGCGATCGGCACATACTAAGGGCAAAGAGCGAGGAGTCAGACATGTTGGCCAGTCGTGACCCGTCAATCCTCACCAGTAATTTATTCAGGGCTGACGCAGAGGCTGGAGTCGCCATGGGAACTGGTCCGACCGTCTGTCGGCGGATGCACGACCTACAGTCGTCAGGGCTGCCAACCCTCGGGTCTGGAAGGAAGCTCCTTGTGGATAAAGTCGAATACTACGTCTATGCCAAGCTAAATTGTTTTTTCAACCATCTCCATCATTAAAAATCATCTTTTCAACAAAAAAAAAACTGAAACATTAATAAACAAAATAAAAATCATATTGGAATTGGGGAGGAAACAGAGTTGTCAGTTGGACAACGTTTTGAAATATAATATGTATGTTCTGCATCAAGCCTTGATGGGAGAAGTAAGGGGTTATTGACTGTTCAAAACTATTTGGGGAACTCAAAAGAAATAGTCAACATTTTTGGTTGGGATTGCTAGTCGAAGACCATTCTTCAAAGGATTGAAAAAAAAAAGTCACTTATTAGTTTTCTACTAATAAATTAGTTTATTTCACGCACAAGCGCTTTCGACAGATCGTAGTGGTGGTTAGATCTAGTCATCTTACAACTTTCAGCGGAACTGAAATCTAGGGTAGCGCAGAGTTCTCCAATATCCATCGCACCTAGAATCCTCCTTAAGATAGCCAAAGCTATCCCGTCTATGTCAACAACTGCACCCTATACGCTGATCTCAACATACCATTCCAGGGGAAGACCTTCCTGCTATTCCCGTTTCCCTGGTCATTCGAATCCCTACGCTAATGCTCTATATCCATCTCATCCCCGGCAATCCAGATCAACGCCTCTTCATCAAACCAACTTACTAGTTGTTTGTAGTAGTAGTACAAAATACGTTTTGTGAACTATGTGAGCTAATGTGTCAACTGAAGTGTTTTTTTTCTAAAGACCCTTTTGCCCACAAAGAAAAAAGTCACTGATAAACTGAAATCATAAGCACTGATTATATTACTAATTATTGGATTTCTGTAAAAAAAAAAAAAAAAATTAATAATCAATAAATAAATTTGATGAAAAACTAACAACTCTGTTTCATTAGCCTGATTGAGCTAAATGTATCAAATTTTTTTTAGTTTATGGAATCGTGTATTATTTTTCATCGTAATCTCCTCTGATTTTGATTTCCTTCGTCTAATGATAGTAATTATTAAATTATCAGTAGTAAGAACCACAAACTGATGAGAGGATCATTAAAAAGCCGGTTGTAAATGACTAAAGCTGAAACGCCAACCTTAAAAACATCAACTTTACAAGGATGAGAGAAGTTCATTAAAGTCAGGTAATGAAAGTTTTTAAGCGACAATATCCCATTAAAAGTTTCAAGTCTCCGCGGCCGTTAAGTAGAGCCTTACTTACATCATAGTCCATTATATATTATATACTAGTGAGTAAAGCTAAGTTGTTTTTTGTATTATATTATTTCGTGATGTACAACATTACGTACTCCAACTTATATATATATTGGATAAGTCGAGAAACTTGAAAGACTTTTTTCATTTCAATGTGATTCCCTCTATAGTGTAATAAGTGAAATCAAAGGAAAGAAGCTTAGAAAGTCTAAGTTATATCTAAGGGAGAAAATAAGTATAAAGGGACTTTTAGAAATCGGACTGGTAGTCTGTCGGCGGTTTATCTGTTACTGGAATTTCAAAGGCGATTTGTGCAGCGCAATTTTAAGCTCGGATTTGGTATAGTTGAAAATAGAAGAAAAGTATTCTCTTTCAATAAACTGCACTCGATCGAGAGGTGTGGCTTAGGATGAATGAGTTTCATAATCACTGATTAAATTATTGTATTTGTTGACATTTTTTACTTGAAACTGTATTACCGTAGAAAGGCCACCTTGAAGTTATGGCACTGGTCAGTCCTTTTCCCTTCATGCCATGAGCGTCTTCGGCTCTAACAGCAGTGATCCTGCCGAGTGATCGCCGTGATCACCACTTCTTTCTCTTTACCTAGGTAGCATTCACGATGAGGAATTGGGGTGGTTGCTAGGCTTCGCATTGTAAATACAGTAATAATTAGGAATTCTAAAAAAAAAAGTCTTGTAAATAGCTTCTGAGCAATGGTATTAAACAGCGAAAAACTCATCAAGAAGTGAGCTAGCTACATTTTTTTTTACATCAAAAGTTTTGTTAACTTCGAATATACGGTATTTCGGATTCCATCTCGACAAAAGGCTGACATGCAACCCACACACGAGACTAAAAAGACAAGAACTACACAGAAACTTGGGGCAACTTTACAGACTACTTCGAAGGACATCCCATCTCTCAATAGAACATAAATTACTTACAAAGTTATACTTAAGCCAATCTGGTCGTACGGAATAGAGCTATGGGGGACAGCAAAAAAGTCGAATATCAAGCGTATCCAATCCTTTCAATCAAAAGTCCTGAGAGCAATAGTTAATGTTTCGTTATTACGTCTGCAACAAAACCCTTCATAACGATCTTAATATACCTTAAATTCTTGAACTCATCCCTTCCAAGTTCATGAAATTCCAAAGTGACCTATCCGACCACCCTAATCCCGTAGCACAGCCACTACACTGCGCCACTCATCCCTATAATCCTGCTCGGAGACTACAGCGGAAGTGGCCTCGTGACCTGCTATAAATACGTGACAGTGGGAGTCCTGCCTAGTTTCTCCCATCATAATCTGCTGTAATGCATGAATCGGCACCCTCGTTTAAAAAATCTAATGCTAACTGTTGGAGTGCTACTTAAACAATTAAAGACCATCTATGATAGACTAGGAAATATGTGAGCTATGAATATGCGAGCAGGATTATGCTGATACTTTTGATCATTTGATTAGTCCAAATGCTCGTTGGCAGATAAAATTTCCACGTTTGAGATTTGCCCTGAACATTCGGAGGTATTTGTCACAATTCACGATAGCCGCCTATAGATGTAAGCTGTTTAAATAAAATAAAACTCTCTCACGAATATTTACATGAGTGCTAGCAACCTCGGCAACTTTCCGTTATCAGCATCAACCCCACCCGCATATTGATACAGGCGCTCTTAAGAATGTCTCTTTCTTTATTCCTGCTAGTGGTACTGTTTGCTATTCTCTTTGATGTCTGGCCTATTTCAACTGTCCGATCTATTTACGGCTATAAAATATCTAGTTGACATTCCCCGCTGCCATCACTCATCAGGTAGTCGAGTCATAAAATGTGATGTCGTAGAAACCCTTCAGAGGTAATAAACAGCTCTGTGCCAAGAAACCACACGGCCGGTTTATTAACCCCATCATAGTTGGGTTTCTTTATGGTTATTATAATAGGTTTACGGCTTCAAAACTAAACTGCAATGACGAGTTGCGTCAAATAAGCCATGTACATATTTTCAGAACTAATGAGACCCTCATCAGCCATTAATGTGACACTGAAATCATACCAAAGGAATAAAATATTTTAGTATGACGAGAAAAAATGGAACGTAACTAAGGCATTAACGCTGTGAACTGTCTGTACATAGATTACATCTTGGAATACCTGACAATTTCAAAACTGGTTTAAAAGAGAGTTAGGGCAGACAGTTTATTGAAGTTTTAATATGTTTATCTATTTTTTGTAAACCAGAAAATAGAGATGATTGCATAGACACATTAGTCATTACAATTTTGCTGTATAAATGTAATAATTTTAATTTTGATTTAAAATTAAATTAAATTCATTTTTAGAATCGAGCTTCCGTCTAAAGAAGCCAGAGTTTTCATATCTTAATCAATTCTAGGTACTCTTATATAAAATATTTAGCGTAAATAAAATTACGGTCTGTCTTATTGGGCAATCAGTAATAGTGATCAATGTTCTCACTCATACCATATTTACAATTCTTCATTCATACAGTATTTACAAACAGCCCAGAGACCTCCCAAATCCACATGGTTTTCACTTCCCACGCATGCGAAAGAGGAAGCGGACGGAGTCTTGGGAAGTCCTCCACGCTCCTCCGTCAGCCGCGTTTCTGAATAAGAGCCAGCGGAGGCTGACCAAGAGCGCGAGAGTCACAGACGCTCAGGACATGATTGGAGAAACTTTTCATTACCAGGACTACTACTGTCTACGAGGAGGTTACAGGGATGTGTGGCGCATTACAATGACTACTAGGGGATTAGGGTAGTTGGATAGGTTTCGATGGAATGTTCCTGACGTAATAAGGGGCATTTACTATTGTCCTCAGGACTTTTGATTGAAAGGATTGGATGCCCTTGATGTTCGACTTTTTTGCTGTCCGCCATAGCTCTATTTCGTATATTCAGATTGGCTTTCGTATAACTTTGAAGATTAGTAATTTATTTTCTATTGAGACATGGGATGTCCTTCGAAGTAGTCTGTACAGTTGTCCAAAGCGTCTGTTTAATTCTTGTCATGTGTGGGTTCCAGTTCAGCCTAAATACCGTACTGTCTCGGATACAGGAAAAGGAATGGAATTAAAAAAAAAACTAGTGCATATAAAATGTTTTTATAATAATGATCTTTATAATGATATGATGGTCTCACATAGCGTGTTAGCTCCGAAGTACTGGGAAGATTTGTACGTACTTGTGTATAAAAATTGTACTGCGTTAGGTGGTACATCCTTCGATCTAGCCTAGTGTCCTATAAACACTACCTATAACAACCGCCTGACATGTGGGGCTGGGGTGCCTCCTGATCTCTGCTCTGGTCCCTTGCCCTCTCTCAGTCTCATTGGTCCCCCAATAAAAAACAACACCCACGAAATTTTTTAACTGATGCCACAATGACATCTCACCGTCCGAATAAATAATGGAGCTATTATGTTTTGACGCTTTTCTGAAATTTTATTACAAAAAGTCATTAGAAATGAAAAAAAAAACTCGTTTTTCCGATCTTGGCGAAACCATCATATATTATAAACTTAATTACGTGATGCGTCAGTCTTGACTCGAATTTTCAGTATATTAACCGTCAAAATTAAAATAGCATACGAAAGCATGCAAATTTACAATTTCAACTTCTTACCTATTAACACTTATTGTACGATATTGATACGATACGAATTAGTTCATTTAACATAATTATCTATTGTTGTGATGGAAGCCTAAATACCGTACTTTCTCTGATACAGGAAGAGGAATGTAATTTTAAAAAAACTTTCATCAAATAATGATTTATAAATAGAGGTTTAAAAAAAAATAATAAAGGTGATAATAAATCTAGTATGAATCGTTATGTTACTGCCATAAATTCAGATATCCATCCATGTGTATGAATGAAACTATAAATTTAGGCACCTCGTGTAAACTCAAGTCACCGTAAGCAGTCAAATGCCTTTATAACGTCAACAAAAATGACAAAATATCAGCGCTTTTGACAGCACAAACATGAGAGAGACAACATCGCCTGTCACAAAAGTGATTTTATCGTGCGCATGTTGCTACTGCTACGGACAACATTAGCATACGCTCACTAACTAACCGGATAGTTTATATGGCGGTCCAATAAACATAGAATGTCCAGTAGCGGTGGCTCAGAACGAGCTTTGTGTGCAAATGATCTGTCAGAGAGAGAGAGCTTGTGTAGAGACAGAGGGCCTGGGGAAGTGCATCCGAAATGGAGGATGTCTTGTTTAAGGTCTCGGTGTTTCCTTTGAGTTTGAAATACACGTCTTATTTGGTAAATTACAACATTTTTTTCTATTATTCGGTCGTGTGGGAATTATATATTTAAACAAACACTTCTCCATCACTTTCCACGGCTCTAAGCGGCCGTCTTCAGTTTTACTAAAATAAAATTTCTAATATAAAAACATCGAACGTTTACTTATAGAGACAAACAAAATTAATTATTACTAGCTAAGGAAAGAAATAATAATAATCAATAACAATTCAAATGCGAGCAGCTGCGCATCAAATTTAATAAGGTTGTTTTGTTAACTTTATTAAATTATACGTTTGTTATATTATTTTAATTTTATTTCAGTAAGTGAAGATGACAGCTTAGAGCTGTTTAAATCCTGTCCGTTAATGAAGAACGCTGTGAAGAGACCGAGTGGTATTTATTTCGTTTTATTTTTTAGGCCTGAAATAATATTTTAATTAAAACTCAACCGAGGAAGTGAAGCGCAAAACTAGTTTATTACATTTTTTTCTAAACATATCGGCGTGGCAGTAAATTCTATAAGATTTTATATCAGGTTTTAACCTTAACAGTGGCTGTTTTTTGGTCAAAGAATGTTTCGTTTTACGCGTCAGGCAAATTTTATTCCTTCCAGTGATTATTTTGGTTTCAAAGCTTTCCAAAATCACTTTAAAACTAAGTTTTAGTCGATTACTATGAGAGAGCGAATTGTTATTTGCATTTTTTTTTTTAATTAAAAAAGATGGTCATAATACAAAAAAAACAGTAAAAAAAACGTAGATTTTCTTCGATTATAGTAAACAGAAAAATTATTTCATATACCATTATCTCGTTTCAAACTTTAATTTTAGTTTTCTTATTTATTTTTACATCCATTTATTTTTAAACTTTAGCCATTCCACGCTGACATCCCCTAGGCATCACCACCTACCGAAAGGAAAAAGAATGATTAATCTGATTAGAATCTCTAATACTTATTGCCTTATAAAAGGCAGATTGTAATTTTAGCACAATAAAGGAATTTAACTAAAAAAAAAAAAAAAAATACTTATCATATGACAATAACGTTTATAGTTCAGTTTTCGGATAGGGAACCCGACTACGTGCCTATTGAGTCGAATTCGATCAGAACCCCCCCCAAAAAAAAAGTAAACTTGAAAGGAAAGCCTGGAATCGAACCCAGTAGATGTACGAGGGTGGTCTGAAAAGTTTCCGACCTAACAAAGCTTTTATTTATTTTATTATCATGTTCATGTTGAGGTCGGAAACTTTTCAGACCAGGTGTGTAAGCATGCTAACTCAGATGAATCGATGTGAGGTTCTTTGTTCTTACTTGAGAGAGGTTACCTTTAAAACTTTGTTAAAAAAGGTTTTACTTACAGATACTTGGCAGATTTTTGGCACGTGCAATCTGATTTTGCAAAAACTTATTCCATTAATAAATTGGGTCGCCCGGAAATAATTCCAGCCAATAAACTAAACCAAAAAAAACTTATACTTTAAGCTAGATTCAATCTATGCAATTTTGCCAACTTGTTAAAAGCTAAATTAAAAAAAAACTCTGGAGAGTAGACGAGGTAGCCTCATATCCTAGCTAAATTATTTTTGGTAGTTTTTTGTTCACGCCAGTGCGACGTCATTTTGGGTCATGCCCAAATTTGATCTACTCCCCACCAGAGTAGAGGTTGGAGTCACCTATGTTGTAGCAATTAAACCTATTTAGTAATACACATGTCTTACATACCTTATTCGCGAGGTGTTGTTTTCCTGTTGTATTAACGTTGTTATAGAACTTGAAGGTGGTGTCAAGAGGTTACTTGCTGAGTCATATCAACGAGAAGTAGAGGAACATTGTCGGCAGAGGTGATAGACCGAGGTAAGCAAGTTTTCTTTTTCTATCTCCCCGGTGTGGCATTCATAATATACAGTCTATTGGTACCCTGCTGTTGAGTGTTTTGGCGTGTACACTTTCAATTCATGAGGAATTTTGTCAGCCTTTTCATCTTGCCTTGCTTGATTTTCCAACTCAAAGTTTCCCAACAAGTTCTCGAAAGAAGTTTCTTGAATTTTCGTTTTCGAACATCATCTTTATCTTTATGGCTGAAATTGAACCACTGGCCCATACTTCATTATCGCTTCTGGTTGTAAATCCTTGACCTGGCGTTATTGAAGACGAAGCAATTGAAATTAGTCAATTTTGAACTATAGAAATAGCTGAAACCCTCCATAATTTCGCGGATTATTTAATACCAATGCCAAATAATGGGCAGCGTAGCTCGATATTTATTTCGTTATAGATTCAAGATATACAGACGGACATACGAAAGATTTGGCCAATACATGTTTGAAAGTAAACCATCTCAGCTATTGAGCTCTGTATAAAGTATGTACGTTTCTTATCCAACGGAGAGTAAGTAGTATGACAAAGACAAAGACTGCTTAGTTCGCAATTCAATCACGAAAATCTCTGAAAACTTGTGTGCTTTCTTTACATTTTCCCCTGTACTACAGCTATGCCTATCGCATCCAGAAGACAACCAGCGACGTGAGCTTTTGATTCTCCCCAACTCCTAACATAAGACACGATCATCTACTTACCTAACATACCATCCACTCCGACTTTATCCTTACATCTATCCTACCCACTGGCGACATGAGTTGGTCAATTTTCCCGATGTAACAGCACCTCCAGCACTTGACCAATCGCCTGTTTTTGAACTTAGAAAGAAGGAAGTGAAATAATAAGTAGAATAAGCACGAAGTAAGTTTTGCGCTGATTTAGTTTAAAAACTGTTAGCTTCGATTTTAAAAGTTCACAGCTAGTTTTCTCTCAAAGATTAGAACTAGTCCCTTTAAGTATAAGTCCTTATCTCTCCTTCAACGACTTGTCTGATTTATTATTTAAGAAAAAAATATTAACCCACTTAGTAGAAAATTCGAATTCCCTGTTAAGAAACTTTGTCCTTTTCTGTGTTTAACATAAGGGCAGTGTAGAAACATACTGTGGCAACTATTACTGTGGATAGAAAAAGCCAGAACATTTAGAACAAAACCCTGAAAAGCGAGTTTTATACATTCAAACAGGTTTAGGGTTACCGTCTAAAGCCTCAGTATAACGTTGTTTTCCCATTCATTCCTTACGAATCTGACCACATTTGCTTGCAAACTCGCAACTGAAATTGCTCATTGAAAGAGGTATATCAAGGTTCAATCGAATGCACCATTGTAGGGAAGGCTTATGAAATCTGAGTTTATTAAGTCTGACGTCTTTTAGGTTGTTAAATAAATAATTATTACAAAGTTTTTTGTTATAGCGGTTTGCGTAACTATTATTATGCGGTTCTGATGATAATTAGATATAACAAGATGGTTTATACTGTGTCAAGATCAACTTCAGAAAGTCTTTGCTAAAATTGTCAAACGAATCGTTCAGTAGGTATTTTTCCAATGAGTAAAAACAGTAGTTTTTATCAAAGACATATCAAATGTGCGTTGAATCGTTTTCTGTATGGAGAAGCTTGCCCTAGGGGGGGGGGGGTATGGGGACGCTCCGCCTTGAGTGGCTCATATTCTGAGATGGTTTTTATTTACCTCAAATGGTTACCTCCACTGGATCGTATCCTGTGACACGACTGATAATGAAGCGTGGGTGACTTCCCAAGACTCCGCTTCCTCTTTCGCATGCGAGAGGGGTGACAACCATGTGGATTTGGGAGGTCTCTGGGCTGTTTGTAAATACTGTATGAATGAGCGAGTGAATGAAAATTATACATATGGTATTAATGAGAACGTTTATAACAATTACTTATTGCCCAATAAGGCAGATTGTAATTTTATCACAATAAAGAAGATTATTCAACCAAAAAAAAAAATTACTACCACTACGATGTAGGAAATTCATCATAAATAAGTAAAATCACTTTTATCAAATTTTAGTGTGTCTACCTATTAGGGTAATGGCCACTTCTAATATCATAATCTTGCACCAAAAATAATATTCCTGAGATATTCAACAAGTATTTGAGCAGCTCCTGCAGTTTACTAAATTTTGTTTCGTAGTCAGAGCACTCCATCGACATATGTCCGTTGTTCTAGATTGATTACTCGTCCAACTCGCTCCCGAAGTCAAGGTAAATGTTTTATTTATTTCGGTCCAAAAACGATCCACATTAACAGCCTCTCCGTTCCCAGGAATGCGATGGAAACCTTGAAGCTGTATTTTCATCCCCATTTGGTAATCTTTAGAAATTATACCAATATGTGGGTTTTCAAACCCACAACAGATGCTTCCTGGAACAAATATACCCAACCTGCCTGCCCACTCGTAACACACAATCAGAGGGGGGTCTCTCAATCGTGCATCTGTGTAATAATATCGATTTGTTTTTATACTCATCGTTAAATCGAATATAACGTGCAAGGAAACATTAAACGATTTTACTTAATAGGCATTTGAATAGTTAGCTCGAAGTAAACATATTATCATTTAAAAAAACAAAAATTATAATTACCTCCGTTTTCTGAACTTATGGATGGGCATTAAAAGAATTGACTATCCCAGATCACGCTCTTAGCGTGCGTGACCCGAACACATTTCCGACCCGGATATTTATTTTATTATACAAATATTAGCATTGCATAAACTTTTACAAATTGTTTTAGTATGCAAAATAGTTTCTAGGCCGGCTTTTAACTCCGGCCATATAAATGAAAGAATGGAGATTGGGGTAGGCGCTGGTACCCATTAATATTGTTTAATAAGCTCTTCTGTTGCGGGAGTAAATGGGCTGTTCCCAGAGTACGCGCGTAAGTAATATAGGAACCCACCTTCAGCGTATAATGTGCATTCATTTGTTACATTAATGGCATTCATTGGGGTTCGCTTTCAATCAGAACAAATGGGTCGTCTGCCAGTTCAGAATCGAAGAAAGAATCAGTTTATTTCTAAAATAATGGCAGGTTCCCGTCTAATAATCGTAAAACAAAAAAACTAAAATAAAATGAATACAAACAAAAACAATAACATATAAAATTTACACTAAGTAAACAAATGCAGCTTTTTTTGCTCACTAATTCCTCGAGAATTCATGAGTTTTCATTTAATTTGTGCCCCGAATACCGAACTGTAGACCCCGTAGTGATTTTCTCCATCCCTAACGCAAATGGTGAAAACATTCTGGTGCTAAAAGTTTCAGCATCTCTTGTGTTGAAATTCCGTACAAAAAATGCCACTGGGCAAAACGAAATTGGGACTGTCCGAAAATAATTCGAATAAACATTGAGTTTTTAATTATAGCCCACTTTATTACGACCCGTAAGCTCAGTATCATTAACTTGATATCCTACTCAATACAATAGAAAAATAATTACTCTTTAGCATCAATAGGAACAAGTGGCAAGAACAGATGGACTAACGGAACTTAATTTGAAACCAAATTCTTTGGCTATGCTGCCTTTAGGAATTTGATAACGGACAGAGACTCTCTTAGAAGATTATTATTGACTCGCTTACTTTTCTGCTTACCACTTCTTCATAAGGGAGAATGGAAAGGAGCAGACAGACCTAACCGACTGTAGCTGGCAATGGTAAATCATAGACCGCTCGCATGAAGACATCAGAGGGCAATATGACGGCAATAAAGTGCGCAAAAGCGCCCACTCCGCAATACCCGCCCCGACCTCCAAACAAGGAGAGGTTGCAAAACATGTACACCGTCTAGAGCGCCCTATAAATCCTCCCTGTACCCTACCGCTGTCGTCGGCTCCGCTTTCAGGAGTATATCGTCCAGGTCTTGTGTAAGTGAGATGTAAGTGATGGGTACTCCGCCGGGCGTAACCCGGGTCCGGAATGTCGCCTGTGTACAAGAAATGTACTCGGAGGAAAGAGGTCAAAACAGTACACCGACAGAATGCTAACTGACCAACGGATACATTAGGCATACGACTTTTGCTATAAAATAATAATGTTTGCACATAAATTTAGCCACAAAACTGTGCTTTTTTAAATTGTTCATATACAGCTAAACGGAAAATCTAACCTCACATCAGAAAACAAAATACTTAAGAAAACGAATCTTGACCCACGGACTATATGGGAATGCAAAGGGCTAGAACATCGAACGCATTCAATCCGTCCAATCAAAAGTCCTTAGAGAATTGCTAAATACTCTCACTCTACGTCACCAGCGAAGCCCAGTATACTGACCTTAATGTACTCACTATCCTGGTGCATCTAAATTTTTAAAATGACCAAAACATCCGAGTAAGTATTTCTGTAGATTTCGAAAATATCTAAAAGTATTAAAGAGAGTCTTTGACGTTCGGTTTATTTTTCAGATACTTCCTGTTATTCTGCATATTCCAATAAACGTACAGTGTACTTATAACAACCAGGGTGGGGTTGCCCCAGTGACTACATCAAACCAGGTGTGGATGATGACTGGACTCGCCGAGGGGATAATCCTCTTGAAGTGGACAGTAGCCGATGACTGCAGCTATGAGGGGCGACGCAGAGTTCACCTTCCAGCGAAGAAAGCCAAGTGAAGATCTACAGGCCTAGACGCGAGTTCCAGAACTGTAGGAACGAGCAGGTCACTTCCAGAATGGGATCATGCGAAAAGTGGTCCGACATACCTCTTTCGAGAGGTTGAAGAACGCTGATCTGCACCCGTTGCTTGGTGTGCCGTCGGTGGGTGATTTCATCCGCCGGAGACACATTAAGTTTTTTGACTCGTTGCAGCACCTGACAAACCCAGTGTTTAACACTATGCCCCCACCACCCCTCCGGCATCGATGGCAACAGACCGTCGGGGAAAAATTAGGATAAGAATTAGAATGTAAGTTAGTTTTAAGGTTGATCAAAAAGGTGAGCCCCATCACCTTTATTAGTCAGTTTAGTCCAGTCACGTATAATGTATATCATTATACTTGTTTATACATTATATAATTTTTATAAAATAACAAAACCTGTATATAATATAGCGATGCTACAGGAAATACAAAAATAATTTGTAAATAGATTCGCTTGAGGATCTATAATTATCTGTAAATTTGAAGGGGCTATGGAAAAAAAAATAAGGAAACATTTCAAACTTCGCTTTCAGCTGTCTAGAAATTCGTCAGAAAATAGTCAGGAAGACCCATTTTGTCCAGGAGTCCTCTAATTTCATGACAAAATACAAAATTGTCTTCTTGAGAGAAAAAGAATACATTCACCAATCCTTCTATATCTGATTTAGAACTGCATGTTAAATAAAATTCTGGTCTAAAAAAGTAGACCTGATAGAGAAAAACTGATTTTATATTTCGATTCAGCGCCACAAATATAGCTAAAATCAGTTCTAAAATCCTAGACACCAAAAATCTTTTTTATTGTAGGTCTGTTGTTGGAGATAATAAGAGAACTCGGGACATGTCGCGGGTCCCAGGTCTCGACAGGAGAGCAGGGCTACTTCCGTTGCTGGTCAATACGGAAGTAAGCTTTAGGGCATTTCATTTCTTTACCCGAAAATGAAATGAGCTTTCATTTAGGCCTTAACCACCATGACAAGATTGGCAGGATGAGTGGCGGTGATTTCGGGAAGGCTCATCAAGTACGCATTGCTAAACGGGATGGCGTAGAGGCTTTGTAAATGTAGGGTAAGTTTGGATTAAGGGTAAATATTAGTTAAGTTAGATTTAGGGAAATAAGAGAAGTCACTACTTTTAAATAGTATATAGTTAGTCAGTAACCATCCCTGTATATAGTTTGTAAATAGAAAATTTTGTTTTCATGAGTAAAGACGGTTTAGCAGAAAAAATTCATGGTACTCTAACCGGTGCAACAACGCCGATTGCATAGTGGGGAAATCCCGTTATGGGATAACGACCCTAGGAGGGAATAAAAAAAATTACAACCCAGGGTGTTGTTTTTTCTTGTTTTTTTAAGTAAACTTTTTTTTTTACGTATTAAAACAATACTGTATGAATGAGCGAGTTAATGAAAATTGTAAAGATGGTGTGAATGAGATCGTTTATCTTAATTACTTATTGTCCAATAAGGAAGATTGTAATTTCATCATAAATGTTGTTGTCACATATTGAAACTTCTTTATTGTGCTAAAATTACAATCTGACTTATTAGGCAATAAGTAATTGTGATAAATGTGCTCATTCATACCATATTTAAAATTTTCATTCACTCGCTAATTCATACAGTAACAGCCCAGAGACCTCCCAAATCCACATGGTTGTCACCTACCCTCGTATGCTGAAGTGGAAGCGGAGTCCCCCACGCTCCTCCGCCAGCCGTTCACCAGATACGAGCCAGTGGAGGTTGACGAAGAGCGCGAGAACCACATACGCTAAGGACACGATTGGAGAAACAAGCCATAACCAGGACTCCCACTGTTACGCATTTACAGCAAGTCACGAGACCACTGCCGTTTTCGTCTCCGAGGAGGATTATAGGGATGAGGTGCAATGACTTTGCTGCGGGATCAGGGTGGTTAGATAGGTATCTATTCCATGAACTTGGAAGGGATGAGTTCAAGAATGTAAGGTATATTAAGATCGTTATGAAGGATTTGGTTGCTAACGCAATAAGCGGCTTTTACTATTGTTCTCAGCACTTTTGATTGAAAGGATTGGATACGCCTTTAAAAACTGGAATTGAATCGTGTTTAAGGCCGCTATAGTAAAACACACGTACAGGCAGGCCTGATGAAAATCGAACCATGAAACCAGGAGCAGAGTTTAGGAAATTTCGTTTTAATTTGAAACTGCTCGCTCGCTATGATTAACGAGTAGAAAGAGCCCTTTGAGGCAGATCCTGCTTTGTGTACATACGGTACAGGCCTGGTTAAATGTGCTTACATCGAAGTGAGATTAATGAGTTTTCGGGCCCACACAGAACAGGCTCAGGAGCACACCTCCCACTTCGGGACTAAGCACGAAGCTAATGGTGGTTAAGTCCCTTGACCACATATCATCATGTTCCCTGGTCTAGTTTGCCTGGAGTCTCACTGAAAGATAAAATAGAGAAACTCATGTTAAAGCTTGTTACTCTTCAGTCTTTGTAAACGGCATTATCACGGCTTAATTATTAGTTGATTTTGGAATTAAGATTTTCACTGATTCTATGATGTTTAATCTTCTAAGCCTCAAAAAAGAGGCTTTACTTTGAAACAAGTACGGAGCAATATTTTCAGGGATGTCAATAATAAAGGTTTTAAAAATAATCCTGTCTAAATGGAATTTAATCAGGATATATTTAAGAATAATATGTTATGTTTAAAAATAAAAATTCAATTAGAGTATAACGTAGCTTGTATGATCTATTCAAAGATTGGAAAAGCGATTTAAATGGCACTATTATTGTAATTATAGTTTAAAGAAACAAATGCAAATGACATTTATGAGGACGTTAGCATCTCTCTTTTTCACATTGTGGTCACTATTCAAGTGATTAACATACTTGTTTTCTTACAACGTTGGTTTAACCCAAGAAAATTTAGTTTTTCAGTAGGAAGATAATTAGAGAGGCCAACATGTGTTTTCGTGCCGGAGTTTTCGGAGCTGATTTCATCTGAATTTTATGTCCTGAATTCAAATATGGCATTACAGTTTTTAAGATGTCACATTTTAATGAAACGAAAGGGAAGTTTTATTATTATATTATACAAATATTGTATTAACTAGTCACTGAACATTTCGGATGATTCTTGAATGCATTTTGGAAAAGTCCCTTTTTAAATTCCAGTCTTTTTTAAAGTCCATTCCAGTCAGTTTTAAAATCCATCTGCCATCTTGTTTCAGTTTGGACTGCTGTCTCCTATTTTTTCAGGAAAACGATCTAAGAGGTTTTGTAAATAGTGCACCTTAATACTCATGTTACACCCAAGGAATTTGGAACTGTTAAGCATCTCGTTCACTAGTTCAACATAGTTTTCATCTTTGCCTTTGTCCAGAAAATGTCCGACAATTGCAACAAATGAAGTTCAGGCTTTTCGTTCAGCTTCATTCATCGAAATTACGAACAGTATCCTTAACGAGTTGTCTTAATTTTGGCCATCGAATTTCCTGCTATAATTTTTTCCGTATTTAACTTAGGATTTAACATTTTTAAGTCCACACAAATCACCCATTGATATTCATGGCCAAAGCTATGGTGTTATATACTTCATTCATTTTCGTTGATTAAGCAATTGCTGTGCTGAAAGGACAGATTTCAAACTTTGATTTGAGCTGTCAATAAATAGGCACCAATCATCTGGAAAATAGTCAGGAAGGCCCATTTTATCCAGGATTTATCTAATCTCGTGGAAAAATACAAGATTGCCTTCTTGAGAGAAGACCCTTTTCTCTTGTACGGTAAAAGGCTGGCAATAGGAGAAATAAACAGGAACCAATCCTTGTATATGTGATTTAGGACTGCACAAAACGGAGTCAGAACTGCATATTTCGTGTAGAACTGTACGGTAACAATCTGATCTACAAACGTAGCAGATAGAGAAAAACTGATTTTCTATTTAGATTCAGCGCCTCAAATATAGCTAAAATCAGTTAAAATCCTTGAGACCATAAAAAGTATAATGGTCACAACTAGATTCATCATTTTTAGAATTCACGTAGCTTTTCCTCCATCGTGGGCGGGACATTAAAGAAAAATGAAATTCATAAATATTTTAAAAGGCTAGGTTTTGATAGCTCAAAAAAAAAAAGGACAGAGAGGTTCTCACACCTCGGCGTCATAAAGAATTTTTTTTTTTTTTGGTTTAATTAAAAATAAAAACTATTAATAATGTGTTTAATTGCAATGAATTATTCAATATCGTTAATCACTGCAGCTAGTTCTAATCGAATTAAATAAAAATAAAAGAAAAGTACGCACGCTATAAATCCCTCCCCCTCCATGTAAGATTCATCACTTCGCCCGGACGTATAAATCTGGCCATCTTACCGGCTTAGTTAGTCCAGTTTAGATGTTAAAGGAGTATTACATATTTATAAATTCGCTACTGAAGAAGAAACAAATTCGATTCGATATAAAAATAAAAAACCTTTAGATCGATATAAAATAAATGCATGGAACTGGTTTCGAATGGAATGACATGGAAGGAAGGGGGGGTACGTATTTTGGATTCAAGGCACTCTTGATACGTCGTGTAAATCTTGCGAAGGTCTCTTCTGTGTTGATTATTAAGTCGGGGAATAAACTTGAATGGGATGTTGGGCTCCATTCAGTTCACTCTAATGCAGTTTATGTATCATGCGTGGTTTATCCAACAGCCTCCGTAAAATGCACTCAAGCTATACAAAATCGCAAAATTATTTGTTACAATACAATAGTGGGTAAAGTATTGTAGCAGAATACAAATTAGGCGAAGAAAAATTTAGCCCTTTGTTAGTAACTTCCAAGAATTTCCCAGCTATGAAGCTATGACTCAATGTTCTGATTTTTCACTGCGATTAAAGACACCTTAAAGACCTGGCCTGGAGGCATTACAAATTATAAGTAACTTGGTATCAGAAAAGTGAAAGAGAAATACTTTTAAAGATTCAGATTAATCAATCACTGGAACCCTTATAACACGAGGCTTAAAAGACGGTTCAGACAACTTAATACAATGTTCAGCAAGAAATCACGCCTCACACTAGACAGAAAAATACTCATGTATAATGTCACACTATAACCAGTCTGGACTTCGGTTACGCACCTTTTCATATCACAAATAGAGCGTTACATAATGATCTTTAAATTCACACAATACAAGATCACATCCCCCATCCCTACAACTCTCCTCGAAGATAAAAGCGGAAGTGGCTTGATTATTTGTAAATATTTAGACACTTGGGAGCAATGATCAGTTTTTCTACCATCCTGTCGTGATCGTTAATACGGTATGGATGAAAGAGTAAATGTAAATTTGGTCTTATTTTTTGTTTCTTTACCTTGCATCCAACAACGAATTATCTAGTCACTAATAGAAAATACCAATTAGATATACCTTAAGTAACTTTGACATAGTGTATCTAGAAACATAATAAGTTTATTTTTCATTAAGTTATATTTTTTTTTTTTCAGTGTTCAACGTTTTGCTATACTGACTATGCAAATCCTGCTGTAAATAGCACAGCTTTCTCAATTCGAGTATAGCCAGTTTTTGATCTAGAGACACTTGGGATTTTCTATGAAGTTCCACTTGACCGCTTTACAACGTTATTAAAGTAATTCTTTTGACAGGGTTTTAGCACGCAGGTTTGCTTCACAACCTCAAAAGATATTTACCACAGAACATTTTCCTAATCCTACTGTTCCACCTTTCAACCCGCTTCTTCCAAGTCCGATGTGATTTAGAACATTCCCACTACTATTTCATAAAATCAAGAATTCCACAGGGCAGTGTCCTGGGTACCATATTATAAAACCTATATACCGCTGATATCACCTATACTCCCAATATTTTTTGGCAACACTTGCAGATGACACTGCAGTCCTGCCATCCCACCCAGACCCCGATATAGCATCCCTTAACCTTGATGAGATCGAGTATTGGTGCAACCAATGGCAGGTCAAAGTTAATAAAGCAAAGTGTTCCCATATTACCTTTAAATTACTTTCCAGTAGATTTTTTTTAATTCCATCCTTCTTCCTGTATCAGGCAGTACTGTATTTAAGCTTCCATCTCGACATAAGGCTGACACGGAACCCACACCCAACGCTAAAAAAACAAGAACTAAACAAAACTTGAACTCACCCCTTCCAAGTTCACGAGGTTCTATCAAAACCTATCCAACCACCCTAATCCACACTGCGCCACGCATCCCTAAAATCCTACTCGGAGACTAAAACGGCAGACCAATGTGTAAGTCCTAGCAATGGTCAGTTCCTCTAATCTTGTCCTGAGCGTCTGTGGCTCTCGTGCTCTTGGTCAACTTTCACTGGCTTGTATTCTGCTTATGGAGGAGCGTAGGGGAATTCCAAAGACTCGGCATCCTCTTTCGCATGTGACAACCACTGTTTATGGTGACAACCATGTGGATTTGAGTGATATATCGCCTGTTTGTGAATAACGTATGAACGAGAACATACCATGAGATCACAATTGCTTATTACCCAATAAGGCAGATTTTGATTTTATCGCAACAAAGATTGTTATTGCTGAAGTAATTATGACCCCAGAAATGATAATTTATTTTATTTTAATTTTTAAGACTATATATAAATACTTATTGCAACTAACAGAACCTTTTTTTTTTGTATAAGAGACTTCACTCTCATTTTTCTCTGTCTCCACTATTTCTCTCCGTATGGTATAATGAATAGAACAAAGTTATAAGAGAAATATTTTAAGCAAAACTTATTATTAGGAATAGTAAAATCTAGTATTAGAATGAGGAAGGATATAAATAAATATTTATTCACGACCACTAGAAATTTATAATAAGTTATTAATAAATAAATTTAATTCAGCCTAAGAAAAAAATAATAATAGTACGCCACTTGACGGGTAGAACAGGATAATACACGATTGTAAAAACGGAGCTGGATTTTTTTGCGGCATTACCTGCCAGTAACGCTAATCAATTGTGGAGTTGGGGCTTCGTCAGTCCAAAGGTCCCGTATCAAACACCCACACAATATATACTTATAATATTATTATTATTATGACCTTACAGATTATTATAACACAGATACAGATACACAGGGATGAGAAAGCAGACTTGTAGACTACCTAGAAAGTCCTCTTGCTCCATATATCTCTGACCTCGAACCTAGAACGCACACATGAGTTCACATATCACATCTCGTGAGGATCAAGCCAAAATGGATGCTTTCGCACATTAAACACATACTTAAGCCTGATTTGGTCGCTTCTCGACAGCGGCTAAAGGCGCAAATATATATTATAGACCATAAACTTCTCTAATATACTGCAGGTGGTCTGGACCTCGCAGCCCGGGGTCAAATCTCTCGGCTGATCCGCTTCTCTTTGACTTTTGAACTTTCTCGATCACGGGCCAGAGAAACTGTTCAATGTTGTTTAATCAGTTGCAACATCAAATCCAGCTATTTCTAGTGAATGGAAAAATTCCATGACAAGACATTTGAACCCTTGACCTCCGGCCATGTGCTGTTCCATGCGAGCTATCCAATGTCGAACAGGAGCATCACCACTGGTTCAACCGACAGAGCGCAATGTTTCGGAACAGAAGACAATATAGCGTTTTTAATTTATTATTGATTAATTAAACTATCAATAATTATTAGCCAAAGAAATGATATAGTGGCATAATGTTATTTCTATGTTTAGTTACAATAAGCTAGTTTAGTTGTGTGTGGCATTATTAAAAAAAAAAAGTTATTTTAATATATCGTTTTCATATTGTCGATGAGAGTTCCCTTTGGCCTAGCACTCGCACCCCAGTGACATATCCAAACAACACACTTATTAATATTAATAATTTTAGTTGTGGTTACTTCTAAGGAATAACGCAGCTGTAATTGGGCACCCAATTATACTGTCTTAAGTTCGACATGGGATAGCTAAAATAAAAAGTTTTGATCCCGCCCTTCTTGTCATTATATTAACCCATCATTACTGTACACACATTCAAAATTTTAATGCGCATGGTTAGTGTTGCGCACCGACTCATCAGTAAGAAGGCCGTTTCGCTTACACATATATTGTTTTCGAATTGATTTTTTTTTTAATTAGTTAAGTATAGAGTATGATACAATTAATGTTATTCTAAGATATTGCTAATTATTCTACTTGACGATTTATTGAATTATGTTTATCGGCGTATACTCATTCAAAATGTCGCGACGGCAAGTGGATTCCGATGTGGTTGCCTAAACTAGGAAAAAATCCTCTCACTTTATAAGTTGAAGTTGAAAAAATGATTGTATTAGCAGATTGAGTAACTTTATCTAATTAGAGTTAAAAAAAAAATAATACATATTACTATTCAAATTGACGAGATCTTTAATCTGATAACTTTCTCAATACGAAAGGAAAATGTCTTGTAGATTTTTTGCAATAATTATCGGCATGACATACGCTACAGTTATTAATGAACTATACTTAGTTAATTATTGATTATAATTGAATTCTTAATGGCGTTGCTGCTTAATTATAATTTAATATTGTTTAATAATTCATTAATAACCCAAATTATGTTTTATGGAATTGAAAATATCATATATTTTATATTTATACCTACATTATATGATATAGGTCAAACAAAAGACCAATCGCCTGGACAGACAGACAGACGGACGGACAGACAAACAAGTGAAAACATAATAGTTTTCTTTTTTAATTTTTACAATTGTTTTATAATTTGTGTTATTGTGTGATAATTATATAAAATGAATATCTCTCTAATGAATGAATTAGGAGATCGAATCGGGCAGAATTGACTTTTGTCGGCCATAGTAATATTTACACCAATACATTTTTGTCTAGAATCAAGCGAAAAAAACTTGAAAAATGAAGCTTTCAACCACCCACGCATTTGTCGTTAAAAGGGATTATATATTCCTAGCTTTCAATGAATAGAGAAACAGCACTCCGTAATGAATTAAAAGAAAAATTGTATCATGCCATTTCCTTTTATGTCATGAATACCATTTCATTAATTACAACCCCCTTGGCGATTCCTTAAACATATTGCTATAGGCCACATACGCCTTCTGGTTCCAGTGGAGATAGGAAATTTTTTCTCAGAGGAATGAACAGTTTCGGAACTGTTATTTAGTCATTCAATACTCAGCGTTTTTGACTAAACATTTTCATTTTTTTCAATTTTTTTATGTCTTAACCTGGTGTGAATTTCCAATCTCATAAAACAAAATTAGGGGTCATTGATTAATTCATCACTTGAGAATAAAATGATAAATATTTTCACATAGCTTTGAGCAGTAAATCAAATTGGCAGATCTTGCCTGATTAATTAAACATTAATTACACAAAGTCATTACTTATTTTAACTTGCTCCTAACATGAATAATTTTTTAATAAGGGAAATAAATTATTTGTTAACTGTGTTTTTTGTTTTTCCTACTTCATATTTTTGTAATAACCTCGACCTCGAGAGGGAGTGGGGTAATAATCATCGACCTCGCGATGATTCCATTTCCTAATTAGAAAACAGCACGCATAATCAAAAACAGATAGCGAAATACAAAGGTGTTAACGAATTAAAAGCTATAAAATGTGAGAAAGTATCTATAAAAATTAATAATAAAATGAGATAAGACTAATGATAAAAACAGAACCAAATATCCTATCACAGATAACGGCACCTGCCTTTCTATTTCATGGCCAATTCGAAAGCCATGATAGAAAGATATGGGGAGGTGCTAACGAATTAAAAGCTTACGCCGATATGAAGTGTGAGAAAGCAACCATAAATTCTAATAACAGTTAATATAAACTTGATTAATGGTCAATATAGAACTAAATATCCTATCTTAGATAACGGCGGACCTTTTAATTTCAAGGCCAGTTAGAAAGACATAATAAAGAAATATAAACATTTTAACGAATTAGAAGCTTAGGCCAATATAAAAGATACTAAGGTTTCGAGTACAGTGCCAATCAAGGAGCGCGGTTAGAGAAACTGCAATTAAATGACATTAAAAAATCAAAAATTAAGAGAACAATCAAGAAGGGTTAATTAGTATGATTTGCCCAAACTCTTACCTGTGTGTTACTGTACACTTAAATTGTTTTTTTTGTAATTTCAAAATCTATTATAATTTGATAGGTTAGTATTTCGTTGTATATTGTTTGATAGGTAAGTATTTCTTGATAATTAGTTAATAGGAAATTGTTATTAGTCACTGTGGTAACTCTATTTTAGAAATATCATTGAAGTTATTATTTTTGTATTATAGCCTTTATTGTTGTGTCCTTAACGATGAGGAAAGATTAGAAGCTTCTGAGCTATGACCTGAGAAAGCTTAAAGTATTTTCTTTCTCAATAACAAAGGTTTTTGTTATTATACTTTAACAATGGAATTTATGGGCATTTTCACTAAATCTGACGTCGTTTTTACAGATTTTATAACGTTTTCAAAGTCCCGGTTCGAACGTAAAGCCTGTATTTTCGAGTAGGGCTAAATAAAATAATTAATTCTTGTTCCCTCCCCTTGACACGAGGAAGTGGCCCAATCCAACTTGACGACGAATCCAAAAGGGTATGGTTATTGGAGAACGCTGGAGATTCCGGAGAAGTGATGGATCCGTCAAACGACCGGAAGTAGAGGCGTCGGAAGTAGCCATCAACTGCGAAGAGTGGTCTCGGGTGTCTCCCACAAACAGCAGCAGCCACTTACAGCACTAATGTCCTGTCGCTGATCTGTTTGTTCTCTCGCTAATCTGTTCCTTATCTCATCTGGGGGGCTGTCCCGGATCGTATCCTTCTTCTGTATCAGTCTTCCATTCTCGAGCGGTTCTTGTAATGTACCTCGCACATCAAACGCTTACAAGTTGGAAAACGATTAAGGGAACGGTGGTGGCAAAATACAGAATGTCTAAAATAAACACGTATCTAAGACAAACTGTTCCAATCCCTGAAAACATTTCATTCAACATAATACCTGCAATACCCTAAACCAAATAACTGCATAACTGATTAATAAATTAAATACCTCGTAATGCTTTTTAAGCTAGAATACTCTGAGAAAAAAAATCATGTTTCTTAAAGAGTAAAAATCCATAAAGAATTCTATATTTTTTTACTTAATTTTATTTTTTAAAACTGAAAATTGCTTTTTTCACGCCATTGCGACGTCATTTTGGTTCAGGTTACACGTCACCTGGTGGGTTGTAGAGTGAAGATGACAAAAGCTAGTCGAGGTCCTAGTCACCTGTGTTGTAGCCATCTAATCGGTGTAATTAAACCTATTTAGTGATATACATCAGGACCTTATTTGCGAGGTGTTGTTTTACCGTTGTATTAAGGTTATTACAGAACTTGAAGGTGGTGTCAAGCGGTCGTGAGCTGAGCTGCATCAACAAGAAGTGAGAGGAACATTGTTGGCAGAGGTGAAAGGCCGATGTAAGCAAATTTCTTTCTCTATCTCCCCGGTGTGGCGATTCATATTGTACAGTCCATTTGTACAGTTTAACCTAAATATTGGGCCTTTTGGCGCCTTCTTCATAAAAGGATAATAATACTTGTAAAAATAAAAATGACTCCTGGATTGTGGAATGGTATAGTTATAAAACACGTTTATTGCCTGTCCACAACTTATAGCTTCTTCTTTAATGTTTAATAGTGCTTTCGACAGCTCTAAGCTGTCATCTTCAGAAATTTCTGCAATAAAATGTAAAGTCAAATGATAAAATACTTTTATCTGCTTTAACTAAGGTTGCTACTGAAAATGAGGAGCGTGGATGTAGCAACCTTAGTTAAAGCAGGTAAAAATAAATAAATAAATATATATATACTAGTGTTTTAGGTGAGTTATATATCCCACATAACCAATTGGGTTTTTAGGTGTTGTATTTTTGAATTTTAAGAATTATTAACTGTAACAGAATAGAGGGACAATTTCCAAATAAATTACCATTGTCATGTATAATAATAGTAATTAGTATGTCTTAATATGAGCAGGTAAAAGGTTTTTGTTTTTTTTAAAGCGCTACTACATTAAAGAAGAATTTGTAAATCGTGGAAAGACAAAACTGCTCTATAATAATTGTATATAGGTAAAATATTTTCTAGAAAAAAAATAAATAAAATCGCCTTGGGTGGGACCAAGATGAGAATTTCAAATAAATTTCGTACATTACATTTTTTTTTTAATCCTTTGCGTTATTATATATTTTAATTGGTAGGTACACAGAATATAATTTGGCTATTTTTTTTTTTAATATTAGGATCGGTTAGAAAATTGTTGCGATCAGTGAACAACCCTTTTATTTTTCTTATCTAAACACATTTAAAAAAAATGTTTCCACTTATTTCCAAAGATAGGTATTATGATGGTTTTAATTTTTAACTATAGTTATATTAATAAGAATTTTGAAGGATGGGAAGAGGTCTTACAAAGAGGTCCTGGATTCCAGTCGATGTCATCTTTAATCTTCGGCTGATATTTACTATTCTCATTAGTAGATTACGAATAAGACAGCACATAGAAAATAAATGGTTCTTCTAATGTACATTCCCTTTCTTTTTCATTTTCTTTTCAACCAGCAGGTGTTGTGTGAGTGTAGAGGAATTGTTTGCACTCTCAGCGTGACACCGGTAGGCTTTCAAAGGATGTCCTTTGTTGAGTGGGAGAGGTTCCTTCAGAGGACGGGGTAAATGGTTGTGCAGGAAAATCCTGTGTTTTTTTTTTGGTTTTTTTTCCTATTGAAGGTAGATAGGAGAAAATCGAAATGAGCTGCTGTACGATTAAGTCGACTATAATCTACTTAAAACCCTCCGTTACTCTCGCACTATCCTGTTCGTACGCCGTCCCTCGTACGACTCAGAACCCCACAGAGACCTAGTCTCTACGGAGAAAGTCATCAGTCAGAGAGCGAGCGAGCAATAAAGGCATGAGAGAAACTCTGCTGCAGAGAGAGACTCTCGACCAAGTCCGTATTCAGAAGAGTAATGTCCTCTGACGCGAAAAGAGTCGGCTCTGTGTTCTTCAGGGATTCTGCTCAGCCAGCGGCTATCGTTCTCTTGAGGGCTTTAATTCTAAAGAACGGAGGATGTGACTGCTTTTCTGTGCCCCCGATCTAATGAATGACCCGAGACCACGGCCTATGAAAAATAATAATAGGCCATTAAAAAATCCTTCGTCAGATGCTTGGTTACCAATAATAAGTTTAGAGAGTTTGAAGTTTCGTATACAATCTTCAGGTCTTGACGCAGGTTCCCACAGAGCACAGTGATGCCTAAAGCCCGAAAAGTGAAAAAAAAGGCTTATCTCCCGATCGTCCCATCAATTTGATTCGATTAATCGCACAAAAATACGTTAGATTATAAATATAAATGTTTTTTTTTTCATTGAAAATAGGATGGTGAACTTGAGCTAAGTGCCAACAATTTGTAAACGGTGACCCTAATTATTAGGGATTAGAACGTCATAAAACACAGGCTTGAAAGTAAAATCTATAACAGCAATAAATAACGGGGAAGTATCTGCTGAAATTTTCCTTACACTAGCCCCAAACGAATAAAGGTCTGTGTAGCTTTTTTTTTTAATACAGAAAATACAGGGTTTTCCAAAAAAAAAACAATCTTGTGCAGATCACAAGACACAAAAAGTGGTTAACTTGACATAACATTCTGATAATTTTTTTTTTTTTTAAGGTGTAATTTATTTCATACTTCCAATGGAATTTGGAAATAATTTTTTTCTTTTAAAATTTAATCATAGTGTGCTCACCATTTCCAATTAATTACACATTTTAACACAGTTTATACATTTTTTTTTTATGATACCAAGTATTTATTGTTCTATGACATCAAACGGAGAATAAAATTTATAGTCATGACATCCTCGTTAATAATATGTTCTATTTTTTGGGACTTTAGTGGAATACTGTCACAAAAAAACACGACAGTTACAATTATTCGCGACCATGACTGAATACTTAATTTTGTAATTGATCACATTTGACTGTAATTTTAAATTTAATAATGACCAAAGATGACTTGCTGTAGGAAGATGTTGATACAGTTCTAAGAAAGTGGTAAATGAACCCTGATTGCTTATATACTGGAATTGCTCAAGTATTATATATAAGAGGAATCTCTCAGTTACACTAATGAAGTGCAGAGCTTACATCAATCTCTCTTGAGAGTGACCTTTGAGTTTGTTCGCGGCGAATCGCGTAACCAATCAGCGCGAACACTTTCCCACCGGCATATTAGATATATACCTATGGCAATTACTACATTATATCTTAGTGAGTACAATACTTGTTGTAATGAAGTAATAATGATACTATCTCTGTCGGTAGAACGATTCCCGGTATGATATGGCTACATAATAATTTCGGTTTTTTAGTGCAAAATAAAACTCAACTTTTTCTATACAAAAAACGAACTTTAATCAGTCAAATATCTTCCATTTTGTTCGATGACCTTTTAACATCTTTCTGGTAACTTCATGATCCCGCGCTCATAGAACTTCTGGTCCTTATCAGCAAAAAACCCAACCAAAGGGCGATTTGAGGTCATCGTTATTACTGAAATTTTTACCATTTAAGAAGTTTTACAAACTTCGAAATAAATGATAATCCTATGGTGCAAGGTCGTGGCGACATCACTTCGCAACCAAGCTCCAATAGTTTCCTACGTGTTGCTAAAGATGTGAGAGGCCTCACTTGTCGTGGCGGAACCCAAATATCGCTATCTACTCGTGCAAACCGAAATCACTTTCTTGCCAACCTAATAGTTTTATTATTAATCGATATTTTAAGGATTGGCATTAGAAAATATTGAACTTTCTAGTGGGCATTTTTTATTTCAATTTGTGAAGTAATCTTCGGAGAAACTATTTGCAATAACATCGAATTTTGAGTTTCTTCATCCCATAATATTCCTCGATGTTAAGTGCACCAAATCGGAAAAGGGACAAAAATCATACTGAAATTCGCACCATGAACTTATTGTTTTTTTGGTTAGTTTCCCGTATAAGTGAATTCCCTACAACTTTAGTTCTCCTTGTGTCTCTCTCTCGAAGATCAACCCTTATCGAATTGCCGCAGTTCAAATGAATATGTTTTTATTCATTCAAACATGTCTTCAAGGTAAGGCGAAACCTTCAAAAATAGCTGGAAAAGAGATACAATTTTTATTAAATGTATCTAATATTACCAAAATGGATATTACCTAATAAAGCTGGCTTTTACCGAGTACAGTTGTTTTTTACTTAAAACAGTTGGGTTTTTCTAATATGGTCGAATGTTACCTAATAAAGTTAGAAATAACCTGGTATAGGTGCTTCTTATTTAATGCAGTTGTTTTTTTTTGTAATATGGTTGGATGTTACCTAATAAAGTTGGCATTAACCTGGTTTAGGTTTTTTTTACTTAATGCAGTTGGGCTTTTTTCTAATATGGTTGGATGTTACCTAATAAAGTTGGCATTGACCTGGTATAGGTTTTTTTTACTTAATGCAGTTGGGTTTTTTCTAATATGGTTGGATGTTACCTAATAAAATTGGCTTTTACCTGGTATAGTTGCTTTTTACTTAATAAAGTGGTTTTATTTCTAATATGGTTGGATGTTATCTAATAAAGTTTTCTTTTACCGAGTATAGTTGCTTTTTACTTAGTAAGTTTTTTTTTTCTTGTATGGTTTATTATATGTAAATCTTATTTTTTGTTTAATCTTTTTTCTGTTATTAATTTTTATTTTTTCATATTTTATTTACAAGTGATTGTAAATAACATAGTCATAGTCACAGGATGATATAACTATACTTAATAGCATCTGAGCTGAAACTTGAGAATGTTTAAAAATTAATTAGATCGGTTGGCTTCACATCGTTGTTTTTTTTTTTTTTGTTCACTTCTGTTGAACATACAGGCAGACAGGTATACCCTGAATAAAAGTAGAGCCTCTTCCTTCGGAATCGCCAACAGTATCCTCCAAGTTGACAAAAGATATCCACACAGATACTTTTAAGCACAGATGTCCGACAGTGGACTAACCCAGATCCACACTCGCGACACCTTACCCACGTTACAAATTCTTAATCTCTGAGACACGGCAAGTCCATTAACCCGAAGTAGCTGAAGCAAATAAATTAAAATAAAAAAACAAGACCGGGTCCTCTTGCAATGACCAACGTGTTTTCTAGTGAACTCTTCTTTATCGCTTTTATTAAGATTTAAGTCCTCACGACAGCTAGCTCTTAATTAAGCCCCGACTTTTATTTTCCTGGTTTTGAAAGATATATATATATAATATTATATATATATATATATATATATATATATATATATATATATATATATATATATATATATATATATATATATATATAAATGCGGGTAATTACAAGTTTATGGGATTTAAATACGAACGGACTTTGCCTAACGGCGTTGAACAATGGAGAATAGAAAAACTTGGAACGGTAAGAGCAATACTATCTTACCAATATGAAGTTTAAATAACATCACTCAATGCACCCTTATATAAAGATAATAAAAACCCTTCTTCATATTGACGCTAAAGTTCCTACTGTCCAAAATCATATTTCTTTAAAATTATCCAACTGCCCACTTCCTTAAGCGAGATCACTTTCAAGTATCAACTATCCCTACAATCCTCCATGGAGATTGAAGTGGAAGTGGCCACTGGATGTTTTACTATTTTTTTTTAACAATGTATGATGAAGTATTGACTTATACCATAGTCTTTATCGGTTTATGTCTATTTGAAATATGTTAAAAACCGCTAATAAACTGTAATTTTCTGTAATTACAAAATCTAAGCTTGCCTTACCTTACCCATTTTGAGTTAGTGTTGAGTTGGAATAATGAGGTGACAGTGGAAAGATTTGAATTTTTTTTTTTTTTGCCATATTTATCTAAGACAAAGATTTAAAAAAAAACAAAAGAGAGCAGGAAACATTTTACTAAATTTAATAGATCATGAAATTAAAACGTTACAGTGCCTAGTCACTCACTTTTTCGCCGATATGTGGTGCTTTACAGGGAGTTGCGCTACTGTACTTTTCTCCATTCATGTTCTGAGCGTCTGCGGCTCTCAGTCCTTACATAGCAGTGAATTCGTCTGTTACTATCGTATAATATCTATGTAGAATATAATTGCGGAAAAAAAATTGAATAAGAGGCCACTATAGTGTTTTAATTTTATGTCCTAAAGAAATTAGCCAAAAAAAAAATTGACAAACATTCGACTTCGGAATAGCAGGATTTTTACCAGGCCAAGTAGTTTGAATAAAATTATATAAATTGTGAAGATGATGGGAGTATGGCTTCACAGAGGTCTTTTGTCATAATAAATATATATTATTTAAATAATACTTTTTTAGCATACCTTAAACAATTTTTCAGTCATCGTGCTTACTCAACCACGCATGCAAGGTCATTAATGTCATTTACCTGAAAAATTGAAAATATAAATTATTCCATTATTAGTCATTAAATTACATCAGCATATTTAGTTAGTATGCTTTATATTTTTTGTATATTAACACAGAAAAGATTAATTGGTTTTTGAAATTTAGGGATTTTTCCATGATATTGTTTAAGGATTAAATTTCTACAACATTGTTCAATGATAAAATTTTCATAATATTGTTCAACCCTCCCATTTCCATAATATTCTTTCTTGATAAAATTTACATTAAAAAAATATTGGCATTGTCCATTTTGTTTATTTTAAGCATTTTTTTTTTATTCGATTTATATAAAATCCTTATTTCTTTGATATCGTTCATTTGGAGGAAGATTGTCACAATACACAATTTTCCCTCTTTTTCAATATTTACCGATGGGGAGCAATGGCGGAAATATTGAAGTGCGGTGTTAAACCTCAAAAGGCAAACTTCAAACGCTTCATTAGTAAAATTACACTTTTTCGTATTGAGGCCCTTTTCTTCCAAGTGAACAATATGACAAAATAAAAGTCGTGGGCTAAAGAGATTTTGTTAACAAAGCTTTCATATATTCTTTTTTAGAATCTATCCTTAAAAATATTAACGTCCTGTAGGAACAAATCATAAAAACGACGACTTAAAAAAAGATGATTTGTTGCAATTTAATATTTAACTGAACACTAATTTACAAACATGCTAAAAAAAAACAGTACATGCATATGTGCTGAATAATGAATACATAAAGGAGAAAATTATTTTGTAAAACATACATAAACTTTTAAATGATATACTTAAACGTAACAAAATAATATTAGTATAATTTTTAATAAGAAAAATAACAGTTGAAAATGTAAATATTTTAAACTAATAATTCCAAATAATAATCAAACAAGTTAGTAACCTATTATGCTCACATGAACGATAAGCTTAATGTTAGTTAACAAGCTTTGCAATCACCTTTTTTTTGTGTTGTGGACAAAATAAAATGCCTAGCGTTGGGCAAATCAAATGGACCACATTATATCTGTCATTACGGTCCCCAAATAACGAAGATTCAAAAGACTAGCCATTAAAAACGAGACAGTATCGAGGTTGAAATTGTAGTTAGTCTAGAATATTACCAAATCATGATTAAAAGAATAATCCAGCTGATTCATTCATTACACAGGCCTACAAGAATCTTTTTTTTTTTTTTTGCTTGCCTAGGTTTTTAGAACTGATTTTAGCTATGGAGGGGGGGGGGGCGCTCAGTCTAAATATGAAATGAGTTTTGCTCTTTTGCTCAACTTTTTTAGATCAGAGTTTTTTTTAATGTGCGGTTCTAAATCACATGTACAAGGATTGGTTCCTGCATATTTGCCCTATTGTCAGCCTTTTACCGTTCAAGAAAAAAGGGCCTTCTCTCGAGAATTTTGTCCTGAAATTAGAAAACTCCTGGATAAAATGGGACTTCCTGACTATTTTCAGATGATTGGTGCCTATTTATTGATAGCTCAAATCGAAGTTTTAAATATGTCCTTCTACACAATGAGAATAAATACGGTTCTATAGCAACTGCTTAATCAACGAAAATGAATGAAGAATATTAGACCACAGCTTTGGTCATGGAGAAGATAAAGTATTATCAAGATCAATGGGTGATTTGTGTGGACTTAAAAATGTTGAACTTCCTCCTTGGACAGCAAAGTGGGCACACCAAATATCCCTGCTTCCTTTGCCTTATGAAGTAGTTTGTAAAGGCTCTTGAAAATAACTGATCATGATTTGCTGATATAGAGGGTAAATGCCTAAATTAAGTACGGAAAAAATTAAAGCAGGAATATTTGACGGCCCACAAATCAGACAACTCATTTCATCAGACATCAAATCAAGGATCCTGCCTTCGTAAATTCGACGAATGAGGCTGAGCGAAAAGCCTGGACTTCATTTGTCGCTGTTGTGCGAAATTTCCTTAGCAAATGTAAACAAAAAAAAAACATAGTTTTTATGTTGAACTGCTAGACGAGACGCTTAACAGTTTCAAATCCCTTGGGTGTAACACGAGTATTAAGGAGAGCTATTTACACAGCACAATTTAGGAGACACCAATGAGGAACAAGGTGAAAGATTTCACCTGGAATTTAAAAGTATGGTGGTTTTCTACCAAGGAAAAGGGGATGCGCACATGATGGCAAATTACTGCTGGAGTTTAAAAAGGGATTGTTCCAAAATACATTCAGGAATGTCACGGAAAAGAAGCTTCCGAAGTGTTCAGTGACTAGTTGGTTTCATGGATGACTTTTTCCTCTAGCTTTGTACATAATATAAAAGTTCCATATTTAGTCTTATTATTTGATCCATGGATTTAACTTAGAATAGTGTAACGTATATTTCAATAAAATGTTATATCTTGGAAATTTGAGCTCCTAGGTAAAAACTGCAATGCCATATTTCAATTTAGGGCATCGAAATCATATGAAATCAGCTCCAAATACTCCGGCACCATAGCACCTGTTGGCCTGTGTTATTGACAGCTAACCCACCATTCAATTTTAATTTAGTCATAATAATCTTAGACATCGATAAACATCCTAGGCTTCGTTTATTACTATTTGTCAGAATAATCAATAGCAGTAAACAATTTTTCAATAGGAGAATGTGATGTCAATTTTGAGATGGTCAAGTAATTTTTGGTTTGTTTTATATATTTATATATACATTTTTCTTTACATTAATAACAACTAATTAAAAATTAATGTTGTTTATGTAAACATGGTTTCCTCTGCTAATGAACGACTTCCTCGCCTCTTTGATAAAGGTCTTTTTGGAATAATTCCAATTGCATTTATACATTTTGCCAATTTTCGAATACACTTTTAGCTTGATTTGTGACGCCCTTAAAACTGCTACGGTGCTCTTATTCACTTAGCAGTTATTTCATATATTATTTTTTTTTTTTTTATAAAATAAAAATTTTTATATTAAGAATTAATTAAAGAATGCAACATACATGTATACGTTTACATAAGAGAAAGATCTAAACAAAAAAATGGTTTTAAAGATAAGTAAATAAAATTAGTAAAAAAAAACAAACAGTTAAAATGATTATTGACAAAAATACAAACAAATCTAATTCTACAGATAATTTTATGAAAGTGGTGAAAAAACATGAATTAGTACAAAAAGTGCGTGAAGGAAAAAATAAAAACAAATTAAAGTTACATAAATAAGTGCATAAAACTATATGTGTCGAATCAAACACAATTAAAAGATATTTGTGACAATCATTTGTGATGATGAAAAACACAAACAGAGGAAGAAAAAAAAAACGAGTGAGGTGAGTTTTTGTCAAAAACGACTCACCTGTGGAGGCCTCTTCAATGGCTTCTTCCTCAATTACAGGGATCCTAGAATACACTTTGGTCAGCATTCATTTGTCAAGAATGATTAGAAAAAAAAAATCTTAGTAATATTATCAATAATTATAACCTAGGCCTCTTGAGGCTCTTTTAGGCTACATACAACAAGGCTCTCGTATGTCGAACGTGCGGCAACTAAGGCCGATATAGGACAACTTAGAAGAAGAATTATTTTTTCTGTTTAATAACTAATACTACCGATTGTAATATAATCCTTAATGTCTATGGCATTTTCGGCAGGGTTTCTGTTCAGAATGGAATTTGATCAGTCAAATTTGCCCGTTTATGACACCGCTCCTTCCTTACACAGTGAGTAAGAATAAGAAAGAACCCTCCCGGAACATCCAACGCCATGAATACGAAAGGGATTTAGGGAAGAATACTGGGAGGAAGAGGTGAAGAAAGAACCGGTTAGAACAAGTGCCCTGCGGAAGAAGACGGAGGAACTTGAAGAATATCAATTGGTAACAACTCGCAGCGAGTTCTCCGAAGAAAACACTTTATCATTAGTATTCGGTGGGTTAAATCAACGAAAAAAAGTAATAATGATGGCCCTGCATGTCACAAGTCACATGAAATTATACGAAGTCTTTTGTTTATAAAATTAAAAAAGAGTTTAATGTTCCAAATAATTCTCAACATTCTATATTACTTTAAAATATCTCACAAAAGATCAATCATGAATTCCTCAATCATAAGTATTTTTGACATAAAATTCTCAAAAACCCTTTATTGTGTTAAAATGACAATCTCCCTTTATTGCGTTAAAATGACAATCTCCCTTTATTGTGTTAAAATGACAATCTCCCTTTATTGTGTTAAAATTACAATCTCCCTTTATTGTGTTCGATGTTCTCATTCGAACCATATTTACACTTCTTCAGTCACACGCTCACCCATACAGTATTTACAAACAACCCAGAGACCTGCCAAATCGAACATAGTTGTTAGAGTCTCGGGATGTCCCCCACGTTCCTCCTTCAGCCGCTTCATCGGATACGAGCCAGTGGAGGCAGACCAAGAGCGGGAGAACCACAGACGCTGAGGACATGATTGGAAAAACTGGCCATTGGCAGGACTCCCACTATCACGCATTTATAGCAGGTCACAAGGCCACTGCCGCTTTAGTCTCCTTAAAAGGAGGGTTATAGGGATGATTGGTGCAGTGTAATGAATGTGCTAGGGGGGGATTCGGTGGTTGGATAGGTTACTATGGAATTTTATGAGCTTGGAAGAGACGAGTTCAAGAATGTAGGCTATATTAAGATCGTTATGAAGGGTTTTGTTGCTGACGTAATAAGGGGTATTTACTATTATTCTCAGGACTTTTGATTAAAGGGATTGGATACGCTTGATGTTCGACTTTTTTTCTTTCTCCCATAGCTCTCTCTATTCCATATGCCCAGATTGGCTTTGGTACAACTTTCCATAAAATCATAAGTATTGCTTTGAAGTTGTTAACTTCAAACAGGTAAATTATAAACAGATTCAAAAAAACACATATATATGCAGTAAATAATAATTTAGTCAATAATTCATATTCATGCGTACCGAACTGTGCGATAATTACCATTCTTGTTTCAGACTCTTACATAATATAAGAATAGTGAGCTAATATAATCTAGTTGCTATTTACTTACAAGTTAAATTATTATTTTGTTATGTCCGACGACATAACAATTATTACACTTAAAAATTAATATTATTATAAATTAGGGTGTTTATTTATTGATTTTATTAATTTCATTTTATTTAACTATTTCAAACAAAATATACTCAAACCGTTTTGTTTTATTATTTGCCGTTTCATTTTTTGTTTATATTTAATGTCGATGATCTTGATCCCTTGTTCTGTGACTGAAATTTGTTTATGTTTAAGTAAAATTTGGGTTGAAGTTTTTATGCCGTTTGATCCGTTTGCTTTATGTACTTTGGGAATGTGAACAAATTGCAGTTAGTGAGTGAATTATTACCACAATATTCACAATGTTGATGGTTTGTTTCGTTTCTTGGAGTTAGTCTCTGAGGCAAGCACGAAATTGGGGCAAGGTAGTTCGTTCAGTTTTGTCCGATTGTTCATTGCCTTCAATTCCAACTGATATCATTTTTCTTGTCGACTGCTTCATTAACGATGTTTTTTAGTTAATACGGCAAATAGTCCGTCGACCAATTATTATCTATTAATCTATTTTAGCTAAGGTAATGGCTCCAAGTAGATGCCATTTTTTAGTGACATGAAAAATAGTATAAACATACTGGTATTTCTCGTCATAACACCAACCAAAGCTTGGTATGATCTCTGAAAAATCACCAGAGTGACATTTTTCAAAGGAGAATATTTTGTGAGGAAAGGAGAATAACAACATTATATCTTCTTTTCACTATAAAGTTCTGAATCAATGGTCCGACCTTCTGGAATTAATTATGCTTTCGTAATTCTAAAATACACAAAGTAATTTCCCCTGCTTAGCGACTGCACATCAGGCTAATTGCAGTATAACTAACCATTGTTTCGTGGTCCTAAGGTGCTCCAATCCACTTATCATCGCAAGTAGCAATTCTTTTGATGAAACAATAGTCATTTGAGTTTTTCAAAAGTTGTTGACAAATTTCTACTTGACTTCGTACCTGCTCAGTGGTCAACTCATGGGTAACCAATCTTGATGAGTGATTCAGTTTTCCTAAGTTATGCAGCCCACGATTTATGGTGGATTGGGAAACTCCAAGCTCTCAACAAAGTCCCGCAGAGATTGTCGTCCAGAACACTCTTCCCTCTCGAGGCTGACGCCACCAGTTTCAAATTTCTGGAACCATCTACTCACAGTCCATTATGAAAGAGAATCCTCTTCTTCGAATTGTCGCACCAATGAGATTGTTTTGGTGGTGGAAAACTTACCAATAATGACGTAATATTACCAATATTTCAAATTTTAGTGTCAAGTTGTTTAACCGAATTCTAAGACAAAACTGAAGGCAAGACGAGGTCATTTTGTATACTAATTCATTCAGTATATGCCTAACAGTCTAGGCATTAAAGTGATGTCAACTTTAACTGGATTTGAAAAACAAATAAAGAAGAAAACGAAATCGGTCATTTTATTACTCATTTCATTAATATTTATGACCGCAGATTAGGAGGTCTCGGGTTTGAATCCCGTTTGTGTAACTGTCTTTTTTCTTTGGCTAATCATGTTTATTCTTTGAAAAATGCAAAGTTACTATAACGAAACTTTAGTCAGCAAAATTATTATTTCTTCCACAGTCTGGGGTGTTGATAATAAATTATTCATACCGTCTCGAGTACATATTATGCTACTTGTTTTTAGGCACATATCACATAATCTTCTTAAATCTCACGTCGTCTAATGGACTCTGTTTCTATCAATACAAATCAGTGTTGGTCTTGTCCGGTCAGTTTGCTAAAACTATTACGAACGACTAACTTGTTGCTTGGGAAAGTAACAACTCGAATCTTCCGCACTTTTCGAGGGCTAGTAACTAAAGTAACTCAATGAGACAGAACTCTCTCGTAGTTATGAGTCTTTTCGAACATCTAGTGTACTAGTGTAGTCATTTCATCTGAGTCGGAGAAGACCTCTAAAAGCTCAGTTTGAACACTCTTGGAAGGTTTCATTGCATTAATCATCAGCTTTCCATTAGGGGAAAAAAAAAGGAAAATTCCCTTTCGAATAAGTATTATATAGTTTTATTTTAGGATCATTATACTCGTATAAATGAGTTTGTTGGCACATCGGAAAACCGAACCATACATTGGTGTCCAGTTCCCCCTGAAACAGCCAACAACCCTCCTGACACTTGAACCTGATGTAGACATACATAGCAGCTGTTAGGCGACCATTAATAAACTTGATGAAAACATAACATCTTACTTTCATCAACTTAAAGTCTACTCACTCATTTATTATATAAGGTTCGTTCCAACACAGACTAGTTTCAAACTAGTTTGCGATTATTTACCGAGCATGCGCGAACCATAACTGAATTTAGATCATGTAGGAACGCTTTTTCCAATCTCAATGAGTGATGACTCATTCAGAAGCTGTCTTTACAAAACAACTTACTTTTCAATGACCTCGCTTATTAGACTGCAAAAATACGATTTTTTTTTTATCAGAGAAGCATTTAGTTTTAATTTTTAATCTATTGAGGTTGGCAAGAAAGTAATTTCGGCTTTTTTTTGTGAAATAAAACTTAATTTTTTCTATACAAAAAATGAACATTAATCAGTCAAATATCTTCCAATCTGTTCAATGACCTTCTGCCATCTTTCTGGTAACTTCATGGTCCCGCGCTCATAGAACGTCTGGTCCTTATCAGCAAAAAACTCAACCGAGTGCGATCGTTATTACTAAAATTGTTACCATTTAAGAAGTTTTGTAATCTTGGAAATAAATGATAATCCAATGGTGCAAGGTCGGGGCTGTATGGGGGATGCGATATCACTTCCTAACCAAGCTCCAATAGTTTCGTACGTGTTGCTAAAGATGTGTGAGGCCTCGCACTGTCGTGGCGGAACCAAAGTATCGAGCTTCGTAACAACTCTAAGACGTCTTATATGATTTTAAATTGTTGTGTGTGATACATTTAACTGTTTTGCAATCGCTCGCACAGTTATATGACGATTCGATTCAATTATGGCTTTCATTTTGTCATCATCAACTTCAGAAGGTCGACCAGAACGTCGGTCATCTTTCAGTAAAAAATTTCCAGAACGAAATTTTTTGAACCAATTCTAACACGTGCGTTCTGTTAAACAATAAACACAATAAACTTTGTGAGCCTCAGCCTTTTCTTGCCTTTATGAAAATATAAAAGTAAAATGTGTCGAAAATGCTTATTTTTGCACTCCATGTTAAAACTGACAGTTGTTAACATAATTACACGCAATTTGTTTCTATAGCAACCTAAAGGTATCGACTACCAAATCTCAAAATAAAAAAATTCTAACGTTGACAAAAGAATAACGAAACAAACATAACGCTATCTACTCGTGCAAACCAAAATCACTTTCTTGCCAATCTAATAGTATTCTGCCTTCTTTTTATTCATTAACTATTTGTAACTAAGGAAAAATTCATTTATAAATTAAAATCAAGTCATGTTAATTTTCAACGATTAATAATTTTAAAGTTAATTATAAATTGTATTTATTAAACAAGCCATATCAAAAGTTAACCTCTATTTATTTTACAATTTATAATTTGTAATTGAAGTAGTGAAGAGTTACATATCTTAAATTAATTCGATTAATATTAATATAGGTATGGGTATTTATCATATAATAATCAGAACCTTAAAAGAAAAAAATATTAATGAAATAGCTTTAACTTCTATTGTCACATATAATTTGCATTTTTATGGTTTCCTTGATATTTTTTCAAATTTTGTTCTGGTCTTTCGAGTCTCTTGTTTACGTTATAGAAATTCTCCTGTTGGGAGGATATTAAAAATAAATCCATCTCTATAAACAAGAGTAGGTGTATTTAAATAATTACTTAAGTGACGTTCATTTGTTATTTAATTAATCAAGGTTCGTTCAGTAATTAATTTATATTAATTTACTATTTGATTAATTACTTAATTGGTATTAATTTGTTATCAAATTAACGATTAAGTCGTCTTAAATACGTAATACAACTTTATATTCACTAAAAGTATCATTAAGGGTCATTCCACAAAAATGGTCTTTCTGGTGTTCCGGGCTGATATCACGATAACTGTTAGCTGTATCGGGAAAAACAATTGTTTTTATTGTAGATTCTTGCTAGTTTTAATATAAACCTCTGTTTTAGTGACCTAATTTGATTTTATTGTTTATTAAAAACATTTTTTAGTTGTAAAAATTGTCGTTTTTATTGTTTCCTGAAGTGACGTTTTCAACTTTGACAACATGCATGACATCTATGACCACACCTATTGTAATTTTCCCCTTTATATTTATCAATTGTATTATCAAGTTACAGAAATAGTAATAAAACTTTTTGTATTGTAATAATCAATAAAGACCAATTTTTAAATAGAAAAATCACGATGAAAAGTGGTTTCCAGACGATTCGCGTCGTTACTTCACCTATAATGACTTTAAGCTCTTGCCGCTAACCTAGAGCATGTGGAAGGTAGGGGAGGAACCTTTAACGTTATTACGCCATCTTTTAAACAAGTGAACCACTTGGTGGGAATACAGTTGCCCTAGAGGCGAAGTGTCCAACTCCACTGTGGGCCGTGTGCGTGTTTTAATTGATGTCAACACTTCACCAGCCTCTACCAATAAGTGAATTCCATGTCTAATTTTTCAAAAATAATCTAACTTAATTTATAATGTTATGTTTGCTGAAGATATAGAACTTTTTCATAAAAACTACAATCTTGTCATTACTTCACTCATCTGTATCCTAAAAACATTTCAACAGTGTGAAGCAATGAATAAAGGCACTCTAATTTTTCCAATTTGATTTGAAATGTCAAATGAATAAAAATAAATGAAGTTGAAATGGACCTTATTGATGGAATGGCGTCGTTTTCGCAGGCTTATAAAGGTGCATGATATTTAAAATAGGGAGCTAGACAAAGGGGGATGAAATTACACCGTGCCGAACAGGTAATAGGCCCCTTGGAGACTGGAGAAGGGTGGCAAACCCTTTAACAATCAGGCGCCCTGCCCCCCCCCTCAACATAGAAAAGTTTTTTACTGTTGATCCACGCTGATAAGTGGAGTGCGTTCATGGGCCTGTTTACTTCCCTTGACGGCACTCTTTGGGCTCTCCAAGTCCACTGTCGGGGAGAGATCGCGGCCTGTCTTTAAGCTTTATCTGCTCTGTGGAAGATAAAGGAAATAAAAGTGGGGGGGGGGGGGAGAATAAATGTTCTCGGAAGCTTTATTGTTCACGGTTATAGCCAGGGTATTCGATTCTTCACGAAAGATCAATCGAATGAAACCTTTTCATGTGTTTCTTTTTCGGTACGCATCGAGAATATTCGACTACATATCCGACTACCCTAATCCCCTAGTACAGTCATTGCACTGCGCCACACATCCCTGAAACCTCCTCGTAGACAGTGGGAGTCCTGGCCATGGACAGTTTTTCCAATCATGTTCAGAGCGTCTGTGGCTCTCGCGCTCTTGGTCAGCCTCCACTGGCTTTTGGACCAGTGACGAGGCTGATGGAGGTGTGTTGGGGACTCCGCTTCCTCTTTCTCATGCGAGGGAGGTGACAACCGTGTGGACTTGGGAGGTCTCTGGGCTGTTTTTAAATACTGTATGAGTGAACGAATGAATGAAGATTTGTAAATATGGTATGAGTGAGAACATTTATCACTCAATAAGGCAGATTTTACAACAATAAAGAAGAAAAAAAAATATAGCTGTGGGTGACCACAGTGCTAGAGGAAGCGACACTGAAGAGACGTCCTTGTGACTAGAACACAGAATTCTGAAAAAAACGAAACAGCTACGCTATTCTTAAATAGTAATGTCAATGAGAAAACATACCTTAAGTCCCTTTGAAGTGGGAAGTAGCTAAAGCGTGCTGGATACTAGCTGAGTAAGTATTTTAGTGACAGCCAAAAGTAGACCACTCTCTCCGCCAAAGAACCATACCTATGACAGATAGCCCAACCGCCCCACTAGGGCATGAAAGGGCCAAGACCTGCCAGCACAAACACCCGCTGAAGATCATCATCAAAGGACAGGAATAGAGTTGGCTCGTATTTATAGAACCTTGGTCCCATATTCCCCATCATCTATAACCAGGTCTCCTTTGCCTCACCAGGGAAACTGTCACTTCATTTATTCAAAGATTTCAGTGGAATCCCTCTTGATCGGCTTCAGGTCGACCGTTTCCCTGCTGCCATTTCTGAGCCTGAAGTTACAGAAGCTTTATTTTCAAAATGGCATGATGCAATCTTGCACGAAACCCTCCTCAACATAGTTTTTGGTTGCCTGTTGCACCACCCATAAAGTATTATGGGTATATTTATATTAATATATAGTATATAGTATATTAATATATTAAAGTATAGTATATTTATATAAACGTTTCACTTTATGCCATATAGATGTTAAATACATAATTAACCTTATAAAAAATAGTGTAGAGTTCATAATTAATCAATTACTAGCAATTAAAAATAAACATTTTTCTATCATATTAACCCACGCTATCAAATTAATCGTCTCGAAGTAAGTTTTAAGTATAATAAATAAGGTGAGCCCCATCACTTTTAATAAATTCAGTCCATTAGTGTATAATGTAAATCATTATACTTTTGTACAATGCAGATCACTATTAGTAGATAACATAATTTGTATAAAATGTAGCCAAGCTACAGGAAATATAATGAAGCAATTGTAAATAGATTCATTTGTAGAATCTATATTTTGTAAAATATATTAATTTTATAACAAGGGGATATAAAACAAAAAAAAACAAAAAAAAAACTCGATGACTTTATTGATAATACATATCACGTGACGTTATTCCCGTGGATTTGGTATGGTCAGCATTACGCTAAACCATTTTCCATAGCCATTATGAGTCTCCTCTGTTCAACTTAGAATAATGCTTCAGTGACCATGTGCGCCATTAACTAATTAATTAATTACTTGGTAGTAAAAAAATATTTATCTGTCGTATTGAGGACAGTCGGTATTCCAACACACTGTCACATTGTGCAGAACTCCTCCGGGTTGGGATGGCTGTACCCTTCCCACCCGTCGACAATACAACCTCCACTTCGGCAATAGTATGAAGAAACAACCCTCCTCCAATTCCTGCAATACGAGATCCCTCCTATGACCTGTATTCCCCTTTTCACAAATCTGCTTCCTTTGACCGTTCTTTTCTTACCCCTGCCAACGTTTGGAATTCTGTTATTAATATTCTGTTTATTTATTTTTCATTAACTCCAGAAAATGTCCACGCTCTTCTCTGCCTTGTAATAATTCCTGTGTGTTCTTTATTTTTTTTCGTCTCTACTCACGTTTCTACAATTTACAATCTCTTGCTATTGGTTCTTTAACTAAAACTAATATCGTGTTCGCAATATTCCCTCCTCAACAGTGGATTATATTAAAAGTAAAAGTCAACCCATGGCAAAATCACGACGGGTCATCCATCAATCGATCAATAACTAATAAAAGAAATAAATAGTTTTCTTTAGAATTAATGATCGCCTTTATTAATAATATGTATTATTATATGACATTTTGTTGGACTACGATTGGAAACGGTCATTAAAACTGTCAGTAAAACGGCAGAAGAGACAGACAGACAGTGACAGAAGCAGAGGCTAGAACCGGTCCAGATACTGCAAAGGTCAGGCATACAGTACTCGAGGACTCTACCATGGAACAGAGCGCCCTTCAACCAGAAAATATTTATAAAAAAGGCAAAGCGAGGAACCGGTCCTAGTGGAGCAGTGTACCCTAGAGGCTCTCCTCTTTGGATGTCTTGCCGGTATAAGCACTTATATAAATATAATATTGAATAATATATATAATGATGTATGATGGTTTATAGAAACTCTATCCTAAGACCTTTTAAAGGCTCCGCGAATATTGGCATGTTTTTTACTGTTTGTCGACAGTGCCTCAAAATTCGATCGTACTGATCATATCGACTCAAAAGTCGATGCCATTTCAAAATCGAATGGAATCCATATGTAAAATTTCCAAGTCCGACAAAGGAACTCGCAATCGCCTAGAGGGACAGGCAGATTTAACAGGTAGGTGAAAACATAAGTTTCTTACTTAAAAAAAAGAGTTTTGTTGCATTTAGCAACAACCATGTGTGCGATCCAAAAAATATTGATGGTGGCGTGTGAATACATTAACAAATAAAGCACCTTCTGTCTCTCCAGAGCTTTCTTTATTTTCAGCCAAACAGACCAGACGCCGTTTGAAAGCCAAGCTAATGTAACTTATATAGTAAGTGCTATAGTAACTTTCAGCTCCAAACCCTTGAGAATGACGGCATAGTCCGTATAAAACATAGAATGATACAACTACTGTTTATACTTTATATTATCGGTTATTCCATTTGACGAATAGGAAAACGAAAGAAAAATAGAGAGAGAGAGATTTTTTAATTTTATAAAATTCTTCTAATATTTTTGAAAATTAATAGGATTTGAATTCGTTTTTAAAATTAATTGTTTTATCGTTATGTTTTGAAGAGCTTGATAATTCCTTGTCCGTAATATTATTTTGTTTATAACAAAAGAGTTCTGAAACGTTTCTGATCTGCATTTTGGTGTTTGCAATAATGTTGCACCAAATCCAGTTTGTATTTTGTGTTTTTTCAAGGTTTTTTTGTATATTAATTATTTTATTCATTTTATCTACCTTCAGATTTAGGATGAACTTTATTAGTATTATGTAAGTTTTGTAGTTTTGGGGTTAATTTATAATTTAAATCACACATTAACAGTCATGTTGAAAATGTGGTTTTATTAATGACTCGTATAATGTTAGTTTTTTTTCTATTGCACTATAATTTAGGAGTTTCTCAAAGAAATATAATTGATTGAAGTCCTTTTTAATTGTGCTAATAATTTGTGCAAACCAAACAAGATAAGTTCTCGGTAATGATAAAACATAGATATTTAACTTTTTCACTATATTCTAATGATCCATGATTTTTATTTGACTGGTATTTATTTTAGATATTGTCTCTCAAGAGAGAGATATAGAGAGAGAGAAAGAGAGAGAGGGAGAGAGAGAGAGAGAGAGAGAGAGATAAAAGAGAGATATGGTGAGTTCTAAGCTCCATGTAGCTAGTACTTATTATAGAGCACAAAAGCACTACCCACAGCTAACCAAGCAGAGGTCCCTTGTATATGTCACTTTATTATTTGCTGAGAACAGGATTAGTTCTAAAGTGTTCTTTACAACTTATACGAGCAGAGGCGAAGGGTTTTAAAACCAGTCGAAGTTGTGGTGGCTGGAACGGCGCGCCGTATAAAACCTAGCAGTGCGGCGAATGCATAATATTTCATCTGAGGGAGTTGACTGCATTAAAGTCTCAAGTTGTGATGTCGTTTTCTGTCATTAGTGACAAGCTTTACTTTCGAACAATTGGATCCTCTCTGGATCTAGCTACAATACTGTGTCCAAGTCTAAACTTCTTCCAATCCTAATTTCCTGTAAAGGTTGAATGACAAAGCCAGTTTTGTGAGTCTACGAAACACTCTTGTCACGATGCCATTTGAGTGATAAAAAATAATGCAATAAACAATAACACAAAAAAAAAAACTAAACACAAATCTCATGTGGTATCATATTATTTTCTCATAAAACCTTTGGAACTATTGGGTTGGTATGACAGTGATTTCGGTTTGCATCAGCAGTTAGTGTTATGTTTGTATCGCTATTCTTTTGTCAATGTTAGAATTTGTTTTCTTTTGATATTTTGTAGTCGATACCTTTAGGACCTATAGAAACAAATTCCGTGTAATTTTGTTTACAACTGTCAGCTTACGGTCAGTTTTAACATGGAGTGCAAAAATAAGCATTTTCCACACATTTTACTTTTTTCATAAAGGCAAGAAAGCGGCTGAGGCCCGCAAAGTTTATGTGTGAAATTTATGGCGTTGATTGTTTAACAGAACGCACGTGTCAGAATTGGTTTAAAAAATTTCTTTCTCGAGATTTTTCACTGAAAGATGACCACCGTTCTGGTCGACCTTCTGAAGTAGACGATAAAAAATTAAAGCCATAATTGAATCAAATCGCCATATAACTGTGCGAGAGATTGCAAAACAGTTAAATGTATCACACAACAATTGAAAACCACATAAGACGTATTGAACTTGTTAAGAAGCTCGATATTTGGGTCCCGCCACGACAATGCGAGGCCTCGCACACATCTTTAGCAACACGTACGAAACTATTGGAGCTTGGTTGGAAAATGATGTCGCATTCCTCATACAGCCCCGACCTTGCACCATCGGATTATCATTTATTTCGAAGTTTACAAAACTTCTTAAATGGTAAAAATTTCAGCAATGACGATGACTTCAAATCGCACTCGGTTGAGTTTTTTTACTTATATTGACCAGACGTTCTATGAGCGCGGGATCATGAAGTTACCAGAAAGATGGCAAAAGAATGGATGATATTTGATTATTAAAGTTCATTTTTTGTTACGAAAAAGTTTAGTTTTAGTTCACACTAAAAAACCGAAATTACTTTCTTGCCAACCTCAATACATAGGTCCGTTATTATTCATAAGCTAATCACATCAGTGTAGTTTATGTTGTTTTTTTTGTCACAGATAGACACACTTGGTACATTTTGTTATTCTTAGGGTACTATGTCCAAGAATAAAATGTTTTTTTATTTAAATCAATAAAAAATCAACAAGGTATTAAATATACAATATATTAACTACAGATAAACATCAAACACCAATGTTAAAGGCAATCAAAAATAGTTTTTTTTTTGTTTTTATTAAGTTAAAAAATTTTACATTGGTAAATTTGATTTGTATTGCAGACATATAGTCATATGTTATTTGTTATTTGTTAGCTATGTTTCGTGGATTTTTATGTCTGTGATCTATTATAATTTTAAATATTTTTGATCTCATTGTAATTTGGTACACTTTTGTGAGAGAAAACACTTAAAACTAAAACTTTTTTTCAACCTTTTAATTTTGTTAGAGGTATGTAAAGATAAATGATGTTATCGTGTATTATTTTTAACAAAATGAAATCCGGATTATTTCTAAAGTAGTATTTTAAATTAAAGTTTTGAAAAAAAACAAAAAAACCTTCGAACTTTATATTAAAATATCTGATAAAGAGTAGCCACTGGTATGTCAGTGCAATCAGAAGAAATGTCTGAGGTTTCATCCTCCTTGGAATGATACAGCAAACGAAAATTGTAACTCTAACCTTCGAGAAGTATGGAGGCAAGGAAATTCATAAATTCCCTAATTTAGCCTTGTTTTTCTCTCTTAATTAATTACAGATTCCAGCAAATGTCGGTCTCGCTTGGCTAACTTTCAAGTCTCACGTCCCAACACAGAAGCTATGTTAGATTTAGAGCTCTGGTATTTTCCTCGCGGTTAAGGGCTCGTGGTACCATTTCTATATAATATTTGTATATATATATTAATATTATATATCCCACATTTTCAAACTGAAGGTGAGCCCCATCACCTAGCATTACATTCATGGTATTGACCTCTTAACTTCAATCTGATTGTGTGTAACCCAACCTCCTTCAATGCATCTGCACATATTATATTAGAAATTATTTTGTTCATTGATTTTGTCATATTTTCACATTGTATAATTTAAAGGGGTTTAGGAAAAAAAATAAATAAATAAAATAATAATATTATATGTATATAATAATATATATTATAAACATACCCTAAAGTACCTAGAAATAATATCCATAACGATAAAATAAATAATAGAATACAATACAAACTTCACATGGAATTTTTTTTTCTTTCTTTCATAGCCCCTTTCAATTTACAGATAATTATAGATTCTCAGGTGAATCTATTTACAAATTATTTTTTGTATTTCCTGTAGCATCGCTACATTATATACAGGTTTTGTTATTTTATAAAAATTATATAATGAATAAACAAGTATAATAATATACATTATACGTTACTAGACTAAACTGACTAATAAAGGTGATGGGGCTCACCTTTTTGATCAACCTTAAACTAACTTACATACTAATTCTTAATCTAATTTTTCCCCGACAGTCTGTTGCCATCGATGTGGATGGTGGAGGGGTCATGGTGTTAAACACTGGGTTTGTCAGGTGCTGCAACGAGTAAAGAAACTTGATGTGTCTCCGGCGGATGAACTCACCCACCGACGGCACACCTAGCAACGGGTGCAGGTCAGTTCTTCAACCTCTAAAAGAGGTATGTCGGACCACTTTGCGCATGATCATATTCTGGAAGTGTTGGAGACATTTGGCTGTATTGTCAGTCAAGTGGGTAAATACGGGGGGCACCGTACAGCAGAGCTGCCTGGAGGTCACATTTATATGTCATCAATTTGAGAGGAAGCGACAGGTTGGGTGAAGTTAGCAAGTGCGATAGCCGGTAAGACCTTTGTCGTACTCTTTCTATGACTGGATAAATCTCTCTTTATTTAATGTTAGGCCTATTTTAGTACTATTTTTTACATTAACATTAAAATACGAATGTTTACATCCCGATGTTTTGGTATTAAGACTGTGTACCAACAGTGCCCAGGCCTTAACTTATATATATTAATTATCGTATACATATATTAATTACCAACAGTAACAGTTCAATGATGGGCGATAAAACAGTCAAGTACCAAATATTGAGCGGAATAAAACTATTTTTGGTTAGCTAGGAAGTGATTTCTACTATTTTTACTTTTAAACCCTACGAACCTTTAAATTTCGTTTCGTGCCCTGAAAACATTATTAAATGATTAATGGCGTGCTAAGGTCTAAAAAATCACGAAAAAATGTATATATATACATAAATTGTTTACTTAAAATATTAGAATCTGTTTTAAATTAATCGAAGATTAACGATTAATCTGTTTTAGATTAAAACAGTTAATCGCTTATAAACAATGTGTGAATGTTGAGGTTAGCTGGGACAACTCTTGCTAATGTTGTCCAGACATCTAATACATGGATCGACTTGTAAATAAGACTATTTCCCTGAACCCTAGCCAATATTTAACCCTCTCTTCAAATTAGTAGCAGTAGTCACACTAAATATTTTTATCAACGAAAACCTAACTGGATAAACTTCAGATATTATCGACCAAGAATGCGCCTGCAAGAAAAATTCTCGTATAGAAGTCTTAAAGAGACAACCAAGAAGCTCATTTCCAAGAGTGGTACATTTACATAAATAAGACTTAGGCCTTTTGTCGAGGGCCAGTGGGGCAACTGTGCCCTTAAACTGGAGGCATTCTTCTAGATTAGATGATGTCGTTTGCCAAAACATCAACATCTATAAGCTCCGCTCTTCTCAAGCGCTTTGATAACAAGAGAATAAAAAATAACAGTCGGGCCAGAAGGCGGTTTAATAATAATAAGCTTTATTTTCAAACAGGTAAGGGGCGATCAGTCATAGCTACTGTACGAGATGAAAGTAAGAGTTCGACAATAATGGACCGACTTTCAGTTTTTCATTTTTGATATCTTTTTTCTGATAGTTCGAATCAACAGACAGTGTATTTGACAGTAATTCTCTCTCTTCGGATTCGTCAAACAAAATGTTGATAGTTTGACAGAAGGGAACGCTGTTCTGGCTAGATCTCACGCTTGACTTCCTTAATCGTTCATATGCTAAGGATTACGAAATGGCTTGATCCAGACGGGATTCTGCTGATAACACAGGAAGGCAAAAAAACGAAGACCAAATTAAACTGGAAAACTTACTAAACATGGAGGTCCTCTATGATTAAATAACTATTCTGTTCGAAGATCTTTTGCCATCTTTCTGGTAACTTCATGATCCCGCGCTCATAGAACTTCTGGTCCTTATCAGATAAAAACTCAGCCAAATGCGATTTGAGGTCATCGTTATTGCTGAAATTTTTACCATTTAAGAAGTTTTGTAAACTTCGAAATAAATAATAATCCGATGGTGCAAGGTCGGGGCGTCCAAGAGGTCTTATATAATTTTCAATTGTTCTTTGTGACACATTTAACTGTTTTGCAAACTATCGTACTATGCGATTCAATTATGGCTTTCATTTTGCCATCATCAACTTTAGACGGTCGACCAGAACGTTGGTCATCTCTCAGTGAAAAATCTCCAGAACGAAATTGTTTAAACCAATTCTCACAGTCTTCTGTTAAACAATCAACACAATAAACTTCACATATCTCTTTGTGAGCCTCAGCCACTTTTTTGGCTTTCTGAAAATAAAAAGTAAAATGTGTCGAAAATGCTTATTTTTTCACTCCATGTTAAAAACTGACCGTAAACTGACAGACTATAAAGGAAATTACACGGAATTTCTTCCTATAACAACCTAAAGGTATCGACCAGCAAATCGCAAAAGAAAAAAAATCTAACATTGATAACAGAATAAGGAAACAAACATAACGCTACCTACTGGTGCAAACTGAAATCACTTTCTTGTCAACCCAATAGATCCGTCGGATAATCCCAAAATGAATAAACTGGCATGGGGCAGATCGTTTGTTGTCGTAAATATGACAACATTGGCTACCTTATCATATTTATTAGCTCTTAGCTAACTTGGCATTGGCTGAGTGAACGAACCGTTACTGAGTGATCTCATAATATTCAAATGGCTTGCTTATGCTCGAGTTCCCGTTGTCACTAATGCGTTAAACGTAACTTTGATCGACGTTGAATCGGGGTAGTGATTGTTTTATGAAATATTCTATATGTGATGATGAGATATGTTCTTTGTTTGATATGTATTAATTTAAAAATTCTATTTTAATGTTTTACTTGTATTCTATTGATTTCTTTAATAATTTATTTATTATGTTGATCCGCCTATGACTTTATTTACTGAGTGCAGTTAAACAATCGTTTATTTTATCTTATGACTATTTTTTACACTTAATTTTACTTTTTCATTTTTATTTACTTTTTATATACTACTATAGTATTATTATGTAATAATAGTATATTTTATGTAATAATAGTATATTTTATGTAATATTATACTCTATGTTTGCCAGAAAGTTATAGAAATTTGCAGAAATCTGTATGCCATTGTTATTCGTAAAGTACTTGATCGCGAAATAAAAACAATTTTACTAACAAAGCGCAATGGGCTTTATTTGAAGTACATGCACATTTTTAGAATGAAAAAAAATATATATATATATAAATACGGTACCAATCCTGGGGACTCGGGTACCAGTACACTAGGGACTTGAGGGAGTTCGCAAATGGCGACTTAAGAGAGGACCAGGACCCCACTTCCTCCGAGAGGATAAAACTGTTTTATTAGACCTCGATATCTCCCCCTTGGGGATTAATAAATTTAAAATTCTATTATTGATAAAAGAGCATGGCTATAAATACGTCTTCCAACCCTGTAGTAAGAAGGGTATTTATGGTCATCTTTGACAACTGAAAGTGTCTTTTTCACACCCATTTCTTAAGTATTTCTACCGGAGGCTCGACCCGGTTTGTTCGACCGAAGGAGTTTGTTTATATGATCTGCTCCCTCTGGCACCGAAAAGGTTTTTTACGTTTCATTCCGTCCTGCCGAATATAAAAACCAATTCGCCCTCAAACAACAAGTAAGTGAAAATTAAGTTACTCTCACCCTTCTGCCTTCGCATGTTTTCAACCCCCTGTAACAAGAGTGCTTATATGATCCGAAAAGGTTTTATGATGCCCTAACTTGTCCTTCCCCCGCCACTTCTACGCCCAACCGATCGCTTTTCTGTTTTGTCCAACCAACACAGAACAACAAAATATCAAGCTATTAATTATATTATGCGGCGAGTGGGATAAAAAATACTTGCCAAAATCATGCTATATAGGTGGGTGAGTTCATCCGCCGGAGACACATTAAGTTTTGTGACTCGTTGCAGACCTGACAAACCCAGTGGTTAACACCATGACCCCACCACCCCTCCCGCATCGATGGCAACAGCCTGTCGGGGAAAAGTTGGGTTAAGAATTAGTATGTAAGTTAGTTTTAAGTTTGATAAAAAAGGTGAGCCCCATCACCTTTATTAGTCAGTTTAGTTTAGTCACGTATAATGTATAACATTATACTTGTTTATTCATTATATAATTTTTATAAAATAACAAAACCTGTATGTAATGTAGCGATGCTACAGGAAATACAAATATAATCTGTAAATAGATTCGCCTGGAGATATATAATTATCTGTAAATTTAAAGGGAAACATATAGCATCATATAAATTTACTTTCAGAATCGGGTCGATTTATTAATTTTTACAACCACAACCCTAGACCAGACAGACAGATAAACAAGAAGACAAAAGATGGTAGGTCTGTTCAGATAGGCACAACCAGAAATTTTATCCTTTTCCCACTTATTAATAGAAATTCTAATCTTAATACCCGCACTAAATTACTCATTTATAATTTATTAGTAAAACGCATACTAACTTAGACAGCACATAGTCGGAGCTTAGTCAGTCAAGTTAAAATCAGCAGACTTCAAATAATTCAAAATAAATTTCAAAGAATAAGATTTGACAAAACAAGTTAAGTTTGCTCTACGTATCCAAAGCTGATTCTATTCTAAATATTTGGGATTTTCGGGAATAGGGACCCCACTGATATCTAGCATAGCTTTGGTTATTTTGCCACCTTTGACCTTTCCTGTAATTTTTTTATCTATATTTATGTTTACTTTGACCCGTCTCACTGAACCTTGGTACCTGATAATATTTCAGTTTAGTTTTGTGATCCTGAAGGGAAACATCATGCCGTTATTTGACTTAGCTGCTGAAGTAGATACGAGGGAAAAAGCTGTTTTGTTTCTTCAATTTAAGGGGGTATTGCATAGTGAAAAAATGTGTTCTGATGGCCATCTAATAAAACTTAATCTTGGCGAAAAAGATAAATGGATATGCAACGTGAGAGGCTGCAAAGAAACCTTTGGACTGAGAAAAGGAACAGTTTTGGAAAACAGTAATTTTCCATTGAATAAATTAGTTATTTTGCTTTACGGCCAGACAAAAGAATACACAACTACTAAATTTTGTCAAGAGGAACTAGGATTAGCAACCGATACTATTGCAGATCGGAAAAACATTTATCGAGAAGTTTGCGCAGATCATTTATTTAAAAAGTCAGAAAGATCGGAACGACAGGAAAGACGAATCCAGTTTTTTTCGGCGCAAAAACCAATTTATCCAAATCAATGGGTCTTCGGAGATGTTTGTCGGGAAGATAAGCAATGCTTCATGTATTGCGTGCCAGACTGTACATCAGAAACACTACTGAAAACAATATCAGAATGTGTTTACCCCGGTACGACCATTATATCTGACATGTGGGCATCCTACACCCGCATTATTAACATACCAGGAATGAATTACCAGCATTGTACTGTGAATCATTCAGAAAATTTCGATCCCACCACAGGTAGTCATACACAACGAATTGAATCGTTATGGACACAAGCAAAGGCAAGAAACAGAAAAGAACATGGTACAAGAAGGCTCATATTTGTGTGAATTTTTAGTGCGCAACAGAAATAGTGGTAATAATTTCTTCAATCAATTACTAAATGACAAATAATTTTTTGACCGCCAGAATAAATATGTTCAAACACTAAAAGATCTTTTACTAAACATTTTGGCCGAACCTTTCATTTGCAGATAATAGACTAGAGAAATGATTACATACAACCAGGGGTCCCCCCTTTAACCCGTTAGGTTTTTTATTTATATTTTTTTCAAAATTAAGAGTTTATTCATAACGAATCACGATGACGATATGTTGTTTTTTCAGGCTAGATGCATACCATATTAGCCACAAAATGGTTTTTATCATCTAAATATCGAGAAAAAAAAATTTTGAATTTGAATTTGGATGTCCTGTACCGGTTGGAAAACAAAACCTCTCGCTCAGTCCCAGTCATTAACGGTCCGAATGTGGGCAAATGAAAATATTCAAAAGGCACTGGCGATATGTAACAAGAAAGTTGCCAAGCCCGCCACATATCTCAGGCATTCCCAGCGCTCCCGTCGCTTCTCCTATCTAGCTAATTGGCTCCTGAAATTTCCGAAGAATTTCCCCCATATCTAAATCGGCTAGTCAATTTTAACAGCCCGGATTTTCGGGGCTTAAGTGCATTATTCTCAGCGTCTTAGTGGGAAAATGAGCCGAAAAAGGTGAAAATTAATCGTTTTAAATATCCGAAAACCCTTTATGGATTAATCTCATTTAGAACCACCAATTTATATTTATTTTAATTGGCATTTTCCGCAGATACGCTATATACAGCAAGATGAATTTTCCGTGTGAGTGCCGACCACAGTCGGGCATTAAGAAATAAAAAAGGTTAATTCGTTCTTTTCAATTAACAAACAATTTATCAGAGCGAATTATTTTTATTATTCGAATAAAGAGTAATTAATTTCATTTGTTGATTTTACATACATTATGGTGATTTCGGTTTGCACCAGTCGATAGCGTTATGTTTGTTTCGTTATTCTTTTGTCAATGTTAGAATTTTGAGATTTGGTGGTCGATATCTTTAGGTTGCTATAGAAACAAATTCCGTGTTGTGTCTTTACAACTGGCAGTTAGCGGTCAATTTTAACATAGAGTGCAAAAATAAGCATTTTCGACACATTTAACGTTTTTTATTTCCATAAAGGCAATTAAGCGGCTGAGGCTCACAAAGAGATATGTGAAGTTTATGGTGTTGATTGTTTAACAGAACGCACGTGTGAGAATTGGTTCAAAAAATTTCGTTCTGGAGATTTTTCACTAAAAGATGACCAACATTCTGGTGGACCTTCTGAAGTTTATGATAGCAAAATGAAAGTCATAGCTGAATCGAATCGTCATATAACTGTGCGAGAGATTGCAAAACAGTTAAGTGTAACACAAAGAACAATTGAAAATTATATAAGACGCCCCGACCTTGCACCATCGGATTATTATTTATTTCCAAGATTACAAAACTTCTTAAATGGTAAAAATTTCAGTAATAACGATCGCACTCGGTTGAGTTTTTTGCTGATAAGGACCAGACGTTCTATGAGCGCGGGACCATAAGTTACCAGAAAGATGGCAAAAGGTCATCGAACAGAATGGATGATATTTGATTGATTAAATTTCATTTTTTGTATAGAAAAAATTGAGTTTTATTTCACACTAAAAAACCGAAATTACTTTCTTGCCAACCTCAATACCATTGTATTTCGAAAATAAAACCATTTATACTAAAAAAAAAAAAAAAATATTTTATTCCTTTGTGTAATATTCATTAGTACTTTATATTATATTATAACATAACTTTAAATGGATTGTATCATTTTTACAACGGCTATCTTACAAAAAACAAATAGACGAGTTAAGTATCCTAGTACTTGATCGAAAGTATAGCTACTCCATTGAGAACAATCGTAAAAAAACTTTTTTCATAATTGCTTTTGTTGAAGTTTTACATTCTTTTAATGCGTCATTTCTAAAAAAAAATAGATATTAAACTTTGAAGGTTAAAAAAAACAAACAAAAACTAAAAATATATCCCAACTTCTTTTGTATATTTCTGTTTTATATTTTGCAGAGAGTGTCTTGACTTATTTCTAAACCAACCCTACTCCTTCTTCTGACGACAGAGTTTCGAGTATAAGTTAAAAATAACAAACAATAAAACGCGTCAGAGGACAAACAAGAAAATGTATATTTCTTCAATCACTCTATTTCCGAGCAATTCGATTCTTGAAGAGAAGTTGTCAGAGACTGTATTTATATCCATACAATTTATATCCCATCAAATGTATCTTAAACTCTAGCAACTTTTTATACATACGCCTTTTTGGGTTAGTTACTATAAGGAGGTAACAAAAATACATATATCTATTGTACCACATCGCCTGGAGTAGGTTATTAGAATGGTTATATTTTCTTCGCATTTTAAAAAGATAAAATTTTCAGTATTTCTATCGCCTTCATTTTTTTTTTTTTTTTTCTTATCCCCTTGTTACAAAATTAATATATGTTACAAAATATAGATTCTACAAACGAATTTACAATTGCTTCATTATATTTCCTGTAGTTTGGCTACATTTTATACAAATTCTGTTTTCTACTGATAGTGATCTGCATTGTACAAAAGTACAAGTACCGATGTACATTATACATTAACGGACTGAATTTATTAAAGGTGATGGGGCTCACCTCATTCAACACAGAGTTTAAAATAACTTACATCTAACAATAACAACTTAAACTAAATCTTAATCTCATTTTCCCCGACAGTCTGTTGCCATCGATGCGGGAAGGGTTGTGGGGTCATAGTGCTAAACACTATCGCTTACATGGCATTTCTAATGGTATAGTTGTCGAGATGTTATTATTCAATGTTTCGAGTAGACGGTTTTCGACTTCATATTAAAATATCTGGTAAGCAGTAAACGCTGGTATTTCAATGTATGCAGAATAAGTGTCGAAGGTTTCATTCCCTTTAGGACGGTATGCAAACAAATATTATAGCTACTTATGGAGGTGTTATTAATCTCATACAGTCAAAATAATAATACCAGTCAGAATAAAAAGAACTCCTATAAGGTAGCCTGGAGTATTGGAATAGGAGGGTTTTTAAAAGTTCTGTTGGCTGGAGTATAAAGGTCTTGAGACAGGAGACAGGATCTTGTGTCCCGGGAGTAGACTGAGGACTTGTACTGTAGGATATTGTATTGATGGGGGTTATGAGTTTGGAATCGATTTTTACCGATATGATCCAAGGAAATATTGTCTACAAAACGAACCACCTTAGCTCAACAACTAGTTAATGAATAAATTATCTCATTCATCCCATATTTATAATATATAGCTGGTCCAGGTGTTCCCCGAATTCGTTTGCAGAATTGTCACCTTCCCGACTAGAAATAAGCAGAAGTAATGTGCTACTTAATGAAAAATAAAAAATTGTTTTATAGTGCTGGGTAAGAACAACTATGAATACTCTGGGTATGTCAAAATCTCAATGCACTATTTGGGTATAAAAATGGATAGGCATCTCCATTTCTCAACTCATTTTAGTAATAAAATAGAAAAAGTACGACAAAGGTCTTACCGGCTATCGCACTTGCTAACTTCACCTAACCTGTCGCTTCGTCTTAAATTGATGATATATAAATGTGTCCTCCGGCCAGCTCTGCTGTACGGTGCCCCGCTATTTACCCACTTGACTGACAATACAGCCAAATGTCTCCAACACTTCCAGAATGGAATCATGCGAAAAGTGGTCCGGCATACCTCTTTCGAGAGGTTGAAGAACGCTGACCTGCACCCGTTGCTTGGTGTGCCGTCGGTGGGTGAGTTCATCCGCCGGAGACACATTAAGTTTTTTGACTCGTTGCAGCACCTGACAAATCCAGTGTTTAACACTATGACCCCGCCACCCCTCCCGCATCGATGGCAACAGACTGTCGGGGAAAAATTATGATAAGAATTAGTATGTAAGTTAGTTTTAAGGTTGATCAAAAAGGTGAGCCCCATCACCTTATTAGTCAGTTTCGTCAAGTCACGTATAATTTATGTCATTATACTTCTTTATACATTATATAATTTCTATAAAATAACAAAACCTGTATATAATGTAGTGATGCTACAGGAAATACAAAATAATTGTAAATAGATTCGCCTGAGGATCTATAATTATATATAATTATCTGTAAATTTAAAGGGGCTATGAAGGAAAAAAAAAAAAAAAAAAAAAAAAAAATTAGTGCTGGGTCTCAAACTGGTGATATATAAATGTGTCCTCCGGCCAGCCCTGCTGTACGGTGCCCCGCTATTTACCCACTTGACTGAAAATACAGCTAAAAGTCTCCAACAATTCCAGAATGGGATCATGAGAAAATTGGCCCGACCTCTCGAGAGAGGTAACGCCGAGACCTGCACCCGTTGCAGGTTTCATACACCGAGACACATAAAGCTTTTTGATTCGTTGCAGCACCTAACTAACCCAGTGTTCAACAATATTACGCCACCACCCTTCCCGCATCGATCGAAACAATCTGTCAGAGAAACTTAGGTCAAAATTTAGTTTAAGTTGTTATTGTTAGATGTAAGTTAGTTTTAAGTTTATAATAAATAAGCCCCATCATTTTTAATAAATTCAGTCCATTAATGTATAATGTACATCATTATACTTTTGTACAATGCAGATCACTATTTTGTATACTAGAATTTGTATAAAATGTAGCCAAGCTACAGGAAATACAATGAAGCCATTGTAAATAGATTCGTTTGTAGAATCTATATTTTGTAACATACATTAATTTTGTATCGAGGGGATATGAAACAAAAAAAAAAATGACACTGTTGTTTGACTTCATCAATTATATCGAAAACACTATTCATACTAGAGTATATGAGCATACATAAGTACGTCGTAAGAACTATTGATAAAAGATACTAGCGATATCACCCTTTTCCCTTACAATTTGACTTCGACTCTTTTAAAATTAATCTGTTTTTTTCTAATAGCGAAAAAGAGGCACTTATCCTATTCGTAATTCCTTCTTTTCCTCCTTAAGTTCTCAACGGAAGTAGCTACAATATTCGTTCGTATACCGTTCTAAAGGGGACGAAACCCCCATATTTCTTTTTCTTAGACTTACATACCAGCGGTTACTCGTTATTAGATATTTTAATATGAAGTAGGAAGTCATCCCTTTAGGTTAGCATAAATGGAAGGCTATAACCGTTAGAAATGTGGTCCAGTGGAAAGAAATGCTGGGAATTTCGCCATTTTTAAAATTATATATAATCTTAAATAATAACTTATGCAGTTTTAACCGTTGAAGGGTTACAATGACATTTATAAATATAATACCGAATAGAAATTAAAAAAATTCCAGATCTCAGTTCATTCAGGTCTTATAATTCGTCTGTTAGGTATATCAGTTTTAAGTCCTGAAACTATTTAAATATGACAAGTCTTCACCTTAAAATTTCTCAGATCGGTTTGTATTTTTTTTCTTCTTTTAAACATATTGCCATCACAACAACTTGTGCTGTAATCAATCGAGACAATTCAGTGTTATTCACTCGGTTCGAATTGAGTCCTAACTCAAGTCCCTTGAGTGAGCTTAACAGACCTCCCAAGTCCTGGGTAAGTTCTCTGAACACCTTTACTTAACATTTCACCGCGGTGAATTATGAGGTCAATTACTGAGTATTGTGCTTTGATAGAACTTATACAGCCTGACTGTTCAGGCTATACCTTCAAACAGGTAGGGACATACGCTATTTCATTATGTACAACTGTTCTACTACAACAGTCGTAAAAATGAACCATAATTGTAACGGTACATTGAAAAATGTCACTAATTACGCTGTAATTTTGTTTTGAAATTTGTAAACTATTTAAAAATCGGTCTCTTTTTTCAAATTTAATAATTTATTAATACAAAGTTTTTTTGGGAAATATATACAATATAAATATATAAAGTCAAGCCCAGAGAAGAATTTCTAATGGCCCTTATTATGTTGGCAATAGAACCCTTCACATAACGATCTCAAGATACCTTAGACCATTGATCGAAATTTCACCAAAGCTTATCCATTCACCCTAATATCCCTAATAACAAATTATTACCCTTCTCGAAGATTAAAACAACAATGGGATCGTCACCTGCAGTAAATTTATTACAATGAGAGCCACTTTCTCCAATCATGTCTTGGGCGTCTGTGGCTCTCGCTTGCAGACAATCTTGCTGAGTGGGGGGGGGTCTCTGTGCTGTGTGTGTTTGTAGTATTTATTAAATAAATGAGCAAACGAATGTTCAACTGTAAATATATTTCCAATGGGTTAATTGATCACAATTGCTTATTGCCAAATAACACAGATTGGCATTTTTTTAGCAGATAAAAAAAATCATTTTATTGTAATTTTTTTTTTTTAGGTCAGCCCCTTATTAGAGTCAGTTCAAGCAATTCACGTATAATGTGTATCATTAGACTTTGTTATTCCATTATATAATTTACATAAAATAACAGAATTCTGTTATTACGGAGACACATTAAGTTTTTTGACTCGTTGCACAGTATATAATTATCTGTAAATTTAAAGGGACTAGGAAGGGGAAAAAATGGCATTTTTTTATTTCAATCAAAATATTTAATTTTGACTAACTTCCAATGCTATTATTGATACTTTGAAAGCAGCTTATGAGAAAGGAGATATCAAGAGTGTGTTGTATATGCTTTAAAAAAAACATTACAAGTTTGAGTATCAAGGGGATAAGCCACTTCAAGAATTTATCGAAAACTTGACAGCTTCAGCATCTGAGGCAAAGGGAGCTGGTGGTAAATTAAGTGTCGAAACCGTTCTTCAGCTGTTGGGTGCCATGCCATCAGATTTCGGAAGCGTAATATCTGCATTGGACATTCTACCAAATCAAGATCAATCTGGGGCGACTCTTGATTAAATGAAAAATATTTTGCTGTCGGAACAAGGAATGATGAGTAAAGACCATTTTGGTCCTCAAAGTGCGTTTTCTTCTTCCTAAAGCAGAAAGAGAATGATGAATAAATATCGATGTAAGAAAAATTTTCGTTTTGATCCCAGTGGCAATAATAATTTTCGTGGTCGTTCCAGCGTTGTAGTGACAATATCCATTAGTATTCTAGAGGTTCACGCGAAGTCCCGTCATCATTGTCTCTTCACTTTGTGCGTCCTTTATTTTTTATCAACAGAAAAAGGAAGAAAAATAAATTTTTCTTTCAATTTATCTTTATTTATTTAACGGGTTATCAATGGAATCAGTTGAAATTTCTGTTTTGTTTTTCTGCAAAAACACTTCGGTCACAGCAGACTTTAGAGAGCTCTCTGAAGTATAAAAAAGGCACTTACTCCGGCACACAGCTGTTTTTTGTATCTTCTGTGCATCTTCCGTAAATTTGTTTATTTATTTCTTAGCTCTTATATTGTAGCTAATTGTGTATAGTTATTACATTCTTTTTGTTAAAATAATATATTCTAATACTTCAAGTACAATTCCGCGCAGAAATGACTGCTGAGTCCGAAGGGGAAATGATTCAATCCATCTCTAAATTAAAATTAAATTCCACAACACCTTCAATTATCCTGATTAATTTTTAGTTGAAATACAAAAAAAGGAAATTTTTTTTTTGGCTTAACTTCAAGCATTTTCATTTCGTAGCTGGGAAGAAGCATTTTCAGTTTCAATTCGTTTGTCGGTGTTTGATCTGATTACCATTTGTTTTTTTTGGGTTTTTTTTTTCTCTTTTAGAGCATTCCGATCATTTCGTTGGTATACATTTAATAAATTTCTGGTTCGTAACCCCATTTTTATGGTTTTGTTAATTGTCTAATGTTCAGAAACTCCATCTACTGGTCTTTGACAGCTGCCTGTCCAAGCTTGAGATACGATATTAATGCATGAATAGTTGTCACTAATTTGTAATTAGTTCACAAAAAAAAAAAATAATAATGTTACATAATATTGAGTAGAGAATCGAATTAAACATACCCTACACACACGTGCTGATTAGCAGTGTGAAATTTATTTTTTTCATACTATAATCTCAAAGTGTTAATTATAAAGAATTAATTCGACCGGTGGATAATATTTTGTAAGGTTCAAGTCCCAATTAATGATGATTAAAAATAATTATTCCTATGAGTGGATTATCGAATGAAAATGTTCTACATCCTGTTACACTGCTTGTGTATGTATTATTATTATATGTATGTATTATGTATTGTCAAAACTTAGGTGCGCTGTTCGTACATATAATGTACAAACATTATGTAAATATGTACAAATACCATTAAAATATTTGTTATCTGTTCAACTGCGACAGAACCCTTAATTGTGTGACAAGTCAGATGATTTTTTTTTTCGGTGGTAATTTTTGCTCACTGGTATATTTATATTGAAATATATAATATATTTATTTATTATTATTATCATTATCATTTTACGAACCTGGACGATTCGTCATCAGCGGGCCCGAGAGCCATCCGACAACCATGTTCACTGCCACATGACACCGCACAGACTGAAGCCTCAGCCGCACTCGGCCGATGGTTGGAGTGGGGGTGTCTTCTGCGCTTAGTCTGTTTTCTGCTTAGCTTCTAACTTTATCGTACGGTACTTATATATTTTATTGAAGCATTGAGGAATAAGTTTAAAGCTGCGATAGCTGTCCAGCCGGTAACTTACTTTTTTTGTCACCAAAAGAAAAAGACACATATTACAAACAACCAAAGCACACAGTGTATACAAAGTGGTCACAAGTTGTATGAATATTTTGTATATAACACTTTGTACTACCTTTCCTTATAAAACTTCAAAAAGTACTCGCTGTTGAACGGGTAGATTGATCCAAACTTATACCCTGAAACCAATAACTTATACATAAGTGAATAAAATAAATGAATTATAAGTTAGTTTCAAATGTAATTTTTTTTTAGGAGCATGCGAGAAGTAAAATCACCCGTCAATCTGAGAAGGTGAAACTGGACCTATAACAATTGCCTGAATTTTCACTCCTTAGTTTATTCAGGTTTGCCCAGGCACTGATCCGATCTAGGTCTTCCAGAATCTTGGCAAACTCGGCTAATAAATCAGAGGGGGGGGGGATTCACCAGCGAATTACTGATTGGAACAATTATGAATAGATATAGGGAGATCATTAATGTAGGAACTAAAGAGAACAGGAGAAATAAATCCTTGATCCCTGGGACAGACAATATGGACAACTGTACAGACTACTTCAAAGGACATCCCATCTCTCAATAGAAAATAAATTACTGATTCACAAAGTTACACTACAGCCAATCTGGACATACGGACTTTATAAAACTATGGGGGACAGCAAAGTCGAACATCAAGCGTATCCAATCCTTTCAATCAAAAGTCCTGAGAATAATAGTAAATGCCCCTTATTACGTCAGCAACAAAACCTTTTGTAACGATCTTAATATACCCTACATTCTTGAACTCATCCCTTCCAAGTTCTTGAAATTCCATTATAACCTATCCAACCACTTTAATCCCGAAGCACAGACATTGCACTGCACCACTCATTCCTATAATCCCCCTCGCACACTGAAACGGCAGTGGCCTCGTCACCTGCTATAAATGTGTGACAGTGGGAGCCTTGGCAATGGCCAGTTTCTCCAACCATGTCATGAACGTCTGCGGCTCTCGCGCTTTTCGTCAGCCTCCACTTGCTTGTATCCGGTGACGCGGCTGACGGAGGAGTGTGGGGGACTTCCTATGATTCCGCTTCCTCTTTCGCATGCGAGGGAGGTGACAAATATGTGGATTTGGGAGGCCTCTGGGCTGTTTGTAAATATGGTATGAATGAGAACATTTATCTCAATTACTTATTGCCTAATAAGGCAGATTGTAATTTTAGCAGAATAAAGAATGTTGTGGCCACCTCTTAATCACAAATAATTATAAGTCACCCTCTTCTCGTATATCTTGTATCTATATCATCAAATGAATATCAGAAAATATGTATCTAATTTGGATTATGTTAATAAAGATTATGACGTCAGTGAGAGTAGGGGGAGGAGTCATTAGAGTGGGGGCCCATCCCACTTCCTCTCTAGCCACCTGGTGGGGGCCATCCCCTCCAGGGCGAGCCGGCTATATAAACCTCGCATTCTCAAACAGAGACCAGACAGAAACCAACCGGCACCTTGAACACTACTCTCTCCTCTCTCTCTGCACTGGCGCCTCCTGATCTACTCAAAACCATGGACTTCTCATTCAACTGCCTCTGCATCTCTCTCTCCTAACCTCGCTATGTTTTAGTCCGGCGTTGTCAGACCCCACACCTTCCTAGTGGGAATCTCTGCCTTCGTCTCGCTAAAACTAGCATCTCCTTGGGAGAGACCTCTCCCTCGCGGACGACGTTTGCCGTGGCCCTGCAAATTTTCCTAGCAGCACTCCCGCGGCAATCCAGTCTGCCTCTCTCCGGTTCACACTCGCCTTTGGGATCCGGACGGTTTTCGCCTACCCTTAGATACCGAGTGTGAATTCGTGGTCATTCCAAGACCACATAAACTCTACCTATAAACCTACCCTGTACCTCTTCTCCTGAACATAGTGCACTGTCGGGGCACACCACGCCTTCTAAAGATTTTATGGAGTCAGATTTAAGCGAATTAAAGCTGCCAGCCGACTAGGCCGGCAGCCAGGGTGAAAGACCACAGGTCCGCCCGCCTTATCTCTTTCTGAGCGCTCGCCGGACTAAGAGGTTGTAGAGACTAGAGACCCTAGCCCGCGGCGGGCGTCTCCTCCCCACTTTGGGGATATTGAGGAAATATAATTGTTTCAATCAATTATATTACTGGAAGTTTTCTTCTGTTTGCGTGTCTTTCGTTTTCTGACTGAGGCATACGAGTACTCTTTATTTTACTTTTTTTTCCCCCTCTCTTTGTGATGATGTACTACTAATTATCTGTTAGCCAGTGTGTTTGGTATTTTTTAAATGTCTTAGGGAGTAATTGTTAATAAAATTGTAATCAAATTTCTCACCACCTCTTGGGCGCGTCCGTTTCGGGTACTTTTCCATATTTCTGCCAGAAAGCGAATCTTGTGCCTGCCTCAAGATCTTAAGTATGTTTTACAGTTGGGACCAAGTCCTTTACACAGTCATGGTCGTTGTAGTAAAGGACCGTCTCTTGTTAACAAAGGTCGGTAACGGATCGTATAGGTAGGTCTCAGAGTTGAACGAGTACTTTTCTACACACAGTGCGTTTTTGGTATACGCCTTGTGGTCAAGGCACTTTACTAACTGTGGTCAAAAGAAGGACTAACTTGTTATTTAGTATTTGGCCGGCTGGTTGTCCTCACACCTCTACAGCCGAAGCACATCTGATATGTGGGGACGCTTGTGGCGTAAATGAATAACTCCTCTTCATTGAGACTGACGTGTAACAGCAAGTTATGTAACAAAGTCTCTTAATTCCAAATTATCCTCATAACTTTTGCCTTTCTTGTTACAATAGGCAGTTTGCAGTTATAAAAGGTCGTTTATACAGTATTTACCGTGTTCACCTGTTTTATGTTATCTTGTAATCCACGTTGATGTATGGCGTTTACTTTAACTTAAACGTAGTCGTTTACATTCTTAGAGTCCCCTTTTTTTATTTAGCTGCTTTGGCACGCTTACATTTCAACCTTGTTATTACGAATCTCGGCAAGTTTTACACCAACTAATTAGAGCTTCCCATATATCGGGTCGCGAATCAAGATTTTGACCCTTCACAGCTGAAATACGTAGGGCGCTGCCACGCCCCCCCCCCCACCCTATCCTCAGCAGAAAAGCTGTCTGCGGTCTATTTTTAGAACATTCAAAGTACAGAATTTATATCAAAGAGAAAGTTCAAATAATTTTATAACACGCCTAACTTTGGTAGGACGAGTACCGCGACAATTTTAAAGACGTTATCACGGCCAAATATATTTCAAGACCTTTTCCCTTTAACCCCCCCCCCCCCCCCGGATAGTTGAAATAAGTGTTAACTCATGGAATTGAATACACCATTCCGTCTTGTTGTCAATCCGAAATCTGTTTTAGATGAAGTTGATAATTTAACCATGATGAACAGTTCCGTTACAGCCTACAAACTCCATTGACAAAGAGTCGATGCCTGACGCTGTTGGATACATAATAACCCTGGATGAATCATAATGATAATATGATGATGATGACAAAACAACTATATTATGATAAAATTACAATCTGCCTCACTGGGCTATAAGTAATTATGATAAATGATCTCATTCATAACATATTTACAATTCACTCGCTCATTTGTACAGTATTAACAAACAGCCCCAGAGACCTCCCAAGTCCACATGGTTGTCACCTCCCTCGCATGCGAAAGAGGAAGCGGAGTCGGAGTAGATTCTCAGTCAAATCTATTTATATCTCCTATAGGATCGCTACATTATATACAGGTTTTATTGTTTTTATAAATGTTATATAATTCAATACAAGTATAATGATAAACTTGTTTGAAAAGACTCTATAAGGTGATGGGGCTCACCTTTTTGATCATAAACTTACATCTAACAATAAAAATCTTAACCTAATTTTCCCTGACAGTCTGTTGCCATTGATCCCGGAAGGGTGGTCGTGTCATAACGTTAAACACTGGATCAGTGAGTTGCTGCACGCGATCAACATTCAAACGCGTCAAAAATCTTGGTGTGTCTCCGGCGGATGAACTCACCCACCGACGCCACACCAAGCAACCCGTGCAGGTCAGCGTTCTTTAACCGCTTGAGAGAGGTATGTCGGACCACTTTTCTATAACGTTTCCATTCTGGAAACGTTGGAGACGTTTGGGTGTATCGTCAGTCAAGTGGGTATGTCGGGTCGTCACTAAGGGGCTCAGTATACCTGCAGTAGCAGGGCCACGGCAACCGTCGTCCGCGAGGGAGAGGTCTCTCCCAAGGATGTGCTAGTTTTAGCGGAACGAAGGCAGAGAATCTCACTAGGAAGGTGTGAGTTCTGACAAAGCCGGGCTAAAACATAGCGAGGTGAGGAGAGAAAGAGGTGCAGAGGTAGTTGAATGAGAAGTCCATGGTTTTGAGTAGAGCCGCAGGTGCCAGTGCAGAGAGAGAGAGTGAACTGTTCGAGGTCACGGTTCTTTCTTGTCTCAGCTCTGACTCAGGGGCTCGGGCTTATGTAGGAGGCCAGCCAGTAGGGTGGGGATAACTACCCACCTACGACTGACTCCTCCACTACTTATCCCCCCACTCTCCGACTGGTGTCATAAGCTTAATTTATTAAACAAATGGAAAAAATGATAGATATGATATGATCCGATCGAGAAGAGAGTGACTTATAATTATTTATAATCAAGAGGTGGCCACAACAGGGTAAATAGCGAGGAACCGTACAGCAGAGTTGACTGGAGGACACTATATGGTTGTTACCTCCCTCGCGTCACTGGATGAGAGACGGACGCTGGCCAAGAGCGCGAGAGCCACAGGCGCTCAGGACAATAATGATAATATATTACAATTGAGTAGATACTTGATTGAAATCCATCTATTAGCATCCATCAGATCTCAATAAATCAAACTGATTGTACGTTTTATTTTTTAATCCATGCCTGGGGCATAGTGGTTAGCAGCAGAACTTGTGCTAGCAGGTTTCTGGCCACTTGTCTGGGCAGGCAACCCTGGTTCATTCGGTTTCGCGGGGAAAAAAAACAAAATTATGGTTGAGAGGAAACAGCTAAATGCCAACCACTCTAGCCTCATCTAAGCGCCATCTGACAACTATCTACATAACGAAACAATGTCCACTATCTATGCTATAGATATTTTCTTTTCATCCCTGGTTAAGATCCAATATGGTGATATTCAATAAAAACAATATTCAATTAAACCAATTATTGTAAAGAAATGACATTCATGTCTTTAGGCTCCACTTTTAAAGTAAATGAAAGTCATTTTTTTCTTTTTATCGTGTTTTTTTTTTGCTTTTCAAAGCCCCTTCATTTAAACATTCATTGAATTACTCTTATCTATTATTGTAGGAACTAAATAAACTAAAATTGCAGCTGGTGCTTCGATATTTTCTGTAGCAGGTACAATCTTAAGTTATCTATTGCAATCAATGCGGGAAGGTGGTGAAGTCATGGTGTTAAACACCGGGTTTGTTATTTTGACACGGTATCACCCCCCCCCCCCCAAACCACCAGGGATTGGCCAGTGATCTTGGCGAATATGAAAACTTTTTATTATAACCAACAATACAAATCGTTTTAATAGGTTATTTTCTCACAAATAACCTTAACGTTTCGCTCCCCTTCTGCTGACTTGGACGCAAACACCACCCCCAGGAGCGTACCCGACATTCACTAATATGACTAATATTTTGGCCCACGATAACGACTTGTTTTTTTTTCATTCACTGATTTCAGCAATTTATACAATAACATTTTTGATTGATACTGTACATACATATGGGACTGATGAATTTGTTGGTAACCTTCAGTTAGTTTAGTAACCACATCCATAACAGTGAGAAAACATTACACGTTACTTTTTTTTCTGAGCCCCATATCTTAGCCAAACAGCCAAGTCATTTGGACTATATAAGGTTTCCAATGATTTTACCGTTTACGGAAGGTACCAGGAGCTGTCTAAGGTTTGCCTAAATCCTTTTCTACCATCCATAGCTCTGAGCGGCCATTTTATCGTGAAATAAAGCCACTTCAAACGTTTACTTAAATCCACGTCCAAAACTATAAAAATGTGTACTGCATACATAGTACAACGTAACTTTATGTCCTTGTAGCGTGGATTTTTGTGTCGATGTGTACGTAGTAACGCAATTTTCAATTTACGCTAAAAATATTTGCAAAGAATGCATCCGGCACAAATTGTCACAGGTGTGGACGTGGCTTAAGAGGTAGGAGCCAAAATGACATGAGGCAAAACATGAATGAAAACTAAAAAAGGAGGAGGTTGGAAGGAGTGGAAGAGTAGGAGGAAGAGTGGGGGTACTCTGTTCCACCCTCCTAGGAGAGCTCATTCGTCTGAATGAACCGCTCGTTCACTTAAATGATCCGTTCGTTTCCTTTCTGTCTCACTCTCAGGTATGCCAAAGAGTCGTTCAGTTTGCTTTTGTTTCCTTGTCGTTGTTTGTCTGTTTGTTGAGACCTAATGAGATGAAATAGTACGTCCTGAAACAATCAAAGCCAAATGAATTAATCAATTGTATTACGAATGAGTTTTTGTTTTCATTTCTACAAAATAAATAAAAGAAAGTATAGTTAAGCGAATGACTCGTTCATTTCACCCATCTCATTGAAGAAATCTTCGTTCACAAACGACAGTTGTTTAGATTTCTTCGAAAGGTTTTAATGAGGTTACACTGTTTTGCCGATTAGCAGAATTTAAAGTTCTTGTTATATATTTACTGATTTTTTGAAACCTAGTTTCGAAAAATGGAAAAAATGGTGACAAATACAGAAGCCGCCCCTGAAACTAGTTCCGTAGTAACTTCCACGCAAACACAGGAGATAGCAGCCACTGTGGTTGCAGCTGGTACAGACACTCCAGGTATGTTTTATCAAATGTTAAAGAACCTTCAACAGAGTTTTACTTTTTGACAGTAAATTTTATAAAGCATTCTAGTTTCAATAATACTATTTATTCATATAATATTTAATTCAATAATAAACTATTATTTTGTTGAGGTTTTACACCCTTGTTTACTACCATAAAGGGTAGGTAGGGGTTTGAACCCAGAGCTTTAATTTCATGAAACTGTATTTATGTATATTTAAATGCAATTACTAACAAACCCTCGCGCTCTACCTAGCAAAAGAGTTTAGTTCTATAGTGTTTTCAGACTTGTCCTGATGGACTTATGAACTTGGCAGTACTGTACAAGTATAAGTAAGCATCGGCAGTATGAATGGCTTGTTCATAAAGAACAAGAGCGTGTACAGTGATGCAAGTATGTTTCTCTGAGGGTACAGTTTTTTAAGTGATTTTAATGATTTATTAATAAATTAAAGTAAGCTGTTAATTCTTAAAACAATCCCTAAATAGTCTTTAAAACTGCAGGAACAGTAGCATCACCTGTGGAGAAGTCAGAGAATGGAACCCCGAACAAGAAAGGTTGGCCAAAGGGAAAAAAGCGGAAGAAGGCGCAGAAGGACCATACAGCACCGAGGCAACCACTCACAGGTTACTGTCTTTTAAAGTCCAGTTATAAAACAACATCCTATTAATCATAATTCGGTTGTATTTTTGGAAATGGATACTAACAAAATAAGGGATGTTGTAAGTGTATTAATAATAATTGGTGGGGTCCATACCACAACAAAATCGGCTATTTAAATCTTAACGTTTATTTTCAGCTTTATTATTTATTTTCCTTCGTAACAATGCCTTTCTGTTATTGTATTTTAACCAAAACAAAAACTAATAAGCATGTTTTGAAAAAGATTCCTCAATACAAACATGCTAACTTTTGTCTGTCTCATATTGAATGTTCAAGATAAGCCAGTACCTAAATGATTGGCAACAAATTTCCGAATGTTTATGAGGGAATTAAAGAACAAGAATGCTGTCATAAATAATAAACATAATTTGTTTTAGGTTATGTTCGATTTTTAAATGACCGAAGAGATAAGTTTCGTGCCGAAAACCCCAACATGCCTTTTGCAGAAATAACAAAAGTCTTAGCTGCTGAATGGAGTGCTCTACCTCATGACCAAAAACAGGTGAGTTATGGCTATTATTGTAATAAATTTAAAAGTTTTTTGTGGCATATAACACATTTGTGATGTTGAAAAGAAACAAACAATGAAACTTTTTGTAGCATTAGTAAAAACAGTTTTATAGACAATTTTGATGAATTCTTGTAATCCAAGCCACTCTACTAAATGCCCAACTCATAATACATATCATTAATCAGGATGTCGAGATCTTTAATTTGGTTATAAAATATCTATTTTTTAATTACAATTAATTGTTTAATGTGGGCTCTTCCTTATATTTTTATAAGGATGCTTTTTTAATAAGCATCTCTAGTGCAAGAAGTAAAACTTTCACATGGAATGTCAACACTATTAAACTGTAATTATAAAAAAAAATGTGAATAGACTTTTAACTACTTTATGTAATTTAAGCTCATTATAGTTATATGTTATAGTCTGTTTAAGCCCCAACAATATTAGGATGTCGAGATCTTTGATGCATTACCCTACTAAATTTAATAGTGTAGTTAAGTATTTATTATGTTTTTATTTATAATTGATGCTATATTAGTTTTCTTTGAGCTTATGTTATTTTTTGTATCTTTAGGACATCAAGTAACTTTTTCATACAATTATCATGCCTCTAAAAAAAAAAAAAATTGTAGAGTTGAGTTGTACTCGATGACCTTTTTATAATGACTCTGATTACATTTTGAAAAAAGAAAAATCAACACATAAATTACATGATGTTAATCATGGCGGCAACATCTTTAATTGGTAACCTCCAAAAAAAAATTTTAATTCTTTGTTTTTAATATCAACTAATTAATTTTAGCACTCATGTTTTATTGATAATAATTTATTTCACATTTCAACAATGTTGTGCCTTTTCAAGCCATGGCTATCCCCAGGTGTTGTTGACCTCCATATGAGGAGTATTGGGATCATCACATTGGGTCCTTACTTTAGCAGTCAGTGAGCATTCCAGTGGGTGCGTTTCTCAAACTATACATTTTAAAAGATAAGATGTATTCTACAGATTTTGTTTCTGTGGACACTCCCAATTGTTTTTATGTATTTAGTCTTGGAGACACCTAGTCTCTTCCAGATATCATTTCTAATCCTATCCTGTCAAGGCATCTGTAAGCCTCTTCTAAAGTAGCTGTTGTAGCTTTGGAATTCCTAATTGCCTAAATACTATAGACAGTATATATATAACTTCAATGTATAATAATATTAATAACGCCTGAGAAGCTTCTGTAATAAACTAATTCACTATTTCAAATTAATTTATTTGACCCATAATATCACTGCAATGTCTAATTCCCGAAATTAACTATTATATTTTACTGTTTGAAAAATAAAATTAATCATTATCGATTTATGGCCTTTCAACTGTTGGTTTTCTTAACCGGATTCGCTACTTCTTTATCCTCACAAGACTTAGTGAATCACAAACATTATTAGACTATGAAGATGCCCTTTGTTGTACTATTTAAAAAAAAAAAACATTTTTTTAAGATAAAATAATCTGTGTTTTTAGCTTTATCTGGTTGCTGCTGAGCAAGATAGGGAGCGCTACCTTCTGGAAGTAGCTGCTTATAAACAGTCGGAGGCCTATAGACTGTTCAGTGAACAGCAGGCCTCGAAGAAACCGAAAGAAGAGAGTGAGGAGACTCTTCAAGAACCGGAAACTGACGTTTCAGCATTCGACATTCCTATTTTTACAGAAGAATTTCTGGACCATAACAAAGGTTACAATTCTTCTGTTTATTAATTTGAAATTCCAGCATTTGAAAACTTGTTATGTCAAGCATCTCAAGTTATTTTAAGTCTTGTCGGTTCAGACATTTGCGTCTAAAGCCATAAATATAATTGTTAACTATTATTTTAAAGAGATTTTATTTGAACTTTTATTTTTTAGAGATAAAAATTCTATTTTAAATATCTTTTTAATGCTTATTTTTCAAACTTATTAATAAAAGCTTTTTATTATTGTTATTTCAAAATGTGTATTACCAGGTACATAAAAAATAAATATTGACAAAAGAACGAAATTAATGAAAGTAGTTGCTTTCAGACCTACTACCTAAAAAATGAACTTGATATCATTAAGGATTATAAATTAGTGAAATTTTATTTTTGATATCTCTTCTTAAACACTAATTACAAGATGATGTAAACACTGAAAACATTTTTATTGTGCTTCGATAAACATACATTGGACTAAAACATTTATTTAAAAAAAAACTTCTATAGAGGTTTATTCAATAGTTTTATCTTGAAATTATTTCTAAAATAGTTATTTTGAAACTTTTAAAAAGTAATTTTTTTTTTGTGAATTACTGAGTAAAATAGAAGACTGGTGAACGAAATTCACCAAATTTTTGTGATTAAATTAAAAAAAAAAAATCAAATAATGAAACAAAACCTGGTTAAACTTGAAGAGTACTACTGTAGGCTGGATGAACTTCTTTTTACTTTCATGTGAATAACTGAGCAAATTAACAGACTACTAAACAGAATTCACTTTTTAGGGTTAGATAAAAATTCAATGTTTATCAATTTTATTTTTTTAACTAGCTCGTGAAGCTGAGTTAAGACAGCTGAGAAAGAGCAACACTGACTATGAACAACAAAATGCCACTATCCAGACGTACATCGCTGGACTCCACAATGCAATTGAAAAACTTTCCATTGAAACACAACAACAGAGAAGTAACAACAATGCATTGGAACAACATCTGCAGCACCTTCGTACTGTTTTCACCCCCGCGTTTACAGCCATTCCAGTTCCAGGTAGTGTACTTTTCTTCTTTTATGTTAATAATGGTATATCTTGACTGTAGGTGTAGAAGGCTTGACAGACCAGAAATTGAACATCAGATTCTGAGGATTCTTCTCATACATTTATTGATAAATACTTGGGAGGGCATTTGTTATTATGAACTTAATTAATGCACAGGCATAGTAGGCTAGGAGCTGGCGATGGATCCATTTAACGGAAGGACATGCAGCTAAGAACTCATTCCTGTCAGTAAGCCATTATTTCATACCTGAAAATATAAATTGAAGTTGCAAAATTTGGTCATCATTTAATGAGAAAACATACAGTTGAAATTTTGATTCGATGTTTAGTATGTGTTCTATCACATTAACTAACCGTGTATCTGGTTGTGTTTTAAAATCTGACAGCGTCAGACACCAAATTTATGTAGTGTGTTTATTGAAAACTTATGATTAAAATCTAGGCTCAAAATTTGTATAAGCCACCCTGAAACCAAATTTGAGTTAACTGATGATGTAGGTGGTTGCAATTTGAAATCTTGCCGAATTTTAAAATATGGTTTGAAACCATTAAACAAAAAATCTTATGACTGAAAGTAGTCACGTCCGATAGTGTAACGGTTGTGAAATAAAATCCCACAAACTGACCACGAAAAGTAATTGCATTTCCAGAACTGGCTCAAAGACCCTAAATTTGTGTAGTGCACTTAATGAAAAGACGCACGGTTGAAATCTAGGCTCAAAATTTGTATCAAGCTACCCTGAAACAGAATTCAAGTTAACTGATGATGTAGGTGGTTGCTATTTTAAATCTTGGCGAATTTTAAAATGTGGTTTGAAAGTGGTCACGTCTGATAGATTTGACGGTTGTAGATCGAAATCCCACAAACTGACCACCAAAAGTTTTCCCACCAGTCAGTTTCGGAATTGTTTTGAGAAGATAAATGTTGATGACAATTTTGTGCAGTTTGCGGATGGTCAAACATATTTGACACAAGGCCCTCTGACATATTTGACACTTCGTATCACCTCATAAATGTTTCTATGTATAACTTCATACCTCTTATTTCTACGTTTAACTTCATACCTCTTATTTCTTCATATTACCTCAAACCTTTTATTTCTTCGTATAACTTCATACCTCTTATTTCTTCGTATAACTTCATACCTCTTATTTCTTCGTATAACTTCATACCAGAGGCAACATTTTATTTGGACCGTCGAAATCACTAAACTCAATTCTTAGTTAACGAACAAGGCAAGCATTCGACAAGTTAACTATTCAAAAACTGTAGATGTAATTTTTGAGTTTTATTTATGCCATTTAAATGTTAACTTGTCTAGGGCCGCCATGAGATTTAATAAATTATAAGTTTAATTTACATTTTTTTTTGTTTATAAATTAAAGATATATTACAATACATATATATTATATATGCATATAAACATTTTTTTTTAATACTAACATTTTAAAATATTAATTTTAATTCAGGTTTAGAACCACCTAGCAACAGTTCGATTGATGAGTACGTGATCAAACTGACAGCTTTTGTGAAGGAAGATCCGAACAATGCAGTCATCACCACGATAAAGAATACGATCAGCCAGTTGGACATGCAAGCATGACCCAGAGTTATCATTAAAAGAAAACTTCTCGGGCCCGGAAAGCTTTCTTCATAAAATAATAAATCATACGTTGATGAAAGTTTTGATTAACGGATGTAAGGATGAAGGCCAAGAAGTTTCTCTGAAACTTTCTTGTTTTTATTTGTTATTTTAGTCTATTCTAGTTTAGTACCATTAATGAAAAAGATTTTATTGTAGGAAAAGAAGTGCTTAAAATTTATAAATCTGACTGCAAATTCAAATGAAATTTTTAATTGATAAATGACAGTAAATCTTCCAATTTTGTGAGAAAATTTCCATCATACTTTCAAATCATTTCTAAATATATTTATTTTTCAGTTTGAAAGCATTTTTTAGCCTAAATTTTATTGTTGTTTTTTTTCATTAAATGGCCTTTTCTGAAACTTTGTATTCCTGGCTATACCATTAGTGAATTTCGCCAAAGATCACAATGGTAATTATTCCGAATCTCTCGGGCACGTTCTCAAAGAAACTCAAAACAGCAATAACTTCATAAAACCTAATCGAACACCGTTTTATTAACAATTTCCAAAGTATGAATATTTAACACTACCAATAAATCCGTCAATTAAAAAATAAGAAAAGAATTTGGCAAAAACCTTTATTTCTTTAAACTATTCACTAATTTTGTCTAAGAGTTTATTCATAATCTAAGAAAAAGAATAAATTCGATGATGGTGGAATTCGTATGTGACCACAAGAGGATCAGCAGGTACAAAGGAGTTTAAAATAAGTACATCAGTTTTTTTTAATAAACTAGGTTTATGCACAAAACCTTTTGAAACGACCTAATATATAAGTTCACCGTAAAATCAAATACCATTAATGTCAAGTCTGTACATTCATACAGGCATATAATTTATATTACTTTTATTTATATTATATTACTTTCAGTTGATTTGTTGGGAAATTAAGCCTAGGTTGATAGAAAAATGCAGTAGAAAGGTTTTTATCAAGTTTATCAATAAACTACATATCAGGATTACATCTTTGTGTGAAAAGGAGGTTGGTGCAGACTTTTAGTAGAACTGAACTCCCAACAAACTCTTCAACTTGTTTAATTTACATAATATCATGTGTAGTAAACTATGAACTGAAATATACCAATTTATTTATGATTTAAGTTGTGTTATTCACAAAACAATAACCCTAAATGATATACATTTAATGTAATTTTTTTTTTAAGGTGTAATTTTTGAGAATGGAAAATAAATTATAAATAGTTCAAATTCTAACAAGTGCATGAAAAAAGGGAAGTGTGTTCAGTAAATGTAACAGCAGGGGAAGATGCCGAGAGTTAAGTTACTGATAGTAAAAGATATTTGTTGTTAGGACCCTCGTATTTACTCATACATATATGTACATCCATTACTCATCAGTCTGTTAATATATGAGAGATGGAGAATCTAAGGAAAACCATTGAGGCAGCATATATTATAATTTGGAACATCAGGATTTGGGTAAACAAAAGCCAATACCTGGTCTGGAACAAGGCAAAAGATTGTGAAGCACTCAAAAAAGTATATACTTTTAGATTAAATTATAAGTTAAATTGATTTTGTTTTTATTACCCATTAATACAAATATTACAGTATATTTACATAGAAGTAACAAAAGCTATTCTGTTGACAGTAATATTTCTGTATGTTCTATGCGACGTTTACTGAATATCTCTGAAGTTAAATGTTTTTGTCTAGTTTATCAATAAACAACATATCAAGATTAGATCCTTGCCTGAGAAGGAGGTTTGTGCAGACTTTTAGTAGACAACTCTTCAATTTGTTTAATTTACATAATAAACTATGAGCTGTAATATACAAATTTATTTATAATCTAAGTCGCGTTATCAACATACTGAATGCCTTACAAGTTTTCAAATTTCACTGATAAGTAGAAAATCTATATCCTGTTTGAAAGTACATGTTTTGAGAAAGGGAACGACTAAGCCTTCATCAGGATATTCCACTAGTGACCATCACGATCTGGCCCTGTATCCTTCTGATGAATGGTTAACACTGAATAATGTGGATTCCAATTAGGTGGCGCGATCACAAGCATGAGTGTGGCTTTAAATTTTGGATCGTTTGATGCAATTGATGTGATTTTGGCGCAAGATTACAGACAGGAGTTTGTTGGCGATCCAAATAGCAGAGTAATTGTGCAAAATGAGCTTCCATGATTCACCATGTTTGAACAGATTTTTCTAGCTAATGCCGCGATGACAGGGAAAACATCTTTAAGATTTTCATTGCTGAGAGACAATGAATATTCATTAATTCAAAGCTGTTACACAAGAACAACTTGAGCTTCATTAGTTCCATTCCAGAGAGGTGCAAGATCCGCCAAACACAAACTGCAAGGTTAAATGTTTGACTCAAGTGACCCGCTTAATGTTGTTTGTTGTTATGTTCCACCAGAACGTTGTCATTGATGCAATAGAATGATACTGGCAGACAACATCCACACATGACATCAACTGTTTCCAGAAATTGAAAAGTATTGATGCAACCATTGAGTCCTTAAGGTTTAATCCTTTCTCCATCTCGGGGTCCTGTAAAATAAATATATATTATAAAATTAACATATTTGTTTACCTTTTTGCAATGTGCATGCATTATAATGTTTAGATAATATTACAAGATGACTAGCTTAAATACCTGATGATTCTCATTTTTGTGTTTCTTGGGTATGAAAAGAAAAGTAAACATTCATCAGGTAAAACTACCACGATCATTACTATATCATTTTCAGTGTATTTCTATTGCTTACAACACATTTTAAAAGGTTTTAGTTGTATTTTAATCCGAACTTTCAGAATGAAGTCTCACAAACCCCTAACTAGTTGGTATGTTAGTGTAAGCCAAAAAATATCTGTGGGTTTATTCCCTTTGACATGGTATGCAAACTAATATTTTAGATTTGAGACTTCATCATTTACTTTATAATTTATTCACAAAGTACAGTTTACTAAAAGACCAGATCTTTGACTGAATCCGAGTGAACGTAATCACTAAACCTTATTGTGTGACCCCCGGTCAGGTAAGTGGTTTACTGTTTGACAAAATGCCTTACCTGTGACTGAATCAAAGTGAACACAATCTCTGTCTGGGGTGCAGTATTTACTTTGAACATGGATGTTTATCATCTTTTTAAGACAAAATAAAGAAACATTAGTTATTTGGTCAGTTGTGTAAGTAACGCATAACTCCTTAGAAAACAATTCTATTAATGGAATGGTAACTGGTAAAGTCCACTGGTACGTATTTGCTTCAGAAACGAATACTAATGACATTGATAAAACAGTACAAACGTTTCATAATTGCTGTTTATTCTTCTGTACAAAGCTCTACTTACAAAACATGCACATGGACAGTCCACAAAATACGACTCATAAGACACCAAATCTTATTCTAAGAATGATACACAATAGAAACCAAATTCAAAAGAGAGGGCAAAGAATGAGAGACTTGAATGGCAAAACTGTCGCTGATCATTCGACTTGAACTAGGCAGAAATACGGTAGAAAATTACAGACTATATGGAACCTGGTAACACCAGACTGTGTTCGAAGCTGGGATATTTTATTTTCCAAGCGAATGGCACTGTTACTGTTTCTCACAAGCCGGGGAAACGAAAAGACAATCCTTCTAGCTATCGACTGATCACCTTGCTCAAAACAATCTTAAAATCAATCAAAACTCGCTTCGAGGGACACCTTAATAATAATATTGTTTGGCTTCAAAAGCTGTCACTCCACCATCCAGATAAATAATTTACCCTTCTATAAAATCTTAAGAGTGCGTAAAAACTACAATAGAAATAGATCCTCTCATATGAGATAAAATTATTATTCAAAATATACACCATTGTGATTTACTGTCATCGGCCATATTTCATCAAGTTGCCATAAATATAAATTAACATTAGTTTTCGAAATTTGGCATGCTTTTAACATCATGGTGACAGCTGTCCTTACCAATTACTACCAGATACTCTGACCAGTATTCGCTAAATATTTAGGTCCTCATAAGTAACTTCCGTTTTTTTTATCAGACATTTATTATGCTCTCATTAAATAACAATTTTGATATAGTGAGGATCAAAATGATAATTTTGAGGAGTGCAGGACGCTTTTCGTGGAGTTTCTCTTGCACTCTTTGCAACTGCTGAACGTATCTATCCGCAGTAATCGTTAAATTTAACGTCAACAACTCGTGGTGAATTATTCCTTGACCATCCCACCATACACACAATAAAATCTTTTTGCCATGGATGTTTGCTTTTGGATCTGGTAGGGGTGGTTGATCCTTATCAAACCACTGTCTTTTGCGGACTATATTGTCATAGGTAACCCATTTTTCATCGCCTGTTACAATCCTGCTTGAAAAAGGCTCAATTTTAACCCGTGAGAGCAGACTTGTGGCGATTGACATGCGATCTTCTTTATTCCGTTCACTGAGATTGTGAGGTACCCACACTCCTAACTTGCTGACTTTCCCTAATTTCTCCAGGTGGCGGTTGATTGTGATGTATTCAACCTTTCTGCTATACCTCTTGTTGATTGACGTGGATTTTGCTCCAATATTGCCCTTAAAAGGTTGTCGTCGAAGTCGGAAGGACGTCCCGCCCTCGGTTCGTCTTTTAAGGCCGTATCTCCAGAACCGAATTTTATAAACCAATTTCTAACTGCCCGACCAGTTATTAGTCCTTCACCATATACACTGCATTTTTTTTTCAACTGTCGGCCAAACACTATTGCCTTGTTTAAATTTCCAAAGCATTACATGACGAATATGTACTTTTTGACTCTCCATTTCAGAGGTTAAAAAAAAACAGTTTAACGTAACGTGTATGACACAAAACAGTTGACAAAATACTTTTTTTTTTTTTTCCTAAGCTCTCAAACTTATAAAAATAGGAATGTGGGAAAAATAAGGAAAATTATTTTTGGCTGGAAAGTGCCTTTCACTAAGGGGAGACCCCCTATTTGAAGGATGTATGAGAAGGATATGGGGTGTGGAATGCCTAGAAAGGCGGATGGAGTCAGGAAGGTAGTGAGAGTCTACCAAGGATTGAGCCTAGGGGTGCCTAGGCGATGGTTTGTTATAGGCCAGGCGAAGCCTGGCCGGCCGCCCCGCCAGGGGCCTGAATGAGTCGGCCTAATCGGCCGGAAGATCAACCCTGCTTACACAGGTAGATGGGGTAATGTAGCATCGGTTGAGTCGGCCGGAAGATCATTCTCTGGTTCTATGATGTCTTTCATTCGCCAAGCTTCGGCGGTCCAGCAGTGCTTCCATCTGACGGGCATTGGTGGTGGCTGAAGGTCGGAGAATAGTGGGTTATGGCTATGTCTTAGGGAGTCAAAAAATTTGATGTGCCTTCTCTTGATAAAATCTTGGATAGTGAGCACTTCGAACTTTCTGTGGATTTCGTCGGCCTTCATTCGGTCGAAAGGGGTGTGTTTGAGGGAGGTGCGGAGAACTCTATTCTGAAATTGCTGGAGCTTTAGGAGAGTGTTGGGAGTAAAATACTTGTAGAGAGGGGTTCCATACATCAATGCAGGTCTTAGGACGCTCTGGTATATCAGCAGCTTGAGGCGTACTGATAGAGCCGGGCTGTGAAGTAGGTGTCCGAGGCTGAAGAATTTCTTCCTAACACTTTTTAATTTCCTGCCGAGGTGCGTTGTGAACGACAAGTGCCTACCGAGGGTAATTCCGAGGTAGCACAGCTTGTTGCTTACAAGGCATTCTTTGCCGTCTAACACGAAGGATTTCGGGAGCTTCTTTTTTCCGGATTTGTAACTAAATATTATTCCTTGCGTCTTGGCCGGATTGACTTTAATGTAGACGGCATCGAGTTTCTCGGCGATTTGTTGACTGGCGCTCTCAGCGAATTTCAGGGCTCTGGAGGGATTGATGCTAGTGCTGTAGACACCTATATCGTCCGCGTACGCGGATACCTCGCAGTTGGAGTACGAGGCTCCTACGATGTGGGCGGTGTAAATGTTGAACAGCAACGGGCCTAGCACCGATCCTTGGGGGACACCGGCAGAATAGTTTCTTCGGGTCGTGGTCGTAGTGCCTATACGAACCGAAAATGTTCTGTCTGTAAGGTAGGATCTCATCAGGTTCTGCAGCTGATCCGAGAATTCGTATTCCCTCAGACGTTGGAGTAGGATGTAGTGATCCACAGAGTCGAAGGCTTTCGAACAGTCCAGAGAAATCATTGCGGTAGCTCTGTTGCTTCGGACGTTCGATGCGACGTGGTGTTGCAATCTCACCAGGTTGTTATTCGCGCTTAAGCCTGTGCTGAAACCAGTCTGCTCTGGTGGGATGGCAAAATACTAACTGAAGCTTCGTCTATATAGTGAAAACAAAAACTTGTTGTCATGGTAACTCATAGCGGGTAGATACGAACAATAAATTCTACTTAGTTGCATCGGAAGTTACTTATGACGACCTGATATATAGTTTTTATTAAAAAGTAACTATAAAATCATGGTTCTGTCCATTATTGTAAGTTAGGATATTCCTTTTATCTTTAATAAAATTGTTATTGTTATGGTTCACAGTCATATGTATTAGTTATTTGTCAATGATAATTATTCAAACTAATAAAGCCTAAAAGATAAGATTAAAATTTTGATTCCTAATTGTGGATATTTAATAAATAATTTTTTATCTATCTGACTCGAATTACCTTTGGTGAGCGAAGGCGGACTAAAATATCAACCCCAAACATATTTCGTTTTGATTTAACTTCTAATCTATTACCAAATTTTATTAAGGGCTGAATGCATCATAATGCTGGTGGCTAAGTAAGGGTCAGCCGGCAATATGATGCCCTTAGGAGCATAGGTATCTTTACGACAGCAGGGGTCTAGGATAGGAAGATAAATATCGCAATTGATATGATTAATTGAGAAAATCGTTGGGTTTGTGGCTTCTGTCGTTTAGACTTTTTTTTAGGGGGGGGGCGATATCAAAAGCAATAACGTGTCTTACAATGATAGCTATCAACTTTCTACATTCTTTATTTCGTTTACAAACATATTTACAAAATGCAGTTTACTCCATAGTCGATGTAAAAGTGTTTTTACAAAATTGGAGAGATACCTGCTGGTTGTTTGGTCAATTAGTTCATTGCAGATTATATAGCTTAATATAATTTTAATTGTGTTATTCACAGATGTTAAAACATACGATGAAGATGGAGAGCAGTTGTAATCAACCTGGTATAGGCCTCCGGTGGGGTTGCAGCTTTCATGGTGGGGGGTAGTGATTTTAAAAATATTTTCATTAGGTTTTCGTAAAATTCCCCGTGACAATTTAAATTTCAGAAGATATACTATTTTAGTTAATAGTTAGTTAATATAAATAAATGGCGCTATAGTGTGTCTGGAAAAAAAAGAGCCACGTCCCAGAATAGCTCGCCCATCTCCACCTAGGTCTGACAACAAACAGAACTGGTAGCCGATGTCCTATTAGCCATCCAGCTACTAAACATCGTCTGTGTAGTGAATCCGCCAACCGCCATCTTGTCACATTGCAGTAGTCTCTACGTCACAGGATACGCCTTTGCGCCTTTTCTAAGGTAAAAACTGTAAATTGAGTGTGGTAGCACAGTGGTGCCACCGTGAATGGGGATGGTGCCCAACACAGACTATTTATCAGCCTAGCTAGTCCTAGCGAAGAGTACAATCTGATGCGTGGACACGCACTCAGTTATATATATATATATTTACTATGTACTATATATATATATATATATATATGTACTATATATATTATATAGTACATATGACTCCGTCAATACGGAGGTAGATACTACGTCTCTCAAGCGTAGTCTAGAGAATCCCCCGAGGTCAGTCGAATCGCATTGCGAAGCGTTCGTGCCCGTCCCGAAGAAGAAAGCCGCGAGGGTGATTTGGCCGAAAACCACCGCAGGAATAGAGCTAAAGAATAAATACGGCCTACGTACAAATGTACATGCAGCTGCTCCTAAAAGTCAGGAGCAAGTTAGTGATCCGGTGAAAAAAAAATCTACCACCGATTGTACTAACTATCCCCAAGCCTCCCATGGCAACCAGAGTGAGGTTGACGAAACTCGGACATTTTTTCGGCCCTTTCAAAAGGAAATCAAGGTGTTCGTAGACAACGATTGTGGCGCTAAATCAGGAAGAAACTCGCCACCACACCTACGCCCCACGAGAAGGCCAATGAGTGAAGTCATTTTGGATAATGAGGATAGAGATTATCAAAGAGACAATAACACGAGTGCCTTTGTCATAAGAAATACAGACGAAAATGGCGGTAAAACGGAGATCTCCCCTTAGAGCCGGTGGCACCAACGACGATAATAGAGGACCTTAGGAGAATTGGGTGCCTAAATCATGTACTTTTTAGGGTGGTATCCTATCAAAAGCAACAAGACATGACTCGATGTCAGGGGTTTGGCTACACAAAGAGCCACCATGGCCAAAAAGTGGTCTGTGTCCGTTGCTCAGAGGCACATCAATTGTGTGATTGTGACATAGCACAGAAGGTAAAGTGCTCCAACTGTAGTGGTCCCCACGTGCCATCGTACAGAACGTGACCCCACTGACAAAATCTATAAGCCCAGTGGAACAGAAAAAAAAACATAAGTGGATGAAGAAACCACCGCCGGTCCAGCACCAGCACCAGCCTACCTAGGAACAGAAGGAGCGAATTAAGCAGAAGTCACCACAGGAACGTCGTCAAGCGACACCCCGAGCCTTCCGACCTGGTTCTCAATTCTCGAAACCATGATCAGGGAATTTATGTCCGGACTGCAGGCCGAATTTGATCAATTGGGCCATGGGTAAGTACAAAATATTTAACCTCAATGTTGATGACCGTACTCAAAGAAGTGATCGAACTCCACGCCAGACATCGTCGTGCTCACGGACACGAGAATAGTGAACCAGAGCTACAGGGCTACTCTGTTGCAATCGAACATACCGATGGCTACAGCGGTGTTCTGGTGGCTATACGACACGGCATCACGTGGATGAAAGTGGCTCCGCCACTTGAGGGTGAAGATGAATCTGGGGACACTCATTTATCTCACCGCTATGAATAAGAGACCGAAGGAGTCTCTCCAAGAGTTCTCAACCCTTCTTAAAGAGTGTGCTAAGAAATGCAACTACTGGGTTGTCGGAGACTTGAATGCGCGTTAGCCCCTGTGGAATAATGTCACCGTCAATCCAGCAGGGAGAGAATTTGTAAAGGCACCCTTTGCTGTCGTTCACCCTCGGAACGACACGTTTCCTATGTAGACTGACCTCCAGCCTAAATCTCTTACTCACAAAACAGCATTATACAGTTTAAATGCCTTTTAGTAGTAATAGTTCACTGACATAACACATAATTAATTATGCTGAGATCTTGAATTTGGTTTCATACTCGAACTTATAGAAAACTTTTTTTTTAAATACTTCTTAAAAACTTGTTAATAGCAACCATATTTAAAAAGAAATGGGTATTTTTTTCATTTCAACCACAGACAGACTGGTGAAAACATGAGGTTTTCTGGCTATGAACGACCAAGAAAATCATAAAAATAAAATTATTGCCACTTAAGTCGTGTGAACCCATTATTAATAAGGAGGTAATTTACTTTCAAACCAAAATTAATGGTTCTGCTATATTGTAAACAATATTTAATTTCATTATTTTTTTTATTAACATTTGTTATTTTAACAAACGCACTATACAGTACTATCTCATTAATCCCAACTTCGGTATTCCGAACATTACAGTAATTCAAACTGCGTCTATTTCACTAGTTTTTTTAATATGAATTTGTTAGTCTGAAGGAAAGTGGGTTTATATAGCAGCTTTGGACAAACACTTTGATCCACAGCACTATTTCGCATTGAAGAGACATTGTAAGAAAGGCCTGCTTTCGGACATAATATCACAGACATAACTTTGACTTTAAAAGCTTTGAATCAAAATGAAGTGTTGTTTTTCCTTGCAGCAGTTTTGGAGTCAATCGACACAAAACCAAGTGGAATGAAGGAAATGAAGAAAACAAGTTCACTTTCAAAACAGATAAGGAAATCATACAAGGCATTTTGAAAAAAAATAAATGAAGAAGAACAACAATTGTTTATTTTCCCCCAACATGTAAAATCCCCATTTTTCACTAATCCGAACACCCCCAAGCAACAATTAGTTCAGGTTAGCAAGATTGCACTGCACTTACATTTTGATCTTCGATGGAATTAATCAAAACAACCCATAGACTTAAATATTTCATACACCCTAAACTTATTGCGGTGTACTTAGTATAGTATAATATAGATATATTTAGCCCCAAATTTGATGGCAATACTATTGCTGACATTTTTCAACAGCAGCAAGGTTGGAGAAAATTTGTGTGACTAGGCCACAGCAGTTATAATAGTTTGATCTGCAATGATTTCAGAGGCTTAGCCAAACTCGTAAAAATTATAGATAATCACAAAGTCGAGTTGAAACAAGGAATGACTTCTTGACTTGAAATCAAAAGGTCACAGGTTCAAGTCAAGGGCCTGTAATATTTATGAAGCAATTTAGTGCAAACGACTTGTAAGAGCAGTATCGTCAAATCAGTCTTCTTTTATTGGCGTCCTTTTACAATATGTTTGTTCTACAGTCGCCCATTTCAAGTTAAAATTTTAATCAATAATCGAGAATTATAAACAATCAAAACATCTATACTTCAATAATTTATCTCATTACAAACAAATAATAAGTAAGATAAGACAATAACTAGAAAACAATAATAACCACAATTTTGGAAATTGTCAGCAGTATTTTGTTGCTGTTCTTGATCACCAGTACACGGTAATCAGCAATCGGAAGAGATTTTATTGATTTATTTGTATGGCAAACAAACCAGTACTATTATATACTGATATTATAAAAGACTTGCATTTAATTTTTCTGGTAAAATATATCACTTAACGGCTATTTGAAAATTGTAATAGTCGTAACAATAATTTAGTAAAAAGTATTGGGCGTAATGTTTTAACTAGGAAGAAGAAACATGAATACATTCAGTTAATCTTTGAACATTACAAAACATCTCTGTGGATATTTCGGTTTTACTTATTACTTATATTTAAGTTTTCATAAAGTTAGCAATTCTTACTAGCTTGAAATAAGACAAATATGAGGACAGGTGAGTAGAATAGTTTGTTGGAAAATAATAAAGTTATGATATGTTAATATAACTTCATTTAAGCCTTTTTCACTCCCTTGCTATTATTTAACAAAAGTAAGATCCTGCAAGTTGGAAGAAAGAAGGAAGATATCCACATATACTGTAATGGAGAAGAATTAGAAATGGTGACAGACTTCACATACCCAGCTTCTCTTAATTCAAGTGACTCATCAATATACTAACCAATTAGTGTGTTTGTTAGGTATTTATGTTTGTATACTCTGTGGTACGTACGCTTTATTGAATCTCCATGGTTGTGCTATATATATATTTAATAATATGAGGGTAGTATCTCAAGGAAAATGTAATTGTTGTGTAGTGTAACATGCAATATGGTCCGAAGAAAAAAAGTGTTTATCCAGAAGATGTTGAGTATAAATCCACTTTCCTTCAAACTTTTATATATATATATATATATATAAAAAATAATTGAATCTATCACATCCCCTAATATTCATTCACTGTCACCTTCATTAGTATATAAGTGTGATAAAAGGAACAACACTCACAGAGCTCTGGTAGCTGGTAAAACGTTGGGATAGGCAATTCCTTTGAGTAAGGGACCTTCCTGCAGTGACTAAATTAAGACAAGGAAGTCCACTTGCTACGGTTGTTTTGATTGATTCCAGCAATATTTGCTAGGCAGAAATAGCAGTCATCTAATTGGTTTTGTGGTCCTCTCTAAACCATCGGTACGCCAAATTTCAGACTTTTTCTTTCCCCCGTAGTCCACTGCCGCAAATATTATGTACAAGTTTCACAGGCCTGATGCAGGCTTTATCTTGATCACAAAGCCTAACACCAAAGTATCCGAGATAAGCTCTCTTTACAAAGTCTGTTTTCTATTAACGTGTATTCTCCACATACACATTGCTGTGGAAAACACATCAGGATGATTTCCACAACTTCTTGTACTTGAACTAATTTTATTCCTATTCAACAAAACGAATACAACACAGTACGTTTTTGGTTTACTTTACAACAACTCTTTCCTAAACACAAATATCACAAACCTCAACTTCGATCTACCCTGTACAGTGAAAAACAAACCTCAACTCTAGTTGAAACGTTGAAGGTCACAGTATGCTTACTCCATCTGGTGGGTTTTCCTGGATCTAACTGGACAGCATACTGGCAATAAGGCAAATATACAGGAACCAATCCTTGTATCCTTCACCGATTGGCAATGTTACCATGGGAGCAAATCCTTCACAAAATGGATTCAGAACTTCACATTTCTAGCACAGAAAAATATTTTTTTCTTGTAGGCCTGTGTTATAGAAGGTATCTCTGGATGTCCTTGGCCCTCATGCCGTCGTGTCGTTCACATTTTTTTTTATTGCATGCCAGTACTGAATTATTAAATTTTAAAAATACTTCAATGTTTCTATGTAATTACATGGAAATCAGCTCTTTGGCCAGAAGTCTCTTTGGCTCACCAACTTTTTTCCGTTTCTATTCTCAGGAAACCCTCATGTCTTAATTTTATTTTCCTTTTGTCAACTATGGAACGCTCCAGTAAGAGACTGTTAAAATTTCATTCTCTTCCGTAAACTTGTTAATAACTCATTAGGAAGTAGTTAAGATCATGTTGATGTTCTTAATTTATGTATAATTAATAATTCTTGTACTTCAGAACATTGATAATAATTCCCATGATTATTATTTAATGACAGAGTTAAGTAGTATTTACAATAACATTGTCATATCTGGCCAATGTATGGCCAGTCCAAGCCTGAATATAAACGTCTCCATAGCTTGAGAAACAATTTATGAATTTATTCTCATACTGTTAGTTCATGAGTATAAAAATGAATAGAAGAGTCTTTCCTAATCTTATTTTCCAACAATTTATTCAAGTCAAATTTCCCCATTTTCATCTTAATTCAAGTGTAAATGGTATAATCTGGCATATGGAGGCATAGAGGGGTTTCTTTATTTCATTTGGTGTACCTGTGCTTATTAAAAATAGTTGCCAGAGTGCCTCTAAACTAAAACAAGTAAAAAAGTAAAATATCCGTTTATTTATATGTAGGAAATTAGAAACAAACCTCATAACTAAAATGATTTATACTAGTGTTACTCGTAGATAAAGTGGATTTCTTCATGTATGTTGTTTCTAGTCGAAACACTAAGCACAACACTTTTCACTAAATTATTGTTGATATTCTCACAATTTTCAAGAAACCTTTGAGTGCTTTATTTTAGTATGTTATAAATAAACTCAATGCCAGCCGTATTATGTAGTCAGGAGATGGTAATATGCCTAGGTGAATTTGTTATTATTCTTAGGAATTTATTCTGTACAATCTGCAGTTTAAGGAAGCTACTAGTGCATGTCATAGAATGGCAATGCATAGGTTGATAGAGGTCTGACAAGCATACTGGCCATTGTTTGAATGCATGAGGGTACCTAACCTAATTGAACAATTTTCTTTCTTTTCAATGTTGAAAACTATTATTATTTTATGTTAATCTCCCCTCTGTCAAATTAAATGCAAGTCTTCTATAATATCATTATAGTACTAGCACTAGATAATTTGCTATATGAGTGAATTAAGGAAATTACTTCTGATTGCAGATTTCCCTGGAGTTGTGATTAAGAAGGAGCGGCTCGAAGAAAATTGTCCTGCTGACAATTTCCGAAATTGTGGTAATTATTGTTTTCTAGTCATTGTCTCTTATTACTTATTATTCGAAGTCATTTATGTGCTATACCGCCTCAGAACTATCGGCAAAAAATATAATATTATTATAGGGCCTAGATTTGAGCCTAGGACATTTTGATTTCCAGTCAGGCACCCTTCCAACTTGGCTATTCCTTGTCGCAGCTTGACTTGGTGATTATCTATTCTGTTTGCACGATTGGTTAAGTCTATGAAAATATTGTAGTTATAATTGGCCATACAAATATTCTCCAACCTTCATGGTCAATACTCATCCTCTCTGAGCAATATGGTCGGGCAATACTTGTCTGTTGTAGCACGACCCTAAATATATTTGTATTTTACTGTACTAAGTACGCCGCAAAACGTTTAGTGTGTTTGAAATATTAAAATCTATATGTTGTTCTAATTAATTGTATCGAAGGTCAAAACATAAGCATAATGAGTTAGTTTAAATAACAAATTTTAATCCAAAAATTGACGAATTTAAGTATGGCTTACATTATAGGAGAAATACTTATTTTGGTTCGAAAGTAAATTACCTCATTATTAAAAATAGGGGGGTCATATAACTATAAGTGGCAATCATCTTATTTTTATGGTTTTGTTGGTTTGTTCATAACCAGAAAACCTTATGTTTTCACTTTGTGTTTACTATTTCTAAAAAATTTAGTTGCTATTAATGAATTAATTTTTGCCCCAGAGATTTTCATGAAAAATTCTGTACAGTTAATTATTATTCAAATACTTTTAATTAAAACAATAAATATCTGACTATCTCTAGTGCTAAACCATAGTAATTCCTTAGCTTGATATATTATAAATAAGAAAATTATCTTCTGATTGTAAACTTCCCCCCTGGGATTGTGGTTCAGCGAGACAAGTTAGAAGTAGACCATAAAAACTAAATATTTAAGTAATTAATAAAACCCAGATGAGTTTTTCGCTCAATTTGCTTGTTTACTTTATATTTATTGTAACCGATGCTTTGTTAAATATATGTAATATCTATAGCTCCATGGAATAATTAATAATAATAATCAACATTATTTTAAAGATTGTTAAAAAATAATTTATTACTTATTGTATAATGTCTGTATTGTTTTTTGCATACAGCAATTTGCTTACCGACGTTAAAGAAAACAGAATCCAAACTAGTTATTAATTATATTTAATATTAATAATATTAGAGCGATATCATATTTAATTTATGTCTTTCATTTTTATACTTTTCTAACTGCTTACTTAGTAAAAGTAATAGTGGTAAACTTTTGAAATATCAACCTATCAAAACATCACAGGCAAAAAAACGAGCTATTCGTACTAATTTAGCAGAACAATACGATAAACATAAAGGTATGTACAGGATTCAAAACACAATCAATTGCCCTTAGTATTATTACTACCCATATAAAATATTGTTGCACAAAGCCGCCACACGTCAGTGCTTATATTGCTACCATGAAAAGGTCCTTCTGCCACCATCATTATCCAGTACCATATATAGAAACAAAAGACTATAGCACGTACGACTGTGATGAGGACGAGGAACAAGTATGTTTTACTTTATGAAATATTTTTACTTAACACTATTAAATACAAACCAACAAAACTGAAAGTGAATTTTGTATATTTATTAATATTACAACTCATTTCTCATGTTTTATTATTTTATTGATTTTTAATGTTTATCTCAAATACTTTTGTTTAATATTTAACTAATATTTTTATAATCATTTCATAATAAATTTGTCAAGGTTCATTTTCGGTTTTTTGTTGGCTTGCATTTATTGATCTTACGTAAACATGTTTTATAATTTGAAATATTTTGTTCATCACCTGTCATTTGTGTATCTAATAGTTTTTTTGTTTGTTCTTGAACTTAATAATGGCAGCATGAAGGCCAATTGCAGAAAGTACACATTGTCAGAAGACAGAGTTGTTTTATTATTTTTCAGAGCAACCGCTTCCAGAAAAATAGTATAATATGTAAGATGTCTAAAATTTTAGGTCGGGATAGATCGCCAACGGGATTTGTCAAAATCAAAATTTGTTTAATATAATGTTCAAAAGAAGAATGATGAAATTTAAATGAAGGAACAACGTGTTTGAGATAGAATTAATAAAAGAATGGAAAATGGTTGTTTTTTGTTTTGTTTTATAATCAAAAAATTAAATAGAGGAATGTTTGGAGTGAATTTATGGATGAATACAACATAAGGTTTATTTTTTTTTTATTCAAGGATTGTTTCAGTAAAAAGAATTGTTAATAACGTCATGTTAATTAATTGAAAATAAAATTTGATTTAAAATTAATTTATTCGCTAAATTTGGTTATGAATTGTGATAAGATTATCAAACCATAAATTGATTGATCATCAATAGAAAAAGTGAGATTATCTATTGTTAAATCAATGTAGTTGTGTAAGTGTGGTAATGGTTAGAAATGTTATCTGCTTACTAATGGTAAATATTTACAAATATTTATCTGCACACATAAAGATGATTCTATTATTAAATAAGAAGGAATTGAACTAAATATTACTAACTAAGGTAGCTAGCAATTTCAAGAATGGCCAAATTTCTCCAATTAGATTTAGCTAAAAGTAAAACATCACTGGCCAGAAACACACAGGGAACTGGTTGCTGGGTTTAAATTTAACTGAAAATATTAACACCAATCAGTAGGCAGATGAGCTAACGTCAGAAAAAGTAAATATGTCATAGGGTGTTTGGTTTAAACTTACTTCATTACCATGTCACAAAGAAACAAATATAAAGAGAACAGAAAGTTCAAAATTAAATGCTATAAAATCTGCCTGCAAATAACCACTCCTTCGACCTGAACTATATGGGATCAACGTGATAGCTGCTCTTCCTTGTTAAATGACAAGGAGGGAAATATGGAAGAAAGTGTACCAGTCTCACTTCTTCTCGCCTAATTAAACGAGGGAGGACATTGATACCAAGTTCTACCCTCTGCGTCTCGCACCGCAGGGCCACTGAGAAATTAAAAAAATAAGCCTCAGGAGTGCTTTATGCAAACAGCAATTATATAATAGAATATACTGGAGTTTACGCAGGGAATCTCATAGAAACAGTGGTTATGAACGTCTGACCCCTAAATAATCTACACATGGGAATTTAAAATTATTTCATTACAAACGCTATTTTCAATCAGTCTAATTATAACCACAATTGGTCATACATGGGTTACGATACTTAAACTATTTAGTGACCTAATCCCATACCACTGTTCTCATGTATCAACACCCTCTTTGGACTGAGTAATGAAAACTGAGGATCAATAACGTCTGGTCTAAACAATATCATGTGCCTCATTTCAGTAGCTTTAGTTTTAGGACAGTATTTTTCCACCAGGAGATTAACTTGCTTCAATTTGAATTATGATAATGCGGGTCTGTCTTGTTTGAATAAATTTAGATTTTTATAAATTTTGATAAACATGGAAATAAAGTTGTGATCCTTGTACATTGTGACAGTTGTGCACGGCTTTCCAGAGAACTGATGCGAGTAAACAGATTGAGCCACAACTTTTGTTTAAACCTCGGAATTATAAGAACTTATGTGAAACAAATTAGTCTGGTCATGTTGTCATCCCGATATTTATGTTTCAGTTTTCCTGCCAGTTCTTTCCGATCAAACACATCAGAAAAACTGACTGACACAGCTGTATGGTTAAAAAGGAAAATGACCAGAGAAATGAAAGGAATATTGATTTTAAGTGAATAACAGAATACTGTTGCAATAGAGTTGATTTGTGCTGCCCTGAAAATATGTTTTTAGACACAGAAGTACAGATATAACCCAAACCATTCCTAATGCACTTTAACAAATAAATAAGTAACAAGATTGAAATTTACTGATCTGGAATATTTACTTTAAAATTTTTAGTTTGTTTAAAATGAACAGAAGTGTTGGATAACAATTATTTAAACAAAGAAAAGATTTACCATTTAATTAAATATTTCCTTTATCTTATCGATTTTATATAAAATCTCTGACTTGTTATTTATTTTTTAGATGTGAACCAATCTATAGTTCATATAAAAGAAGAAATGATTGAAGAAGAAACTTCAGCCCCTGATGTCACTATTAAGCAAGAGGGAGAGTTGTCTGAAGGAGGATATCAGCATTATAATAGTAAGACAGATTTTATAGAATATAAATACAGAGTTATACTTTTATATTATTGTTTTAATGGTTTAATGTAGGATAGTTGATATCTTGTGACTTAGTTTTTATTTTATTTTCTGTTAATGAACCCTGCAGACATTCCAGGACTTAATTATTAAAAAAGTTCAAGCTGTTTAATACTTTTCCCTTGTGAGATGCTCTCTCCTCAAAACTCACTGCTTAAGCGGCAAGTACACATTCAATATACAAGATGGTGCATTGATGCTTGTTCATGAATGCTTCTGTGAACTGTTATTAACAGGTTTTTATTTGCATTAATTCTAAAGCGTGTGAATAGATAACTGCCCTTCCTCAACCTAACCATAATCCTTCTTGAGGTGTCTTTATTATATAAGTAACTTTTGTAGAACTTCCTATCACATAATTAAATACTATTTTTCAAACATCATTTCACTGATTTTTTTCAAAATCAAAAACACTCTTATGTGCCTGTTTGCATGTACTGTTTTTTTTTTAGTCTCCTGTTAATTAATTACTTTTTATGGAGGTCCCCAGGTTTAACTGTTTTTGTTTGGAGCTATGGTATGATATACCATTCTCATAGCTTGTAAACTGCGGAGAGACCCTGTTTCTATCCCTTGCTTACCCAAGGATTATTTTCTTCAAATGTTACAGTTCACTTAGCCTAGAGGTAACAACGCTTAGCACCTCAGCACCACCTACCAGCTATGACGACAACCTTGGGTCGGCCCTGCCGTTTAATGACTTTTTTTTTTTTGCTCCATGGATTTATTTTACAACAAAACCCTTTATTTTCTGATGCATCACACATGACTTAATTTTTGCTTGCCTTCTTCAGCTTTAATACTTCTCTAAATATTGTAGGATTACAATAATAAATTTACAAAAACTGTTAGCTGTCAAAAATACTATTATACCTTTCAATAACTAGCCTGTCCACACTGTTGGCCGGATGCCTCATGGCCCAATTAGTTTTCATGGCCACAGATATATTTTAATGACTATTATGATTAGAAAATTAGTTATTTATTAGATTGAATTTAATGAGTGGATTTTATGTTGAGATTTTTTCGAATGGGAACAGTATTTTGACCTGACCCAAGAACACGCCCCCCCCCCCCCCCATCGCTCTCCATTTAGCCCTTAAGTCTGAGTTATGTTAGTCAGAGGCCATGAATTATATTTTTAACATCATTATAATTATTATTTTATGATAATTTTATTTTAATACATCATACTATTCTGTACATGCTTCAAAACAATGGTGTTTATAATTCTTACTCGACGATGAGTCAGTGCCCTCTCGTGTTGTTTTCGATTCATAAATATTAAACAATACTAAGCTTTCACCAATAATGAATATTTTATGGATTCTTGTTTACAGGTGAGCATACCCAGGTGAAGCAGGAGGATGGCCTGATGATCACCGATGATGATGACAGTGGTAAGTGCTATTGCTTTCATGTAAATTGATCTCAACTCTAAAAAGAAAATCTGAGTTATATTTTTTTTTCTGCCAACTGTTTTTTTAGCCATGGTACATTTGCTTCCTTCCATACATTGCTTTACTTAATGAATAACATCTTAAGTCCCCTAATTAAGAGGTGATTCTGACCCAAAAGGGGGGGGGAAATATTGAATTTCGATTATGCAACTTTTATTTCTGGGGTCAGAATCACTTCTTATTAGACACCAGATTAAGGATCAGGTAGCAAAAATGACATTTTGGTCCAAAAAAATTTTTTTATCAAACCTTTTCTTTTGTCCATAAATTTTTTTTTAGCCTATGAATGTCCTCTAAATAAGATGTAATTCTGATCTGGTGAAAAAAAGACAGAATTTTGAAATCCAATTGCGGATTCTTGATTTTGATTTAAAAAAAAAAAGTTACAATTTACTTACTTACTAAAATTACTTTTTAACTGTTGAAAACAACTTATGTCTGCCCACAGGTTTTTTATTCTATTTATATTATTATTCCATCACTTTTGTTGGCTTATGCCATCATCATCAGCCCTTTTGTTGCACCTGATGATGGTGTGGACCATCAAAAGCCTCAATAAATAGAATAAAATAAATTGTTTAAGATAATAAAAATACAAATAACAATTTTTGTTCACCCAATCAAGAAACTGACCTCGGATTTTAGGAAATTCTTCCCCATTTTTCTGTTGCTCCCCCACCAAGCGACATGAGCTTCACTATTCAACAGTTAAAAATAAAAGTATGTTTGGTGGGTTTAAAAAAATTATGGGGTTATCCAGCATAAATCACCAATCAATGAATCCTCCTCCTTGTTGTAATGTAGATTTAGTAAAAGTAATAACTATTGAAGTTTTTACCTGGCCCACTCACTACCTTTATTCTTTGACTAATGAAGATATATATATATTAATAATTTTAGGACAATAAATGATATTAAGGAAGCAGTTACTATTCTTTTCATGTTTCTACACAGTGGTGTTAATAATTTTTACTCATTTTTGAACCAAGCCTCTCGTGTAGTTTGTGATTTAGAAATAATATTAAGCTTTTACCAATAATGAATATTTTATGCATAAGAGACTGGTGGAGGGGGTTCCTTCCCTTAACCTTCCGACCTGCTATTAGTCAAAGAAAAAATATGGTGCTATAGGCCTTGAACCTGGGAGACCCTAAATTATTAAACTATTAACTTAACTAACTAATAACCATTAAAAAACACATTTCATTTCTTTAGTGTTCAGTGTCATTAATAATAGGGGGACCAGAAAGTAATATAATATCTGCGCATGTCGATATTCGTTTGTCATTTATCAACTCATTGTGTACTTCAAAGTCGTGCCAAAGACATTTTAAGGTTAGAGTGACTTGTTTACTCGTAAATAATTAAATCTTAAATTTTTTTTTGCAGTTTACGGTGAAATGGACAGCCCAATACCAGAAGAGGTACATATCCAGCATTGTATGCTTTTTGAGTTTCACAAGGGTAGTAATGCAATAGTTGCTACCAAAAACATTTGCGATGTTTATCCAAGTGCATTAGATGTTCGTAAATGCCAAAGGTGGTTTTCCAAGTTCAAATCCGGTAATTTTAATTTTTTTGACTCGTATCGATCAGGAAGACCAACAACTTTAGACAATGACATGTTAAGGGCGGAAGTGGAAGCGAATCCGTATCAGACAATCGAGGAACTGTCAAACACTCTTAACCTACCTTGGTCAACCATCCAAGAACATTTGCAGCAGATTGGTAAAGTAAGCAGGGCAGGCGTTTGGGTCCCACATAATCTGTCTGAAGAAAACAAAGCTAACCGGAGTACCACATGCAACTTATTGCTTCAGCGGCACAATACAGAAGTATTTTTTGATCGCTTGATCATTGGAAGTGAAAAATGGGTCCTTTATAATAATCCAAAATGCAAAAAGCAGTGGCTCTCTCCAAATGAATCGCCACAAAGTAGAGCTAAGCCAGGTTTACACCCCAAAAAGGCGCTTTTGTGTGTTTGGTGGAGCATTCACGGGGTGGTTCATTTTGAAGTGCTGAAACGTGAACAAGCTGTCAATGCAGACCTTTACTGTGAACAATTGGATCGAGTAAATCAATCTTTAATTGAAAAGTGCACAGCGATTGTCAACAAAAAAGGTGTTATTCTGCAACACAATAATGCAAAACCGCACTGCGCAAGACGAACCCTGGAAAAAATTAATGAATTGGGGTGGGAGGTATTGCCTCACCTACCGTATTCACCCGATATTTCACCATCAGATTTCCATTTATTCCGATCGCTAAAACATTTTCTAAGTGGCAAAAAATTTGAAAATTTGGATGATGTACAAAACATCATCTCCAGATATTTTGCTCAAAAGCCAATTAATTTTTATCGATCGTGCATTGAAAATTTGCACATTAGATGGCAAAAGGTTGTTGATAATGAGGGTGATTACATCATTGATTAAAAACAAAAAATTTTATCTGTTTTAATTTAATGTAAAAAATAAACGACATTACTTTCCGGTCCCCCTAATACTAATAGTTGCTTATTGTTTTTGAGAATTTCTAAAAACTGGAAAAATTTTGGCTTTGTTTAAGAAAACCTGTTTATGGACCAAATCTATTATAATGTCTCTATTATTGACATTCAATATGTTATTAACAAAATTAGAAGTACTTCATTCCTAAAAATTGCCTACAAACTATAACAGTCAAGTGTAGAAACCAAAATTATTTATTGAGTGAGACTACTTCATTTGTCTCATGGAATCTTATGTTAAATTAAAATAGTATAAATAATCATTTTCAGAATATAAATAACACAATTTCTCTATTTCACAGAGATTTCAAAAAGGCCTCAGCAGTGTCCTTGTTGCAGCTGGTAATTTGAACAGAAATGTAATGACTGTATGTAATAACGAGAAAAGCCTCACCAGTGTCCACATTGCAGTTATGTAACAGTTGGAGCTGGTAATTTGAAAATGCATGTAATAGCTGTTCACAAAGGATAAAAACCTTACCAGTGTCCACATTGCAGTCACGTAACAGCTAAGGCTAGTAATTTGAACAGACATGTAATGACTAGTCACAATGGAGAAAAACATCACCAGTGTCCACAGTGCAAGTATAAAGCATCACTAACTAGCTGGTCATATAAAAACACATGTAATGACTGTCTCCAAAGGAGAGAATCCTCACAAGTGTACATATTGCAGTTATAAAGTAGATCGATTAAATAATTTAAAAAGACATGTGATGTCCAACCATAAAGACCTAAAGTTACATTAGTGCATTCATGGCAGATATTATAGGCCTGTTTCACACTTAATCAAAGCTGTCGTTTAAACGATGCCGTGTACACTATAATCGGGGCGGAGAGTGCAAAAGAACAACCCTCAGTGTTGCCAGAACAACCAAGCAAAGAACGTGACTAGTGGCGGAGTACACATCTAAACGCCACGTGTCGTTTGCAGCTTCTATGATTATTTCCTGGTTTTGTCCTTGTTTTTATATTAAATCAGTTCAAAGTTTTTTATCGTGGCAAAAGTTGATCTTGCAGTACTGATTACATTGTGATAAAACAGAAGAATCTTATTAGGACAGAATCCAAACAAGGAGTGCTTGGGTCGAGTTTTATTAAGTGTTAAATGATGGTTTTGAAGAGTTGGTACACAAGACAGAAACGAATATGGTAAGTGAAATACTACATTTATTAAATTAAATACAAATTAATTTTTTTTTAAGTGAATACAGTAAAAACATATCACCAATTAATGCACTCAAAATACAAAGAAACCCACAAAAAACCTGATAAACACATTTTTTTTTTTAATCTTAGAAAACTTCCATTTTATTGAGCCAATTGACGTTAAAAAAATAGTCTATCATAATTCTTTTTATGTTATTGGCTGAAAGTCCCCCATGCATGCATTCACTTGTTCTTTTTATACTTTGAAATCCAGTTATCGAGAGGGTATCCTCTGGGTTTTAACCTTCTCTTTCAAGAACGAAGTTGTGTAAAACTACTCAAGACTTAACAATATTAATGGCGAAATCGGGATTGCTCATTATTCCAAATGAACACTACATACCTTCTAGCTTTCGAGAAGCGATAGTGAGCAACTGTCAATTGATGTCCAGCCAACGGTCGGAGAAGGTTTTTGTGCCACCCGAACGCTTCATAAGCGACTTTTTGTTGTAGCAGGAAGATATTTATCTTCAGGAAGCTCATTGTTCAGCAATGATTTCCACAAAGAACATTCTTGAAGTTTGAATCACTATCTTTTCCATAACTGCCGACTTCAATGTAGCTAAATCAGTATTGTCAATCTGCCGCATCCATTCGTACTATAGACGATAATCCTTTGTAGTTGTAATAAATTGATGGACAATATGAATGTGTTTTCCATCAACAGCTCCAATGCAATGAGGGATATTAGCGTTGTTGTTTTTTTTCAAAATTTCCAGCAATTTTTTCCCATTGCTCTGTCATAATATTATTATAAGATAAAATCTCGTTAGTTATATTTTGCTCTTGTAGACTCCTTGAGTGATGAAACCTCTCAGAATGTCCAAAGTTTTGAACATTTTTCTTATCTTGATGTCACGTTAGCTCATCAGGAAGTGTATATTTCAGGAGTTAGGAATTTCACTCTTCCATAAAATAAATGATTTCTTTAATATTAATGTTTAATTTAGTTTATGAGATACCAGCCCAGTTGAAAGTTGCAGGCGGTATGAGAACTTTACTTATTGAATATGTTGTATATTTTATCTTCTTTGTATGAATACAGAATTAATTTAAAACATTAATGGTTAAAAGTATTGTTCAGATTTTTTAAAAAAATTTTGCTTTGTTTGCCCAATACAACTACTCCGTCTGTTACAGAATATCTTTTAAAATATAACGTTTTTCTGTTTTCCCAACCAAAAAGACACTTCTGTATGAGGATTTTACCTAGTGACCACATTTTACCCAATGATGTCTTCAATTATTATTATGAGTTAATAATAGTAACATGAAATTTCTTTTACAGGTAAAGCTGTCATGAAGAGATAAGTAAATGTTTGAGATTTCTTCCAACGGAGTGAGAACAATACTTCGATCAGGGAGTGTGAGGGAGCCACACAAAACCTATATTTACGACAAACAGCTGCAATTAAAAAAAAAACTATGGAAGGCTGGCCCACTGAGAACCAGTGCTGTACCGAGGGTGAGGTAAAAAAGGCGCCAAAACTGGAATTGGGTCACGAAACCTTTCAGTTTCAGAGAATTTCCAAAGTTTTGAACATTTTTCTTATCTTGATGTCACATTAGCTCATCAGGGATTGTATATTTCAGGTCCTAGGAATTTCACTCTTCCATAAAATAAATGATTTCTTTAATATTAATGTTTAATTTAGTTTATGAGATACCAGCCCGGTTGAAAGTTGCAGGTTTTTATTTTACTTGATCGTTCTACTCTACAAGAATCAACACTGTCACTGTTTTTCATCTCCTGACCAATTAGACAGAGGCACATTATCGCCCACGCATCATACCACCATTCTTTCTTGCACTCCAAGCCTGTGTTCACATGAGCTGAAAAGCTCAGCCAATTTAAATGGAATTTCTAACTCATTAGGACTTCTTAATCGATAACATAGCACATTAGTTGAAATTTTAAGAACATTGAAAAATAGTAACTTAACAAATATAAATATAGTAAACAGACTTATACTTGCTACAATTGCTGATAATATTACTTATATTATTATAAAGAAAATAGTGATATAAATAACAATTTATCATGATGAAAAGAAAATACTACAAGAGATTATTAAAACTCAAATTGACAATGAGAAAGAAAAAAGGACTTAACACAAATCGTGAAGGCAAACCTGATTTTGATGGCAAACAAATACTTATAAGAACAAGTAATCATAAATATCATGAAAATGTTTATAAACCAGTTTTACAGTATAGAGATAAAAGACTAATGAAAACTGCTCTTATTAATCATATAAAAAGACCTAGAAAGAAACCATTAAGCGCTTCAGATGGAAATGAAGGCACATATACTACTTCTGATTCAGATGACAATAGCCACTTTGAAAGTTACGTCTGTAACTTAAGTCTTTAAGAACTACACCCGTAGTGATGCATTTCTCATTGAGAAATTTAAAAGTTATTGAAAATTATTATCACAATTTGACTGCCTATCCTATAATTGTAAACATTATCAATAATGCAAGGAGTAAAATTAATTTGGTAAAAACTCATAATCATAGGGTTCTAATCAAGGCATCAAAAACTGACTGCTATAAATAAATTCTACCAATTTATAATCACTTTGTAAACTATAACTATATGATGACATCTATCAAATCGCCATGGGAAATGTAATATTTATTCCTAATATTATACTAGAACCTTCAGTTTTTATGTAGACTCTATACTCTTGTACTTTATATGCGAAATCATTCCTATATTTTTCATTATTATGTGTTTATCATTTACTATAAATATCTCAAACAATATATATATCACAGTCTGGTATCACCCTTCAGCTCCAGGAGTGCAGAACCTGAAAAAGGGAGGAGTAATGGAACCTGCCACACCCTGTCTCAAGCGGAGTCAAAAATCCTTTGGATAACTAGCTATATATAAGCTTCCCTTCGTTTTATACTCGCTCTCATTCTTATTAACCCATCTAGCATGTTATTTTGATTGATATCTGTACTGTATTACTTGTAATTGTTGTTATTCATAATAAACTTTTTTTTTTTAAATAAGGCTTCTCTTGTTTGGGATCATTTAACTGTCAGATACATTACGCTCCTTATTCCAGCCTCATGTGAATGAATGCTCATACAAGAACGATCTATACTGTGTAGTGTGTAGGCAAGGCGCTATAGTATCTTTTAGTCGTTCCTCGTTCATAGGATCAGCTGTGTTGTTACTTTGTCATAATTATTTTTATATATTTTCGCTCTTTTCTTGAACAAAACGTACTGGAAAAGAAATATAATTTTGTAATATAATAACTGGGATAATGACTAAGTACTGTAAATAATTTTATTAATAAAAAAACTTCTAGGGTGAAAACCCCATCCAGTGCACAGTTTAAAAAAAATGAGAGAACAGAAGATTGAAAATATAAAGAAAAATATAACACCGAATGATATTATTCTTAAAAATCATCTACATCTCTAGTTCATACATCACAAGCTTAACAACTGAATTGAATCCGCCTTCTATAAGTAGTCATGTTTCATGTGGAATTGAAATAGAAGAGAAAAGTACAATTGAACATCAAAACCAGGAAATTGAGTAGCAATGTGATAGATTGGCAAGAAAGTAATTTCGGTTTTTTAGTGTGAAATAAAAGACTACTTGCTTTTCACTACTTGGCCAGTTTTCCTGCCAGTTCTTTCCGATCAAACACATCAGAAAAACTGACTGACACAGCTGTATGGTTAAAAAGGAAAATGACCAGAGAAATGAAAGGAATATTGATTTTAAGTGAATAACAGAATACTGTTGCAATAGAGTTGATTTGTGCTGCCCTGAAAATATGTTTTTAGACACAGAAGTACAGATATAACCCAAACCATTCCTAATGCACTTTAACAAATAAATAAGTAACAAGATTGAAATTTACTGATCTGGAATATTTACTTTAAAATTTTTAGTTTGTTTAAAATGAACAGAAGTGTTGGATAACAATTATTTAAACAAAGAAAAGATTTACCATTTAATTAAATATTTCCTTTATCTTATCGATTTTATATAAAATCTCTGACTTGTTATTTATTTTTTAGATGTGAACCAATCTATAGTTCATATAAAAGAAGAAATGATTGAAGAAGAAACTTCAGCCCCTGATGTCACTATTAAGCAAGAGGGAGAGTTGTCTGAAGGAGGATATCAGCATTATAATAGTAAGACAGATTTTATAGAATATAAATACAGAGTTATACTTTTATATTATTGTTTTAATGGTTTAATGTAGGATAGTTGATATCTTGTGACTTAGTTTTTATTTTATTTTCTGTTAATGAACCCTGCAGACATTCCAGGACTTAATTATTAAAAAAGTTCAAGCTGTTTAATACTTTTCCCTTGTGAGATGCTCTCTCCTCAAAACTCACTGCTTAAGCGGCAAGTACACATTCAATATACAAGATGGTGCATTGATGCTTGTTCATGAATGCTTCTGTGAACTGTTATTAACAGGTTTTTATTTGCATTAATTCTAAAGCGTGTGAATAGATAACTGCCCTTCCTCAACCTAACCATAATCCTTCTTGAGGTGTCTTTATTATATAAGTAACTTTTGTAGAACTTCCTATCACATAATTAAATACTATTTTTCAAACATCATTTCACTGATTTTTTTCAAAATCAAAAACACTCTTATGTGCCTGTTTGCATGTACTGTTTTTTTTTTAGTCTCCTGTTAATTAATTACTTTTTATGGAGGTCCCCAGGTTTAACTGTTTTTGTTTGGAGCTATGGTATGATATACCATTCTCATAGCTTGTAAACTGCGGAGAGACCCTGTTTCTATCCCTTGCTTACCCAAGGATTATTTTCTTCAAATGTTACAGTTCACTTAGCCTAGAGGTAACAACGCTTAGCACCTCAGCACCACCTACCAGCTATGACGACAACCTTGGGTCGGCCCTGCCGTTTAATGACTTTTTTTTTTTTGCTCCATGGATTTATTTTACAACAAAACCCTTTATTTTCTGATGCATCACACATGACTTAATTTTTGCTTGCCTTCTTCAGCTTTAATACTTCTCTAAATATTGTAGGATTACAATAATAAATTTACAAAAACTGTTAGCTGTCAAAAATACTATTATACCTTTCAATAACTAGCCTGTCCACACTGTTGGCCGGATGCCTCATGGCCCAATTAGTTTTCATGGCCACAGATATATTTTAATGACTATTATGATTAGAAAATTAGTTATTTATTAGATTGAATTTAATGAGTGGATTTTATGTTGAGATTTTTTCGAATGGGAACAGTATTTTGACCTGACCCAAGAACACGCCCCCCCCCCCCCCATCGCTCTCCATTTAGCCCTTAAGTCTGAGTTATGTTAGTCAGAGGCCATGAATTATATTTTTAACATCATTATAATTATTATTTTATGATAATTTTATTTTAATACATCATACTATTCTGTACATGCTTCAAAACAATGGTGTTTATAATTCTTACTCGACGATGAGTCAGTGCCCTCTCGTGTTGTTTTCGATTCATAAATATTAAACAATACTAAGCTTTCACCAATAATGAATATTTTATGGATTCTTGTTTACAGGTGAGCATACCCAGGTGAAGCAGGAGGATGGCCTGATGATCACCGATGATGATGACAGTGGTAAGTGCTATTGCTTTCATGTAAATTGATCTCAACTCTAAAAAGAAAATCTGAGTTATATTTTTTTTTCTGCCAACTGTTTTTTTAGCCATGGTACATTTGCTTCCTTCCATACATTGCTTTACTTAATGAATAACATCTTAAGTCCCCTAATTAAGAGGTGATTCTGACCCAAAAGGGGGGGGGAAATATTGAATTTCGATTATGCAACTTTTATTTCTGGGGTCAGAATCACTTCTTATTAGACACCAGATTAAGGATCAGGTAGCAAAAATGACATTTTGGTCCAAAAAAAATTTTTTATCAAACCTTTTCTTTTGTCCATAAATTTTTTTTTAGCCTATGAATGTCCTCTAAATAAGATGTAATTCTGATCTGGTGAAAAAAAGACAGAATTTTGAAATCCAATTGCGGATTCTTGATTTTGATTTAAAAAAAAAAAGTTACAATTTACTTACTTACTAAAATTACTTTTTAACTGTTGAAAACAACTTATGTCTGCCCACAGGTTTTTTATTCTATTTATATTATTATTCCATCACTTTTGTTGGCTTATGCCATCATCATCAGCCCTTTTGTTGCACCTGATGATGGTGTGGACCATCAAAAGCCTCAATAAATAGAATAAAATAAATTGTTTAAGATAATAAAAATACAAATAACAATTTTTGTTCACCCAATCAAGAAACTGACCTCGGATTTTAGGAAATTCTTCCCCATTTTTCTGTTGCTCCCCCACCAAGCGACATGAGCTTCACTATTCAACAGTTAAAAATAAAAGTATGTTTGGTGGGTTTAAAAAAATTATGGGGTTATCCAGCATAAATCACCAATCAATGAATCCTCCTCCTTGTTGTAATGTAGATTTAGTAAAAGTAATAACTATTGAAGTTTTTACCTGGCCCACTCACTACCTTTATTCTTTGACTAATGAAGATATATATATATTAATAATTTTAGGACAATAAATGATATTAAGGAAGCAGTTACTATTCTTTTCATGTTTCTACACAGTGGTGTTAATAATTTTTACTCATTTTTGAACCAAGCCTCTCGTGTAGTTTGTGATTTAGAAATAATATTAAGCTTTTACCAATAATGAATATTTTATGCATAAGAGACTGGTGGAGGGGGTTCCTTCCCTTAACCTTCCGACCTGCTATTAGTCAAAGAAAAAATATGGTGCTATAGGCCTTGAACCTGGGAGACCCTAAATTATTAAACTATTAACTTAACTAACTAATAACCATTAAAAAACACATTTCATTTCTTTAGTGTTCAGTGTCATTAATAATAGGGGGACCAGAAAGTAATATAATATCTGCGCATGTCGATATTCGTTTGTCATTTATCAACTCATTGTGTACTTCAAAGTCGTGCCAAAGACATTTTAAGGTTAGAGTGACTTGTTTACTCGTAAATAATTAAATCTTAAATTTTTTTTTGCAGTTTACGGTGAAATGGACAGCCCAATACCAGAAGAGGTACATATCCAGCATTGTATGCTTTTTGAGTTTCACAAGGGTAGTAATGCAATAGTTGCTACCAAAAACATTTGCGATGTTTATCCAAGTGCATTAGATGTTCGTAAATGCCAAAGGTGGTTTTCCAAGTTCAAATCCGGTAATTTTAATTTTTTTGACTCGTATCGATCAGGAAGACCAACAACTTTAGACAATGACATGTTAAGGGCGGAAGTGGAAGCGAATCCGTATCAGACAATCGAGGAACTGTCAAACACTCTTAACCTACCTTGGTCAACCATCCAAGAACATTTGCAGCAGATTGGTAAAGTAAGCAGGGCAGGCGTTTGGGTCCCACATAATCTGTCTGAAGAAAACAAAGCTAACCGGAGTACCACATGCAACTTATTGCTTCAGCGGCACAATACAGAAGTATTTTTTGATCGCTTGATCATTGGAAGTGAAAAATGGGTCCTTTATAATAATCCAAAATGCAAAAAGCAGTGGCTCTCTCCAAATGAATCGCCACAAAGTAGAGCTAAGCCAGGTTTACACCCCAAAAAGGCGCTTTTGTGTGTTTGGTGGAGCATTCACGGGGTGGTTCATTTTGAAGTGCTGAAACGTGAACAAGCTGTCAATGCAGACCTTTACTGTGAACAATTGGATCGAGTAAATCAATCTTTAATTGAAAAGTGCACAGCGATTGTCAACAAAAAAGGTGTTATTCTGCAACACAATAATGCAAAACCGCACTGCGCAAGACGAACCCTGGAAAAAATTAATGAATTGGGGTGGGAGGTATTGCCTCACCTACCGTATTCACCCGATATTTCACCATCAGATTTCCATTTATTCCGATCGCTAAAACATTTTCTAAGTGGCAAAAAATTTGAAAATTTGGATGATGTACAAAACATCATCTCCAGATATTTTGCTCAAAAGCCAATTAATTTTTATCGATCGTGCATTGAAAATTTGCACATTAGATGGCAAAAGGTTGTTGATAATGAGGGTGATTACATCATTGATTAAAAACAAAAAATTTTATCTGTTTTAATTTAATGTAAAAAATAAACGACATTACTTTCCGGTCCCCCTAATACTAATAGTTGCTTATTGTTTTTGAGAATTTCTAAAAACTGGAAAAATTTTGGCTTTGTTTAAGAAAACCTGTTTATGGACCAAATCTATTATAATGTCTCTATTATTGACATTCAATATGTTATTAACAAAATTAGAAGTACTTCATTCCTAAAAATTGCCTACAAACTATAACAGTCAAGTGTAGAAACCAAAATTATTTATTGAGTGAGACTACTTCATTTGTCTCATGGAATCTTATGTTAAATTAAAATAGTATAAATAATCATTTTCAGAATATAAATAACACAATTTCTCTATTTCACAGAGATTTCAAAAAGGCCTCAGCAGTGTCCTTGTTGCAGCTGGTAATTTGAACAGAAATGTAATGACTGTATGTAATAACGAGAAAAGCCTCACCAGTGTCCACATTGCAGTTATGTAACAGTTGGAGCTGGTAATTTGAAAATGCATGTAATAGCTGTTCACAAAGGATAAAAACCTTACCAGTGTCCACATTGCAGTCACGTAACAGCTAAGGCTAGTAATTTGAACAGACATGTAATGACTAGTCACAATGGAGAAAAACATCACCAGTGTCCACAGTGCAAGTATAAAGCATCACTAACTAGCTGGTCATATAAAAACACATGTAATGACTGTCTCCAAAGGAGAGAATCCTCACAAGTGTACATATTGCAGTTATAAAGTAGATCGATTAAATAATTTAAAAAGACATGTGATGTCCAACCATAAAGACCTAAAGTTACATTAGTGCATTCATGGCAGATATTATAGGCCTGTTTCACACTTAATCAAAGCTGTCGTTTAAACGATGCCGTGTACACTATAATCGGGGCGGAGAGTGCAAAAGAACAACCCTCAGTGTTGCCAGAACAACCAAGCAAAGAACGTGACTAGTGGCGGAGTACACATCTAAACGCCACGTGTCGTTTGCAGCTTCTATGATTATTTCCTGGTTTTGTCCTTGTTTTTATATTAAATCAGTTCAAAGTTTTTTATCGTGGCAAAAGTTGATCTTGCAGTACTGATTACATTGTGATAAAACAGAAGAATCTTATTAGGACAGAATCCAAACAAGGAGTGCTTGGGTCGAGTTTTATTAAGTGTTAAATGATGGTTTTGAAGAGTTGGTACACAAGACAGAAACGAATATGGTAAGTGAAATACTACATTTATTAAATTAAATACAAATTAATTTTTTTTTAAGTGAATACAGTAAAAACATATCACCAATTAATGCACTCAAAATACAAAGAAACCCACAAAAAACCTGATAAACACATTTTTTTTTTTAATCTTAGAAAACTTCCATTTTATTGAGCCAATTGACGTTAAAAAAATAGTCTATCATAATTCTTTTTATGTTATTGGCTGAAAGTCCCCCATGCATGCATTCACTTGTTCTTTTTATACTTTGAAATCCAGTTATCGAGAGGGTATCCTCTGGGTTTTAACCTTCTCTTTCAAGAACGAAGTTGTGTAAAACTACTCAAGACTTAACAATATTAATGGCGAAATCGGGATTGCTCATTATTCCAAATGAACACTACATACCTTCTAGCTTTCGAGAAGCGATAGTGAGCAACTGTCAATTGATGTCCAGCCAACGGTCGGAGAAGGTTTTTGTGCCACCCGAACGCTTCATAAGCGACTTTTTGTTGTAGCAGGAAGATATTTATCTTCAGGAAGCTCATTGTTCAGCAATGATTTCCACAAAGAACATTCTTGAAGTTTGAATCACTATCTTTTCCATAACTGCCGACTTCAATGTAGCTAAATCAGTATTGTCAATCTGCCGCATCCATTCGTACTATAGACGATAATCCTTTGTAGTTGTAATAAATTGATGGACAATATGAATGTGTTTTCCATCAACAGCTCCAATGCAATGAGGGATATTAGCGTTGTTGTTTTTTTTCAAAATTTCCAGCAATTTTTTCCCATTGCTCTGTCATAATATTATTATAAGATAAAATCTCGTTAGTTATATTTTGCTCTTGTAGACTCCTTGAGTGATGAAACCTCTCAGAATGTCCAAAGTTTTGAACATTTTTCTTATCTTGATGTCACGTTAGCTCATCAGGAAGTGTATATTTCAGGAGTTAGGAATTTCACTCTTCCATAAAATAAATGATTTCTTTAATATTAATGTTTAATTTAGTTTATGAGATACCAGCCCAGTTGAAAGTTGCAGGCGGTATGAGAACTTTACTTATTGAATATGTTGTATATTTTATCTTCTTTGTATGAATACAGAATTAATTTAAAACATTAATGGTTAAAAGTATTGTTCAGATTTTTTAAAAAAATTTTGCTTTGTTTGCCCAATACAACTACTCCGTCTGTTACAGAATATCTTTTAAAATATAACGTTTTTCTGTTTTCCCAACCAAAAAGACACTTCTGTATGAGGATTTTACCTAGTGACCACATTTTACCCAATGATGTCTTCAATTATTATTATGAGTTAATAATAGTAACATGAAATTTCTTTTACAGGTAAAGCTGTCATGAAGAGATAAGTAAATGTTTGAGATTTCTTCCAACGGAGTGAGAACAATACTTCGATCAGGGAGTGTGAGGGAGCCACACAAAACCTATATTTACGACAAACAGCTGCAATTAAAAAAAAAACTATGGAAGGCTGGCCCACTGAGAACCAGTGCTGTACCGAGGGTGAGGTAAAAAAGGCGCCAAAACTGGAATTGGGTCACGAAACCTTTCAGTTTCAGAGAATTTCCAAAGTTTTGAACATTTTTCTTATCTTGATGTCACATTAGCTCATCAGGGATTGTATATTTCAGGTCCTAGGAATTTCACTCTTCCATAAAATAAATGATTTCTTTAATATTAATGTTTAATTTAGTTTATGAGATACCAGCCCGGTTGAAAGTTGCAGGTTTTTATTTTACTTGATCGTTCTACTCTACAAGAATCAACACTGTCACTGTTTTTCATCTCCTGACCAATTAGACAGAGGCACATTATCGCCCACGCATCATACCACCATTCTTTCTTGCACTCCAAGCCTGTGTTCACATGAGCTGAAAAGCTCAGCCAATTTAAATGGAATTTCTAACTCATTAGGACTTCTTAATCGATAACATAGCACATTAGTTGAAATTTTAAGAACATTGAAAAATAGTAACTTAACAAATATAAATATAGTAAACAGACTTATACTTGCTACAATTGCTGATAATATTACTTATATTATTATAAAGAAAATAGTGATATAAATAACAATTTATCATGATGAAAAGAAAATACTACAAGAGATTATTAAAACTCAAATTGACAATGAGAAAGAAAAAAGGACTTAACACAAATCGTGAAGGCAAACCTGATTTTGATGGCAAACAAATACTTATAAGAACAAGTAATCATAAATATCATGAAAATGTTTATAAACCAGTTTTACAGTATAGAGATAAAAGACTAATGAAAACTGCTCTTATTAATCATATAAAAAGACCTAGAAAGAAACCATTAAGCGCTTCAGATGGAAATGAAGGCACATATACTACTTCTGATTCAGATGACAATAGCCACTTTGAAAGTTACGTCTGTAACTTAAGTCTTTAAGAACTACACCCGTAGTGATGCATTTCTCATTGAGAAATTTAAAAGTTATTGAAAATTATTATCACAATTTGACTGCCTATCCTATAATTGTAAACATTATCAATAATGCAAGGAGTAAAATTAATTTGGTAAAAACTCATAATCATAGGGTTCTAATCAAGGCATCAAAAACTGACTGCTATAAATAAATTCTACCAATTTATAATCACTTTGTAAACTATAACTATATGATGACATCTATCAAATCGCCATGGGAAATGTAATATTTATTCCTAATATTATACTAGAACCTTCAGTTTTTATGTAGACTCTATACTCTTGTACTTTATATGCGAAATCATTCCTATATTTTTCATTATTATGTGTTTATCATTTACTATAAATATCTCAAACAATATATATATCACAGTCTGGTATCACCCTTCAGCTCCAGGAGTGCAGAACCTGAAAAAGGGAGGAGTAATGGAACCTGCCACACCCTGTCTCAAGCGGAGTCAAAAATCCTTTGGATAACTAGCTATATATAAGCTTCCCTTCGTTTTATACTCGCTCTCATTCTTATTAACCCATCTAGCATGTTATTTTGATTGATATCTGTACTGTATTACTTGTAATTGTTGTTATTCATAATAAACTTTTTTTTTTTAAATAAGGCTTCTCTTGTTTGGGATCATTTAACTGTCAGATACATTACGCTCCTTATTCCAGCCTCATGTGAATGAATGCTCATACAAGAACGATCTATACTGTGTAGTGTGTAGGCAAGGCGCTATAGTATCTTTTAGTCGTTCCTCGTTCATAGGATCAGCTGTGTTGTTACTTTGTCATAATTATTTTTATATATTTTCGCTCTTTTCTTGAACAAAACGTACTGGAAAAGAAATATAATTTTGTAATATAATAACTGGGATAATGACTAAGTACTGTAAATAATTTTATTAATAAAAAAACTTCTAGGGTGAAAACCCCATCCAGTGCACAGTTTAAAAAAAATGAGAGAACAGAAGATTGAAAATATAAAGAAAAATATAACACCGAATGATATTATTCTTAAAAATCATCTACATCTCTAGTTCATACATCACAAGCTTAACAACTGAATTGAATCCGCCTTCTATAAGTAGTCATGTTTCATGTGGAATTGAAATAGAAGAGAAAAGTACAATTGAACATCAAAACCAGGAAATTGAGTAGCAATGTGATAGATTGGCAAGAAAGTAATTTCGGTTTTTTAGTGTGAAATAAAAGACTACTTGCTTTTCACTACTTGGCCAGTTTTCCTGCCAGTTCTTTCCGATCAAACACATCAGAAAAACTGACTGACACAGCTGTATGGTTAAAAAGGAAAATGACCAGAGAAATGAAAGGAATATTGATTTTAAGTGAATAACAGAATACTGTTGCAATAGAGTTGATTTGTGCTGCCCTGAAAATATGTTTTTAGACACAGAAGTACAGATATAACCCAAACCATTCCTAATGCACTTTAACAAATAAATAAGTAACAAGATTGAAATTTACTGATCTGGAATATTTACTTTAAAATTTTTAGTTTGTTTAAAATGAACAGAAGTGTTGGATAACAATTATTTAAACAAAGAAAAGATTTACCATTTAATTAAATATTTCCTTTATCTTATCGATTTTATATAAAATCTCTGACTTGTTATTTATTTTTTAGATGTGAACCAATCTATAGTTCATATAAAAGAAGAAATGATTGAAGAAGAAACTTCAGCCCCTGATGTCACTATTAAGCAAGAGGGAGAGTTGTCTGAAGGAGGATATCAGCATTATAATAGTAAGACAGATTTTATAGAATATAAATACAGAGTTATACTTTTATATTATTGTTTTAATGGTTTAATGTAGGATAGTTGATATCTTGTGACTTAGTTTTTATTTTATTTTCTGTTAATGAACCCTGCAGACATTCCAGGACTTAATTATTAAAAAAGTTCAAGCTGTTTAATACTTTTCCCTTGTGAGATGCTCTCTCCTCAAAACTCACTGCTTAAGCGGCAAGTACACATTCAATATACAAGATGGTGCATTGATGCTTGTTCATGAATGCTTCTGTGAACTGTTATTAACAGGTTTTTATTTGCATTAATTCTAAAGCGTGTGAATAGATAACTGCCCTTCCTCAACCTAACCATAATCCTTCTTGAGGTGTCTTTATTATATAAGTAACTTTTGTAGAACTTCCTATCACATAATTAAATACTATTTTTCAAACATCATTTCACTGATTTTTTTCAAAATCAAAAACACTCTTATGTGCCTGTTTGCATGTACTGTTTTTTTTTTAGTCTCCTGTTAATTAATTACTTTTTATGGAGGTCCCCAGGTTTAACTGTTTTTGTTTGGAGCTATGGTATGATATACCATTCTCATAGCTTGTAAACTGCGGAGAGACCCTGTTTCTATCCCTTGCTTACCCAAGGATTATTTTCTTCAAATGTTACAGTTCACTTAGCCTAGAGGTAACAACGCTTAGCACCTCAGCACCACCTACCAGCTATGACGACAACCTTGGGTCGGCCCTGCCGTTTAATGACTTTTTTTTTTTTGCTCCATGGATTTATTTTACAACAAAACCCTTTATTTTCTGATGCATCACACATGACTTAATTTTTGCTTGCCTTCTTCAGCTTTAATACTTCTCTAAATATTGTAGGATTACAATAATAAATTTACAAAAACTGTTAGCTGTCAAAAATACTATTATACCTTTCAATAACTAGCCTGTCCACACTGTTGGCCGGATGCCTCATGGCCCAATTAGTTTTCATGGCCACAGATATATTTTAATGACTATTATGATTAGAAAATTAGTTATTTATTAGATTGAATTTAATGAGTGGATTTTATGTTGAGATTTTTTCGAATGGGAACAGTATTTTGACCTGACCCAAGAACACGTCCCCCCCCCCCCCATCGCTCTCCATTTAGCCCTTAAGTCTGAGTTATGTTAGTCAGAGGCCATGAATTATATTTTTAACATCATTATAATTATTATTTTATGATAATTTTATTTTAATACATCATACTATTCTGTACATGCTTCAAAACAATGGTGTTTATAATTCTTACTCGACGATGAGTCAGTGCCCTCTCGTGTTGTTTTCGATTCATAAATATTAAACAATACTAAGCTTTCACCAATAATGAATATTTTATGGATTCTTGTTTACAGGTGAGCATACCCAGGTGAAGCAGGAGGATGGCCTGATGATCACCGATGATGATGACAGTGGTAAGTGCTATTGCTTTCATGTAAATTGATCTCAACTCTAAAAAGAAAATCTGAGTTATATTTTTTTTTCTGCCAACTGTTTTTTTAGCCATGGTACATTTGCTTCCTTCCATACATTGCTTTACTTAATGAATAACATCTTAAGTCCCCTAATTAAGAGGTGATTCTGACCCAAAAGGGGGGGGGAAATATTGAATTTCGATTATGCAACTTTTATTTCTGGGGTCAGAATCACTTCTTATTAGACACCAGATTAAGGATCAGGTAGCAAAAATGACATTTTGGTCCAAAAAAAATTTTTTATCAAACCTTTTCTTTTGTCCATAAATTTTTTTTTAGCCTATGAATGTCCTCTAAATAAGATGTAATTCTGATCTGGTGAAAAAAAGACAGAATTTTGAAATCCAATTGCGGATTCTTGATTTTGATTTAAAAAAAAAAAGTTACAATTTACTTACTTACTAAAATTACTTTTTAACTGTTGAAAACAACTTATGTCTGCCCACAGGTTTTTTATTCTATTTATATTATTATTCCATCACTTTTGTTGGCTTATGCCATCATCATCAGCCCTTTTGTTGCACCTGATGATGGTGTGGACCATCAAAAGCCTCAATAAATAGAATAAAATAAATTGTTTAAGATAATAAAAATACAAATAACAATTTTTGTTCACCCAATCAAGAAACTGACCTCGGATTTTAGGAAATTCTTCCCCATTTTTCTGTTGCTCCCCCACCAAGCGACATGAGCTTCACTATTCAACAGTTAAAAATAAAAGTATGTTTGGTGGGTTTAAAAAAATTATGGGGTTATCCAGCATAAATCACCAATCAATGAATCCTCCTCCTTGTTGTAATGTAGATTTAGTAAAAGTAATAACTATTGAAGTTTTTACCTGGCCCACTCACTACCTTTATTCTTTGACTAATGAAGATATATATATATTAATAATTTTAGGACAATAAATGATATTAAGGAAGCAGTTACTATTCTTTTCATGTTTCTACACAGTGGTGTTAATAATTTTTACTCATTTTTGAACCAAGCCTCTCGTGTAGTTTGTGATTTAGAAATAATATTAAGCTTTTACCAATAATGAATATTTTATGCATAAGAGACTGGTGGAGGGGGTTCCTTCCCTTAACCTTCCGACCTGCTATTAGTCAAAGAAAAAATATGGTGCTATAGGCCTTGAACCTGGGAGACCCTAAATTATTAAACTATTAACTTAACTAACTAATAACCATTAAAAAACACATTTCATTTCTTTAGTGTTCAGTGTCATTAATAATAGGGGGACCAGAAAGTAATATAATATCTGCGCATGTCGATATTCGTTTGTCATTTATCAACTCATTGTGTACTTCAAAGTCGTGCCAAAGACATTTTAAGGTTAGAGTGACTTGTTTACTCGTAAATAATTAAATCTTAAATTTTTTTTTGCAGTTTACGGTGAAATGGACAGCCCAATACCAGAAGAGGTACATATCCAGCATTGTATGCTTTTTGAGTTTCACAAGGGTAGTAATGCAATAGTTGCTACCAAAAACATTTGCGATGTTTATCCAAGTGCATTAGATGTTCGTAAATGCCAAAGGTGGTTTTCCAAGTTCAAATCCGGTAATTTTAATTTTTTTGACTCGTATCGATCAGGAAGACCAACAACTTTAGACAATGACATGTTAAGGGCGGAAGTGGAAGCGAATCCGTATCAGACAATCGAGGAACTGTCAAACACTCTTAACCTACCTTGGTCAACCATCCAAGAACATTTGCAGCAGATTGGTAAAGTAAGCAGGGCAGGCGTTTGGGTCCCACATAATCTGTCTGAAGAAAACAAAGCTAACCGGAGTACCACATGCAACTTATTGCTTCAGCGGCACAATACAGAAGTATTTTTTGATCGCTTGATCATTGGAAGTGAAAAATGGGTCCTTTATAATAATCCAAAATGCAAAAAGCAGTGGCTCTCTCCAAATGAATCGCCACAAAGTAGAGCTAAGCCAGGTTTACACCCCAAAAAGGCGCTTTTGTGTGTTTGGTGGAGCATTCACGGGGTGGTTCATTTTGAAGTGCTGAAACGTGAACAAGCTGTCAATGCAGACCTTTACTGTGAACAATTGGATCGAGTAAATCAATCTTTAATTGAAAAGTGCACAGCGATTGTCAACAAAAAAGGTGTTATTCTGCAACACAATAATGCAAAACCGCACTGCGCAAGACGAACCCTGGAAAAAATTAATGAATTGGGGTGGGAGGTATTGCCTCACCTACCGTATTCACCCGATATTTCACCATCAGATTTCCATTTATTCCGATCGCTAAAACATTTTCTAAGTGGCAAAAAATTTGAAAATTTGGATGATGTACAAAACATCATCTCCAGATATTTTGCTCAAAAGCCAATTAATTTTTATCGATCGTGCATTGAAAATTTGCACATTAGATGGCAAAAGGTTGTTGATAATGAGGGTGATTACATCATTGATTAAAAACAAAAAATTTTATCTGTTTTAATTTAATGTAAAAAATAAACGACATTACTTTCCGGTCCCCCTAATACTAATAGTTGCTTATTGTTTTTGAGAATTTCTAAAAACTGGAAAAATTTTGGCTTTGTTTAAGAAAACCTGTTTATGGACCAAATCTATTATAATGTCTCTATTATTGACATTCAATATGTTATTAACAAAATTAGAAGTACTTCATTCCTAAAAATTGCCTACAAACTATAACAGTCAAGTGTAGAAACCAAAATTATTTATTGAGTGAGACTACTTCATTTGTCTCATGGAATCTTATGTTAAATTAAAATAGTATAAATAATCATTTTCAGAATATAAATAACACAATTTCTCTATTTCACAGAGATTTCAAAAAGGCCTCAGCAGTGTCCTTGTTGCAGCTGGTAATTTGAACAGAAATGTAATGACTGTATGTAATAACGAGAAAAGCCTCACCAGTGTCCACATTGCAGTTATGTAACAGTTGGAGCTGGTAATTTGAAAATGCATGTAATAGCTGTTCACAAAGGATAAAAACCTTACCAGTGTCCACATTGCAGTCACGTAACAGCTAAGGCTAGTAATTTGAACAGACATGTAATGACTAGTCACAATGGAGAAAAACATCACCAGTGTCCACAGTGCAAGTATAAAGCATCACTAACTAGCTGGTCATATAAAAACACATGTAATGACTGTCTCCAAAGGAGAGAATCCTCACAAGTGTACATATTGCAGTTATAAAGTAGATCGATTAAATAATTTAAAAAGACATGTGATGTCCAACCATAAAGACCTAAAGTTACATTAGTGCATTCATGGCAGATATTATAGGCCTGTTTCACACTTAATCAAAGCTGTCGTTTAAACGATGCCGTGTACACTATAATCGGGGCGGAGAGTGCAAAAGAACAACCCTCAGTGTTGCCAGAACAACCAAGCAAAGAACGTGACTAGTGGCGGAGTACACATCTAAACGCCACGTGTCGTTTGCAGCTTCTATGATTATTTCCTGGTTTTGTCCTTGTTTTTATATTAAATCAGTTCAAAGTTTTTTATCGTGGCAAAAGTTGATCTTGCAGTACTGATTACATTGTGATAAAACAGAAGAATCTTATTAGGACAGAATCCAAACAAGGAGTGCTTGGGTCGAGTTTTATTAAGTGTTAAATGATGGTTTTGAAGAGTTGGTACACAAGACAGAAACGAATATGGTAAGTGAAATACTACATTTATTAAATTAAATACAAATTAATTTTTTTTTAAGTGAATACAGTAAAAACATATCACCAATTAATGCACTCAAAATACAAAGAAACCCACAAAAAACCTGATAAACACATTTTTTTTTTTAATCTTAGAAAACTTCCATTTTATTGAGCCAATTGACGTTAAAAAAATAGTCTATCATAATTCTTTTTATGTTATTGGCTGAAAGTCCCCCATGCATGCATTCACTTGTTCTTTTTATACTTTGAAATCCAGTTATCGAGAGGGTATCCTCTGGGTTTTAACCTTCTCTTTCAAGAACGAAGTTGTGTAAAACTACTCAAGACTTAACAATATTAATGGCGAAATCGGGATTGCTCATTATTCCAAATGAACACTACATACCTTCTAGCTTTCGAGAAGCGATAGTGAGCAACTGTCAATTGATGTCCAGCCAACGGTCGGAGAAGGTTTTTGTGCCACCCGAACGCTTCATAAGCGACTTTTTGTTGTAGCAGGAAGATATTTATCTTCAGGAAGCTCATTGTTCAGCAATGATTTCCACAAAGAACATTCTTGAAGTTTGAATCACTATCTTTTCCATAACTGCCGACTTCAATGTAGCTAAATCAGTATTGTCAATCTGCCGCATCCATTCGTACTATAGACGATAATCCTTTGTAGTTGTAATAAATTGATGGACAATATGAATGTGTTTTCCATCAACAGCTCCAATGCAATGAGGGATATTAGCGTTGTTGTTTTTTTTCAAAATTTCCAGCAATTTTTTCCCATTGCTCTGTCATAATATTATTATAAGATAAAATCTCGTTAGTTATATTTTGCTCTTGTAGACTCCTTGAGTGATGAAACCTCTCAGAATGTCCAAAGTTTTGAACATTTTTCTTATCTTGATGTCACGTTAGCTCATCAGGAAGTGTATATTTCAGGAGTTAGGAATTTCACTCTTCCATAAAATAAATGATTTCTTTAATATTAATGTTTAATTTAGTTTATGAGATACCAGCCCAGTTGAAAGTTGCAGGCGGTATGAGAACTTTACTTATTGAATATGTTGTATATTTTATCTTCTTTGTATGAATACAGAATTAATTTAAAACATTAATGGTTAAAAGTATTGTTCAGATTTTTTAAAAAAATTTTGCTTTGTTTGCCCAATACAACTACTCCGTCTGTTACAGAATATCTTTTAAAATATAACGTTTTTCTGTTTTCCCAACCAAAAAGACACTTCTGTATGAGGATTTTACCTAGTGACCACATTTTACCCAATGATGTCTTCAATTATTATTATGAGTTAATAATAGTAACATGAAATTTCTTTTACAGGTAAAGCTGTCATGAAGAGATAAGTAAATGTTTGAGATTTCTTCCAACGGAGTGAGAACAATACTTCGATCAGGGAGTGTGAGGGAGCCACACAAAACCTATATTTACGACAAACAGCTGCAATTAAAAAAAAAACTATGGAAGGCTGGCCCACTGAGAACCAGTGCTGTACCGAGGGTGAGGTAAAAAAGGCGCCAAAACTGGAATTGGGTCACGAAACCTTTCAGTTTCAGAGAATTTCCAAAGTTTTGAACATTTTTCTTATCTTGATGTCACATTAGCTCATCAGGGATTGTATATTTCAGGTCCTAGGAATTTCACTCTTCCATAAAATAAATGATTTCTTTAATATTAATGTTTAATTTAGTTTATGAGATACCAGCCCGGTTGAAAGTTGCAGGTTTTTATTTTACTTGATCGTTCTACTCTACAAGAATCAACACTGTCACTGTTTTTCATCTCCTGACCAATTAGACAGAGGCACATTATCGCCCACGCATCATACCACCATTCTTTCTTGCACTCCAAGCCTGTGTTCACATGAGCTGAAAAGCTCAGCCAATTTAAATGGAATTTCTAACTCATTAGGACTTCTTAATCGATAACATAGCACATTAGTTGAAATTTTAAGAACATTGAAAAATAGTAACTTAACAAATATAAATATAGTAAACAGACTTATACTTGCTACAATTGCTGATAATATTACTTATATTATTATAAAGAAAATAGTGATATAAATAACAATTTATCATGATGAAAAGAAAATACTACAAGAGATTATTAAAACTCAAATTGACAATGAGAAAGAAAAAAGGACTTAACACAAATCGTGAAGGCAAACCTGATTTTGATGGCAAACAAATACTTATAAGAACAAGTAATCATAAATATCATGAAAATGTTTATAAACCAGTTTTACAGTATAGAGATAAAAGACTAATGAAAACTGCTCTTATTAATCATATAAAAAGACCTAGAAAGAAACCATTAAGCGCTTCAGATGGAAATGAAGGCACATATACTACTTCTGATTCAGATGACAATAGCCACTTTGAAAGTTACGTCTGTAACTTAAGTCTTTAAGAACTACACCCGTAGTGATGCATTTCTCATTGAGAAATTTAAAAGTTATTGAAAATTATTATCACAATTTGACTGCCTATCCTATAATTGTAAACATTATCAATAATGCAAGGAGTAAAATTAATTTGGTAAAAACTCATAATCATAGGGTTCTAATCAAGGCATCAAAAACTGACTGCTATAAATAAATTCTACCAATTTATAATCACTTTGTAAACTATAACTATATGATGACATCTATCAAATCGCCATGGGAAATGTAATATTTATTCCTAATATTATACTAGAACCTTCAGTTTTTATGTAGACTCTATACTCTTGTACTTTATATGCGAAATCATTCCTATATTTTTCATTATTATGTGTTTATCATTTACTATAAATATCTCAAACAATATATATATCACAGTCTGGTATCACCCTTCAGCTCCAGGAGTGCAGAACCTGAAAAAGGGAGGAGTAATGGAACCTGCCACACCCTGTCTCAAGCGGAGTCAAAAATCCTTTGGATAACTAGCTATATATAAGCTTCCCTTCGTTTTATACTCGCTCTCATTCTTATTAACCCATCTAGCATGTTATTTTGATTGATATCTGTACTGTATTACTTGTAATTGTTGTTATTCATAATAAACTTTTTTTTTTTAAATAAGGCTTCTCTTGTTTGGGATCATTTAACTGTCAGATACATTACGCTCCTTATTCCAGCCTCATGTGAATGAATGCTCATACAAGAACGATCTATACTGTGTAGTGTGTAGGCAAGGCGCTATAGTATCTTTTAGTCGTTCCTCGTTCATAGGATCAGCTGTGTTGTTACTTTGTCATAATTATTTTTATATATTTTCGCTCTTTTCTTGAACAAAACGTACTGGAAAAGAAATATAATTTTGTAATATAATAACTGGGATAATGACTAAGTACTGTAAATAATTTTATTAATAAAAAAACTTCTAGGGTGAAAACCCCATCCAGTGCACAGTTTAAAAAAAATGAGAGAACAGAAGATTGAAAATATAAAGAAAAATATAACACCGAATGATATTATTCTTAAAAATCATCTACATCTCTAGTTCATACATCACAAGCTTAACAACTGAATTGAATCCGCCTTCTATAAGTAGTCATGTTTCATGTGGAATTGAAATAGAAGAGAAAAGTACAATTGAACATCAAAACCAGGAAATTGAGTAGCAATGTGATAGATTGGCAAGAAAGTAATTTCGGTTTTTTAGTGTGAAATAAAACTCAATTATTTTTATACAAAAAATGAATTTCAATAAGTGAAATATCTTCCATTCTGTTGGATGACCTTTTGCCATCTTTATGGTAACTTCATGATACCCTACTCATAGAATGTCTGGTCTGTATCGACTGCTAACTACATAAGATAAATCACCCAATACTCTATTGTATATATATTATGAATTGGTTATAATATGTAGTAAATTAATTTAAACAAATGTAAATAATATTACCAAACCATAAGTCATATCAGTGTAAATATTGTAAACAATAAAAGAGGCCCCTGCAGAGGGCTGGGTGGGTCCTGGTCTAGAACATTCAAGCATCACCCATCCCTGCAATGCTGTTTCTAGATTTGGCCTTCTCATTTATAAAACCCTTTGCATTTCTCTTTCCTAACCTCGCTATGTTTTAGTCCGGCCTTGTCAGACCCCACACTTTCCTAGTGGGATTCTCTGCCTTCGTCTCGCTAAAACTAGCACCTCCTTGGAAGAGATTTCTTCCTTGCGGACGTCGGTCACCTGGGGCCCTACGAACTTTACCTAGTGTAGTGTCTCCTCCAGTGATCCAGCCTACCTTTCTCCGGTTCACCCACGCCTTTGGGATCCGGGTGGTTTTCGCCTACCCTCAGATACGTGGTCATTCCAAGACTACATAAACCACCTACCCTATACCTCTTCTCCTGAACATAGTGCACTGTCGGGGTACATACCTATCAGATATGGAGTCAGATAGTACAGTAGTAAGACCCGTCATGAAGCAATTGTCCAGGTCATAACCTAATCAACCCTCACTTCGTAACTAAGGCTAGGGTAACTAGGTACCCTCCTCGTGACGACATGACATGGTCCTTATCAGCAAAAAAACTCGGCCAAGTGCGATTTGAGTTCATCGTCATTACTGAAATTTTTACCATTTAAGAAGTTTTGTAAACTTCAAAATAAATGATAATGTGATGGAGCAAGGTCGGGGCTGTAAGGGGGATGCAACATCACTTCCCAACCAAGCTCCAATAGTTTCGTACGTGTTGCTAAAGATGTGTGAGACCTCGCATTGTCATGGAGGAACCCAAATATCGAGGTTCTTAACAAGTCCAAGATGTCTTATATGATTTTCAATTGTATGTGATATATTTAACTGTTTTACAATCTCTCACACAGTGAAATGACGATTCGATTCAATTATCATCATCAACTTTAGAAGGTCGGCCAGAACATTGGTCATCTCTCAGTGAAAAATCTCCAGTTTTTTGCCTTAATGAACATAAAAAAGTAAAATGTGTCGAAAATGCTTATTTTTGCACTCCATGTTAAAACTGACAGTTGTAAAGAAAATTACACGGAATTTGTTTCTATAGCAACCTAAAGGTATCGACTACCAAATCTCAAAAGAAAGAAATTGTAACATTGACAAAAGAATAACGAAACAAACATAACACTATCTACTGGTGCAAACCGAAATCACTTTCTTGCCAACACAATAGTTCGATAGATGAATCATTTCCAAGTCCCCAAATAATGATACAAACCCGTCTTGATTGAGCAATGGTTCGTGAGCTGTCAAGGGAAAAGATGCACAGTTAATTTTCCCAGGTTTTACTTTTAGAAAAAATCAGAATGTATGGATCACTGCGGGGTTTCGAGACTGGCAGCATTCAAAGCCTATGTTACCATGTGATGAAAATTGATTATATCATAAAAAAAGTTATGTAGAATAGAAAACTTTCGAATCAAAAATTAAGAAAGGGGGTTTTATTATAGACTATCAATTACGAGAAGAAATTTTAAAAGTTATTTTGGATGCTATTCTGCACTGCTTAAAAAATAAAGACACTTTGAGAGGAACTTGTGAAAAAAATGGTCATCCCAAATGTGGAAAATTTCTGAACATGATAGAATTAATTAGTCATTACGATCTTACTGTGCAGCATATTGAAAATAATAAGAAAACTCAAGTTAACTATTTCTCTCCTTTAATAAAAAATGATATAATTAATATTAGACTGCTAAACTTATTTCAAATAGAAAAATAGTTTTTAATTTTATTTGATAGCACTTCTCACCAGGAACCTATGACGCAAATTATGTGCTATGTTAACATTGATCTCAACACGAATAAATATAGCATTGAGGAAACCTTCATAGACTTTATTGTTGGCACATGAAAAAACTGGTGAAACACTTGCGAATGTCATTGAAAACAAGTCAACATTAGACGGATTAAATATTACAAATATAAGAGGACAATGATATGATAACAGAGCGAATATGGCAGGATCATACAAGGGGGTACTAACCAGGATATTGTGTGAAAACAATATGGCGAGGTTTGTTCCATGCATGGCTCACAGTCTTAATTAAATTGGTGTTCATGCTGCACAAACATCAGTTCAAATAAAATCGTATTTTGAAACAATTCAACAATTGTTTAACTTTTTTGTGAATTCTACTATTGGATGGGATCTTTTAAAGGAAAAATTATTTGATTGTCCAAAAGGCTTAAGTGACACGAGGTGGTCCCTGAAAGCTAACGGGATCAAATCTTTAAGAAAGCAAATGCCTTCAATAATAGAACTTCCTAATGAAATGTGTGATGGACATACATGAGTTACAATAGACTGTAAAAAATGCTCGAATATTGCTAAAATTATTAACAAAATTTGAATTTGTTGCACTATTAATATTTTGAGATACAATATTAGGAAAGATAAATAAAGTAAATTTACTTTTATAAGAAAGAAAAACCACAGTCAAAAATGCCCTAAAAAATGAAATTCAACAGTACCAAAATGATTTTTTTTTTTTTTCCTTCAAAATTTTAGTTTACGTTTCAAAAGTTTAACCGAAATAACAAATATTGAATATTGAGTTTATTATTATAAAGTTTGAAATGTGTCCTTCTACACAATAGGACTAAATATGGTTCTATACCAATTCCTCACTTAACAAAAATGAAAGAATATAGCACCATAGCTTTGGTTTTGGAGAAGATAGTATCATGAACATCAGTGGGTGATTTGTGTGGACTTAAAAATGGTAATTGTAAACCGAAGGTGAGCCCCATCGCCTAGTCCTGTCTATTGTTTGTGTAATTTTAACTCTAAAAAGATAATTGTTTTTGTATTTTCTTCCCTCCTTACAATGCATATGTTGTGCAGTACAAGGAGAAAGCCTCATGTATAATTTGTTGTAAAAATGTTTGAATGAAGGGGTTGAGAAAAAAAAAAAGTTAACTTTCTCCCCAAGTGGCCACACCAAATATCCTTGCTCCTTGTGCCTCTAGGATAGCAGAGACAAAACACACACCTGGGTAAGAAAAGAATGCTATTTACGACCCCTTAGTTGAATGAGAGAGAGAATCATCTTTCCTTCAGTGGATATCAAGCGGGGCCTTTGAAGCAGTTTATAAAGGCTCTTGATAAGAATGGATCATGTATTGCATATATAGGGTAAAAATGCCTCAGACGAGTATAGAAAAAATTAAAGCAAGAATATTTCATGGCCCACGAATAAGTCACCTCATTAAGCATCCTGTGTTCATAAATTCAATAAAATGAGGCTGAGCGAAAAGCATGTTGATTTTGTTGCAGTTGTCGGAAATAACTTCAATTTAAAAGAAACTTAATCATTTGTATTTATCGATTTTGTACTAATAGCTTCATTTTAAACTTCTTTTTCTAATCAAATTAAAGTTTGTTGTACCGTTTTTTTATTTAGTTGCTATGGAGTAGCCAGGGGAAAATTTACAAAAATTAACTATTAGATCTGGAGGTTTGCGGACAGTTCCTTTCTTGGCATGGATTGCTGGAAGTATATTGAGAAAATAACTTTAAGAAACGGTAAATGTATATGCAGCTTTATAGAACAATAATAAATAAAGATTAATTACAACAAAAACCTGCTCGAATGGAGGAAAGCTATTTCTTGGCTGGCATGGGAGTCATTTTTTTTTAATCCCCAGAACATTGTTGAGGGCTTGTTTTCTTGACACTTCATCATATTAATCATCACTAGGGACCTGCCACAGACATTGATGGTCCCTAAACATAGATAAAAAAAAATCTTGAGAGGTTGCCTTATCAGCTTTAATGTCCCGTTTGAAGTCAAAGAACTTCAGTTGGCTTTTGTTAAGAGGGGAATCAGGAATGTTGGAGAAATTATGAGAAGATATGACAATAATAGCAAAAGTGTGTTTATTTTCAAAAACAAATAATAGTACACAGTAAAGCTAAGAAAAATCAATAGCACTAAAAGTTAAAGCATTGTAATGTGTATATTTGTTAGTAATAAAAAACAAAATTCATGAAGATCTTGGGCAGACAGAGGCATCACCACCGAGGTGCTATCAGCTTGGTTTCCTAAACTACTTTTTTTTATTTAAGTAGCAGCTGTTCATTTATCTTCATGAACCTAAATGAACTCTGACCTGAATCATCCACCTAAGAAAAAAATCATTTTCTCAAACCCAGCTCTTGGCTGTTAAAAGTCAGCATTCTAAATACTACTGGGGTGGCTTCTAATAATTGCAATGATTGACTCTTAAGACATATAGACTAAACTAACACATTTTACTATCTTAAAAGTGCTAAAATGTACAACTTTACAAAACATTGAGGTATTTACTAAATTATAATTTTCCTATCACATGGATGGCTGTAATTACTGCAATGAAGGCACTAGTGAAGTTACAGGTCTTTATGCATGTTCATTACATGTTTTTTCAAATCACTAGCTTTTGCTGCTTTATAAATGCAATATGGACACCGGTGAGGCCTCTCTCCATTGTGAACAGCCATAACATGTCTTTTTAAATCACCAGTTTGAACTGCATTAAATTTGCAATGTGGACACTGGTGAGGTCTTTCTCCTTTGTGGACAGCCATTATATGTACTTTCAAATTACCAGCTGTAGCTGCTTTATAACTGCAATGAGGACACTGATGATGCTTTTCTCGATTGTGAACAGTCATTATATGTCTTTTCAAATTACGAACTGTAGCTGTTACAAAACTGCAATGCAAACACTGGTAAGGCCTTTCTTCTTTGTGAACAGCCATTACGTGCATTTTCAAATTACCAGCTATAGCTGTTACATAAAGGCAATGTGGACACTGGTGTGGCCTTTCTCCTTTGTGAACAGCCATTATATGAACTTTCAAATTACTAGCTGTACCTGCACCATAATTGCAATGTGGACACTGGTAAGGCCTCTCTCCTTTGTGAACATTTGTTACATGTCTTTTCAAATGTCCAGCTGCAGCTGTTGCATAACTGCAATGTGGGCACTGGTGAATCCTCTCCTGTGCGTGAACAAACTTTACATGTCTGTTCAAATCGCTAGCTAATTTTCCTTTAAAAATGCAATTTGGGCACTGGTGAGTCTTCTTTGAAATCTCTGTAAAATAGAGAAAATTTGTTATTTATATTCTGAATATGTTGAATTATATTGTTTTAATTTATTAACATGAGATTATATAAGGCTAATAAAATAGACTCACTGATTAAATAATCAATTTTTATAAAGAATAAATAACTAATTTTGTTAATGGCATATTGAATAATATTGAGTCAAGACATTAGATACAATAATAGAGGCATTATAATAGATATGCACCATAAAGGGGTTTAACCCTCCCAATATCAGATGGGGTCTGCCCAGACTCATATGGAATGAGTTTGGAGCAATTAAATCAAGTCAAAAAGCACAAATCACCAAAAAATTAGGTGGGGTCCGAAAGTACCCCACCCGGTATGGTATTTATTGTAATTTTCTTCACCTGATGTTGGGAGGGTTAAAATAGCCAATGAACTTTCCAGTTATGAGAAATTCTCAAAAAACAAGCAACTATTAATGGTACTGATCACTAACGTCAGAGAAATGTATGCCTGGCAATTTCTCTGATTTTCCAGCCAGTTTATTTTTTTTACAACTAATTTATGTTGTACTTCTATACTTTTTTTTGTTACTCTTATAGTTATTGTTAATTTAAAGTAGTAATTTTGAGATGGATTCATCAGAAGATTGGAGATATTCTCCTTTTGATTTTGGACGATGTAAGTAAAATTACATTTAAAAAAAAGATGTAAGTAATATCATGTTTAAAAAAATGACATTGTTGGAAGGTAAATTAGACAACGTGATTTTAATTTACATCTCTAATTTAGTTCAGCATTTGTTTCAAATACATAGCCATGGGAAACATGAGACTGAATAGGAAGGGTATACCATCGGCATTGAAAACCGTTAAGCTCAAACGAGGAGAAAAAATACCTGGTCTTTGACTAATAAAATTAAAAGACCGGAGGGATGTTTTAATATTAACCTCCGAGCACACGAGTGATATGGTGGAGATTGAAACCAGGAGAAAAAAATGCAATAACCTTTACTTATTGCTCAGTACAAGAAATATATGGGGGGGGGATAGGTGATGTTGTTTTATACAGGTGAAAGAACATCTACCCAGCGGTATAAGATTAAGTAATTAGTGTGTCACACCTTACAATTTTTGTTAATTAATTCATACTTGTTATACAAAGAAAACATACAAAATATTTCTTTACTAAACTATATCGAGTAAGTACTCTTTAGGATGGATCCTACGATCCTAACGAAATAGGGTGGATCCTTATTATTTATGCGTGAAATGCCCTGATAATGCAGGCTTTTGTATTGAGTGCGTTTAATTTTATTGTGAATATTGCTAATTTCAAAACTATTATTTTGTTCAAATATTTCCGTTTGGATAATTTAATCTAATTTATGTAGAAAATTATTATAATTGCTATTTCCAAATAATATACATAATTATAGTAAATTTAGTATAAGTATTTATTTTCACATTTTTCTTTTGTAACATTAGAATTTAAAGTTTATACGATCTACATAGATTTGTAAGTTTATAGTTGTATAAGATCTATTCATTGTAATATAGAAATTTTATTTTCTAAATAAATTTCTTTAGTATGAGTTCATAACACAGACAATATGTACAAATTATTTTAATTCAAACTACTTTTCTTCATGTCAATACAACATAACCCAGGTAAAAATTTGATCATACCGGTAAACCTTTATCAGAAAGCTATTTAAAGACGAGATTGTTCAGACTATTTGGATTATTGCTTGCAAAAGCCTAATACAAATGATTTTTTGAAAGGAAATGTTTTCCTTTTCAACATAATACAGTTATAACAGACAATATTTTAATTTTTTGCAAAGTTGACTAAAATAATTTAAAGAAAGTTTTATCTAATTGAGTTCAAATAATTCAAAAAAAAAAAAAAAATGGTTTTATTGGAACAATTCTTTAATCGATCTCAACATTTATGGCTTCAGTCACAGAGGGAAACTTTATTCTCTGATGATTTTTTTATCAATTTTCTTACATTATGTAGTGTATTTGGAATGTAAAAATATTAATTTTGTATTAATAAATAAGAAACTTTACTAGTGGCCTCAGCAAAGAAACACAAAATAGACCAGATTATACACATACTTTAACCGTTGCAACATATCAACAAATAAGCATTCACATTAATGGTTTGATTAAAACTTTTATGTTAGAAATTCACATGAAATCAATAGCATTTACCATTGTCATCGTCATCATCATCGGTGATCATTGGGCCATCCTCCTGCTTCACGTGGGTATGCTCACCTGCAGATGAGCAAACATGAAATATTCATTATTGGTAAAAGCTTAATATTATGTAATACTTATAAATCAAAAACAAAAAGAGAGGCCTTGACTCAGCATCGAGTAAGAATTATTAGTACCATTGTGTCAAAACATGAACAGAATAGTAACTATTTCCATAATATCATTTATTGTTGTAAAATTATTTATACATTTTTATTAGCCAATGAATAACAACAGTGAGTTGATCAGGCATATAATGAAATAGTTATTACTTATAATAAATCGATAACACGGCAAGAAGGAGGATGCAGTAATTGAGGGACAAATCGGCCCTGCTGAGTTGAGACTAAATTCAAGTTAGTGAACTTCACCACAAGGAAAATTCATTGATTTTTTAATGTCGCTTTTGTTTAGTTTTTCATTGAGTAAAAACTTAAGCAAAAAATTGCAACCAAATGATTAACATTTTTTTTCAGGAATTTTATTTTTACTCGGATTTTCAGAATTTATGCTGGATACAAATTACCCCCTACTTTTTTAAACCACTAAAAAAAAACTGAACCACGTCACTGAAACAAAGGTGAATTCCTAAAATTTAACAGCAGGATTCATAATCGGAATGGGCATTCTAAACATTATGTTTTTTTGGGGGGGTTTTTTACCGTTGAATAATAAAGCTAATGTCTTTTGGCAGAAGAAAATTTCCAAAATCCAAGGTTGGATCCTTGATTGGGTGAAAAATCTGAACATTTATAGGTGAAATAAAAACCGTTATTTTTAACAGTTAAAATGTAGCAGTAAATAAATAACAATTTTTTTGGGATCAAAACCACAATTTCTTGGTTAGGCTTATGAAATTCTGCCTTTTTTTCCAACTGGGCCAGAACTTCTTATTTACGGGGCTTTCTCGGAATGAACTGATTGGCTAAAAAAAATGTAAAGATGAAAAAAAGGGTCTGAGGTAAAAATAAAAAATAAGAGTTGGATCAAAATGTTATTTTGCTCCTTGAACATGAAGTTATGTCAAAATAAGAAGTGATTCTAACCCCAGAAAGAAAAGAGCTACATTTACATTTTTTTTTTATTTAGGGCTTTCTTATTTGTAAAAAAAAATTAATCAGGTCTAAAAAAAGCAGTTGGAGGAAAAAAAATTTAAATACGATTTTCTTTTTATGGCGAAGAGCAATTTACATGAAATGATCCTCACCACTGCCATCATCATCACCGGCTCATCCTCCTGCTTCACATGAGAAAGCTCGCCTGTAAACGAGCATCCATAAAATATTCATTATAGGTAAAAGCTTAATATTATTTAATATTTATGAATCTAAAACAATGCGAGAGAGGCCTTGGATCATCAATGAGTAAGAATTATTAACTCCATTGTTTAGAAACAAGTACAGAATAGTATGATGTATTAAAATAATAATTATAACTAAATATAATGATGTTAAAAATAAAATTCATGACCTTTGACTAACTCACCTTAAGCGACTATGTAACTCAGGCAATTAAGGCCGAAAATTGCTGATTAGAAAAAAAATCATATAATTCTTGATTTAGGCACAGTTTCAGAGTATTCTGAACAACATCAAAAAAGGGGGCAGTTTGAAGGCCCCTTTTATGTTTTTTCTCAAATATCTCGAGACCTATCAACTTTAGCAAAAGGTACTTTGTATACAAAAGTAAAGTACATGGCATTTCTTTTAAGAAAGAATATTGTTATGATATTTTTAAATGGTGCTTGTAAATAATCTCAGAAAAAAACGAGTGTTGAGAAATTTAGTAGCTATCCGTGCTTCATGTTTTTGAAATTGAAAGTCAAGAAGGCATCGGACAGAAGCTAGAGAAGTGAACCTCCTGAGAGTCGTCAGTCGTTAGTAAGTCGTCGTTGAGCAGACACTGTTAGAGGAGGTAGCGTGCCCAAGCTGGGCCCCTCATGGTCCTTTTTTCACTTTTCACCAGATGCGACAACAAGACAACTTTACTTTCACTCAGTATGAAGACAGCGAGACATCTTTACTTTCATTCAGCATGAAGACAAATCAGATCAAGCATAAGTGATATGAACAACAAAGATACCAACACGGAGAAGCACTGGCCAGTATAATACAAAATTTTAAGTACGTAATTTGTTTGTATGACAATTTTTAGCTGTTAAATGTGTGTAATAATAAAATCAATATTCCTTTTGCCAAAAGTTTCTTTAAATAATTAACAGAACCCTGAGATAAAGTAAAAGTTATGAATATAAAGTTTTGATATAATTAAAATATGATTATTATTAATAAAAATAAGAAAATATTAGAACAATATATTGTTGTGATATTTAATATTATAGATTTTGTATATCAAGAAATTGAAATATAAATATATTATTCAAAGCATATTGTTGTGATATTTTAATGTTGCGATTTTTGATGGTGTTTTTGAAATAAACTCGGAATTAGCGAGCGTTGAAGAACGTAATAACAATCCGTGGTTCATGCCTATGAAAGTATGAACGTTGTTATTGCCATTATATTAACTATTAATATTTCTAATAAAAATAATATCAATAATTAATATAAACATTTATTTTATAAACTATGTAAATTAAGCAAAGTATGAATATCCAAAACAACTGGCATTGAATAACCAGTTGAAAGATCAATAAGGCAGCGGAGAGATGCAAGATATAGACAACGAGAAGCACTCACTCTTCATCCTGGACCCAGCAGAGGACGAGGCAGCACGAGGAGGGACCCACGCTACGGCCTCGTAGTGCACGAAGAGGTCAGCCCTTTTCACTTTCACCCGGTACACATAGAACAAAGGAGACTCAAGACAAAGAAGAGGATCCGGACCACGCTACGCATCAGACAAAGGAAAAATGCACCGCTCGACAACACAGAGAAACACTGGCCAGTATAAATACGTAAATTTAGTTTTAACAGTATAAATATGTATTTTATTTGTATATCAATTTTTAAATCAATGTTTGTAAATAAACCATTATTCCTTTTGCCAGAAGTTTCCTAAATTTTATTAACAGAACCTTGAAATAACGTAAAATTTAAATATAAAGTTATAAATTATATGAAAAAATATGTATAAATAATAAATATTTGAATAATATATCAAGAAGGTGAAAATAAAAACAATTGAGGATAGAGGAAAAAACAAAAGAGAGAGTTGTTTTATGAGGAGAACACAGAATTATTCTCTCTAGTTTTGGGATCAGCCTGGTATATAAGTATCTAAATCTAGTGATCATGGAAAAACTTTTATAGTATAGTTGTTGTGATGATGAAAACACACACAGCATTATTCAATCTAGTTTTGGAATCAGCCCGTGATACATGTTAGTTGCAAATTGTGTGTCAGAAAAACTTTAAAATTTCTTTTGGTTAGTGGTATTGAATTTAGCAGAACCAAGAAGAGACACTGCACGAAAAGAATTTATTTGTTTTAAAAATAATTGATGAGGATAAAAGAAGAAGAAGAAGCAAAATTATAGACATGTATTTATATATAATTAATATAATTTCTTTAATTTGTAATTAAATTCATCTTTTTGCCAGAATTATTTTTGTAAATAGAACCTAATAATAAATAGTAAATAAAATAAATTTAAAGTAAAAGAATAAAAAATAAAATTACGACATATCTATTGAAAGAACGTAAAAATATATATATTTTTTTCATAGTTAGCTCCATAGAAGGGGATAAAATATTAGTTTATGTTAAAAATTGTCTATCAGAACACTTTTTTTTACCTCTAATACTTGAATTAATGGATAATAATAAAATTTACCAAAGGACATTGTTGCTAAACGTTGTTACCTCTAGGCTAAGTGAACTGTAACATTTGAAGAAAATAAACCTTGGGCAAGCAAGGGATTGAAACAGGATCTCTCCGCAGTTTGCAAGCTACGAGAATGGGCTATCATACCATGGCTCTAAACAAAAACAGTTAAAGTTACAAATGTGATGTTATTGACTTCTTCCTATTACAGATGGAAAAAACAAAAAAAGATACATACAATCAATCAAGATGTCAATATTTTTTATTAGATACTATACTGAAAATTATAGAAAAATGTCAGTTTTAAATACAAACTAATTAATTAATTGCTAATAACTCGAAGATATGCCTATAATTTTCATACCTTTCTAATATTAAAAGGGACCTCCAAGAAAATTTAATTTTTACATGGATCCAGTACATGCAAACAGACACGCAGTTGATAACAAAAGAGTGGTGTTTCTGATACTGAAAATTATGTGTGAAAAATAGTATTTAATTCTGTGATAGGAAGTTCTACAAAAGTTACTTATACAATAAAGACACCTCAAGAAGTAATGTGGTTAGGTTGAGGAAGGGCAGTTATCTATTCACAGGCTTTAAAATTGATGCAAAATAAAAACCTGTCAATAACAGTTCACAGAAGCATTCATGAACAAGCATCAATGCACCATCTTGTATATTGAATGTGTACTTGCCACTTAACCAGCAAGAAATGACAGCAACCCACAAAGGAAAAGTATTAAACAACTTGAACTTTTTAATAATTAAGTCCTGGAATCTTCGTAGGGTTCATTAACATTTAAAAAAAAACAATAAGTCACAAGATATCAACTATCCTACATTAAACCGTTAATACAATATATAACTGTAAGACAATATTCTGATACGTTAATTGATAATAGTATCTGTATCTACATTCAATAAAATCTGTCTCACCATAATAATGCAGATATCCTCCATGAGTCGCCTCTTCCTCTTGCTTGATAGTGACCTCAGAGGCCGATGTTTCTTCTATAATAATTTCTTCTTTTATAGAAACTGCAGATTGGTTCACGTCTACAAAATAAATAACAAGTCAGAGGTTGTATGTATATAAAATCAACAGGATAAAGGAAATATTTAAACTAAATGGTAAATCTTTTCTTAGTTGAGCCATTTAAATAATTATTATTTAACACTTCTGTTTATTTTAAACAAACTTAACATTTTAAAGTAAATATTCCAGATCAGTATTTTTCAATCTCGTTACTTATTTGTTTGTTAAACTGCAAAAGGAATGATTGTACAGACTACTTCAAAGGACTTAATATCACTCAATAGAAAATATATAACTAATCTACAAAGTTATACTTAATCCAATCTGGACATACGAAATAGAGCTATGGGGAGGACAGCAAAAAAATCAAACATCAAGAGTATCCAATCCTTTCAATCAAAAGTCCTGAGAACAATAGTAAATGCCCCTTATTACGTCAGCAACAAAACCCTTCATGACGATCTTTATATCCCTTATATTCTCGAACTCATCCCTTCCAAGTTCATGAAATTCCATAGTAACCTATCCAACCACCCTAATCCCCTAGCATTACGAGACCAGCTAACAAGGCCCTTGACGAGGCAAACAAAGCCTGCAATGTCATTTATGTTCACTTATCTCACTTTGACAGGCACATGTCTTACCTGCTTGTTCCCCAGAGATATAGATAGTCGGGTCACAAGTTGTTCTTAAATAAATAATAAGTAAAATAAAAACAAAATATAAAGCTGACTTGAAATCTACTCTGCAAGAATAATGGGAAAATATTGTCCCTTCGATCAGCATCAACTCGGTATATTCTATGCCTAATACTATAAGGAAAAACTTGCCAGGCTGTCGGGAAACAGCCGGAAGGAGAGATGAGATAAATAGATCAACTGTTGATTTAAATGAAGGACTGAATAATACAGATTTGAATATTATTATAAGAAATTAACTTTAATGTATGGCTTAGTAGCAAATAATAATTTATATTTGTATTGAGAGAAAACATTCAGTCGATCATATTGTTAACATAACATACAAAACTTCTTTTAATCAATTAAGATATTGTTTTCACCGTGCAGTTAAAGGCTATTAACCAAATACTATTAACAACTATTAAACTCACTCCATACCAAAAAAGAAAAAAAGTTATGTAGGAGAAAATATTTAAAAAACAATAATTACCACTATTTTGAATATTATCAGGATAAGTGTCGCCTTTGATCTTCTCTTGCTTAACCACAGTCCCAGTGAGATCTGCAATCAGAGGTAATTGTATTTAGATATTATTTTTCTAGCTGAGAAATGACTATTGTTAACACTGAACAGGTGTTTAGGAAGAGGTTTGTTATAATAATGAATAAACTATTTTTAATCTTAATTAGTTTGTTTAAATGGGATTAACCTGTGACCTATTCCTTTAATAGGAAAAAGTGGAATATCTAAATGTTACCATATTTTTCTATCCCGATCATGAAAGAGTTAACAAATTCGAGTGAGAGTGATACATCTCAGAATTATAGCTTTGGTATTCCACAATTTTTACTTATTAACTAATTTGCTAACAAACCAAAACAAAAACAGTTCCGGTAGACTGTGATATTTGATACACCTTAAACATTTGTGGTGAACTTAGTACAGTACAATAAAGATATTAACTGACGCTTACAAGTGACATATTCTATGGCCGACATGATGCAACAGACAAATATTGCCCCGCCATATTACTGAGAGAGGATGAGTATTGCCCTAGAAAGTTGGAGAATATTTGTGTGGCTAATTATATCTACAATATTTTCATAGACTTAACCAATTGCGTAAACAGAATAGATAATCACCAAGTCAAGCTGCAACAAGAAATAGTCCGACTTGAAATCAGTCAACGTCCCTGTAATAATATTATCTCTTTCGCCAACAGTTCTGAAGCAGCGTACCACATACATGGCTTGTTAGAGCATTAATGTCAAAATAGTTTTGAAATAAACTTTTGCGATATGGTTGCCCATTTTGAGTTGAAATTTTGATCAATAACTCAGAATTATGTGTAAGCATCCAAATTTCAATAATTTATTTCTCATTAAACAAATAATAAGTAAGAAAATAAAAATTCCAGAAAACAATAATTACCACAATCTTGGAAGTTGTCAGCAGAAGAATTTGCTTCAAGGCGCTCCTTATTTCCTTAATTCATTTATATAGCAAATTAACTAGTGCTAGTACTATAATGATATTATAGAATACTTGGATTTAATTTGTCAGAAGGCAGATTAACGTGAAATAATAGGAGCTTCCAACATTAAAAAAAAAAGATATTGTTCAATTGGGTTTGCCACTGTCATACGTTCAAACAATGCATCGCCCTTCTAGATTATGACATGTGCTAGTAGCTACCTTAAACTGCAGATAATACAGAATAAATTCTTAAGAAAAATATCGAATTCACTTAAGCTTATTACCATCTCCTGACTATATAATACCACAGGCATTGAGTATATTTATAACATACTAAAATTAAGCACTTCGAAGGGCAGCAACAATAATTTGGTAAAAAATGTTGTGCTTAGTGTTTCAACTAGGAAGAAGATACATGAAGACATTCTAGAAATTATTCTTACTAGGCGTTTTGTTTCTGTTTTCTTACAAAGGAATAAGCGGATATTTTAGAGGCACTCTGGCAACTATTTTAAATAAGCACGTGTACACCAAATGAAATAAAGAAACCCTCTATGTCTCAATGGTATATTTACCATTTACATTTTTTACTAACTAAAATAAAGTTGAACATGAGGAAATGTCAGTGCAATTAATTGATGTTAATAGCAGCTTAGGGGAAAATCTTCTACTCATTTCACCCTCAAGGGAGTCAACGAACGAACAGTATGAGATTAAATTAATAAACAGTTTCTGAAGCTATGCAAGCTCAAGGAGTGGCTGTACATTGAAATGCTATGGTTAACATATGACAATGTTATTGTAACTTCATTTAAGCCTTTTCACTTCCTAACTACTACTTACATATGTCATAAAATGGTAATCATGTAAATTATCTATGTTTTGAAGTACAAGAATTATTAAATATACATAATTTAACATCAACTTCAATTTAAGAAAATATTAATATTAAGTAAGAGATGTAAATTATACAAGTTACTTACAACAGCCTTCCATCGTTGACAATAGGAAGATATAATTCAAGAATAAAGAATGAAGATGTGACTAAAACAACAACAGCACTAACAGACAGCAGACCACTGGCTATGACCAGGAGAGCCATAGACTCCTGGCCAAAGAGGTAATAGGCTAATATTTATTATAGTTATTGCAATTACATAGAAACATTGAAGTTTTTTTTTCTTTCTTAATTAATTCAGTACTGACATACAATCACAACCATCAAAGAGAATGACATAACGGCATGAGGCCAAAGGACATCCAGATATTGGCTGGTCATATTAACAGATCCGTCTTAATGTATTTATATCTATTTTTTATTTATATATATTTAATTATTTATTCAGAACTAAGTTTTAAAAACAACCCTGTAAACTCCTGTACAAAATTATAATATGACTTCGCATCATTTTTCTATAGATATTTATAATTAAGGCAATCTTTCGCTAACATGATCAACATATTAGAAGGGTAAAGCAAGGTTTATGTTACAAAGATTAAAAACACAAAACTAGGAAAATGTTACAAAAAGTGTTAATGTGAGAATGAATCAAAAACATAATAATGCGTTTTGAAGTTCATCAAGTGTCGTCGGTGCATGATTCAGAGCTCTGATACGCCTTATTTTTAATTCAATATATATGATATGATGATAATAAACAATTATAATTAATAATGAGAAATAATTATATTAAAATGAGAAGCTGCCATGATCATTGGATGTCCGACGTCAAATCAATCGACTGAATAAGTATCTGCGACTCCAGAGTAAACACGCCTTTACAACTACAAAAATTATAGCCATTGACAAGAAACGCAAAGTATAAACTATAAACAATTATTATTATCATAAATAAAATACATTATACTTACGTATACAAGTTATAACAAGCACGTAATTAAATGCAAGTAGAGACGCACTGGGGCTGCAATTGTAGTTTTGAGAAATTATGGCAAATTTAGAAAATGTACATCTTTAAAACCCCCGCATACGACACCCTCTACACAGCGGAAGAACAGGTGCCCAACTCATTAACCTGTACAATTCATGTATCAGGTTGCGATACTTCCCAACAGCGTGGAAACAAGCTATCTTGTTTCCGCTGCGCCAGCCCACAAAGAGAGGCGACCACCCACCCCACTATCAACCGATCGATAGCGATGCTACAGGAAATACAAAAATATATTGTAAATAGATTCACCTGAGGATCTTTAATTATATATAATTATCTGTAAATTATAAGAGGCTATGAAAGAAAAAAAAGAGAGAGAGAGGGGGGGGGTTTACTTTCGCCAATCGGACATCGGAACTGGCTACTACACCCGCGCCCCTAGTAACCTCTTGGTGTTTTGGGATCGCTAATTACTTTCCTCTCTTTATACCGATGCCGATGGTTTATTGATAAAATATGGAAATGGAGGTGGGAGTTTTCTGGTCCAAGAAGATGGTAAATTCCATTTATTCGTGCTGAAGAAGTCAGCACAACAGAGGTAAACAATCTGAGCCCTAGTCCATGTAATATATGTACACCAAATATACCAGCTGTATTATGGATATTTGTTAAATGCCTCTCATCGCAGAACATTTCAAAAGCCAGCATCGTTGGAAATTTACGGTAAAAAATTCAAATACATGACCCGTAATGTTTATAATACGCGGCTGAAAAATGAACCAGTACTACATAAAATTGAAAAACCTAAATTATAAATTGGCGACCAAATACCGAATTCGCGCTAAGATTGTGAAGTATGGTTACTTCATAGAAATGTAAGCAATCTCGCTGTGGCGTCATATTGTAGATCCTACTTACATTTCATTCGCGCTTGATTACAAATAATTCCTTATTGACTAGATGTATTATGCGAATTCTTTCTGTATTAAAAACGAGGTAAAATATGCAAAGCTTTAATTTTTTTTTGGAAATGGATTTTAATTTATCTATTAAAAAATATAGCACATTTAGTGGTGCTTTCAAGACTACTAATTGTACAGTAGGACAGGGAGTTATAAAAAAGTACGATCCTACAAAAAAAACGTTTGGTCACCGTAGGTATAAGGTTCCTGCGCCTTTGTGATAACAAGATCGGTTATAAAGGCTTGTATATTATATATCTATATATTCAGACCTGGGATAACTAATTATATCACTGGAGAGGTTATATCAAATTTATTTTTTATTTGAGGATTGCAGCACAGGATGAGAACTTTGATATGTTGAAGCAGTTATGCTAATCACGACAGTTGGTAGAATTCTTAATTTGAGTGACCCTCTCGTTCATTTTAATGATCTGTATGTCTTTTCTGTGTATCTCCGGTCTGACTAAGAGACCTTCTATTAGAAACCTAATGAGCTAAATAGTTTGTCAAAAATAAAAAACAAAACCGGTTACCAATTTAAAACCGAGAAAGTCTTCCATAACCTCAAAATAAATTAAAGAAAGTAAAATTTTGCAAAATACTCGTTCACTCCCCCCCCCCATCTTGGTGTAGAAAGTTTCGACAATTGGCTTCACTTCTCCGGTATCGTCCCTAGGGTTCAGTTGGACTCCATTTTGTGTAGCTGTAACCGAACTTAGAAACTGTTTGTTTATTTGTTACCAATATGGATTCATTCTTTGAAACTAGTTCGTTAATAAGTCCTCCACCGATTCAGGAGACGGAACAGCTTTCGCTACAGCAGCCTGTAGTTGCACCTGGTACAGCCTTATCAAGTAAGTAATTATATCAAATGTTTAAGAACGTTTAACAAAGCGTTAATTTTTAACACTGAATTTAACAAATCATTCTTGTTTTAATAATAACATCACACTTTTTTTTATATATTTCTTTGGGAGTTCTACATATGTGTACAAAATTATAATTAATTTGTCACAGTAAATTTAAAGATGAGAACTTGGAAGAATGATAATCTTAGTGTTTGGATTCTAGGAACAAATGCCTTATTTATTTGTTTAATTATACTGAGTATTTCTGCTGCTAAAGATACTTTTTGTGATAAATGATAAACTGCTTTTTGGATTCTTGAACAGGTTTCTACAACTCCACTCATTTTCCACTCATAATCTATATTGATCTGCCTTTCGGTTCAGGTTGTTATGCTATACCATAAATTTGAAATTTTACCAACCATAGTCAATTTATTAAAATATGCACAAGAATTTAATAATGCCTCCTTGTACTGTTTGCTTTGCATTGTAAGCCATTATTGTTAGTCTAACATTTGTATTTGTTTTGTTAAAAATTGTATAGACTCAATATGTGTAACTGCCTTTTGTACCATGGGTCATTTGTTAAGGACCAGGCCTTCCCAAAGTATACCTGGTGTGGGGTCAGGGACACTATTTCCACTCCTTTTCAAAATATATCTCAACATAAAATCCACTCATTCGGTCAAATTCTAGTTCAATTTAATAAATAATTAGTTTTCTAATAATGAGAACCATTACAGTATCTCGGTGGGCTTGAAAAACAATTGGACCCTGAGGCTTTCGGTCAACAGTGTGGACATGCGAGTGTTACTGGAAGACATGATAGTATTGTCGACAGCTAACAAATTTTGTAAATTTATTATTATTGTGATCCTAAAATTTTTAGAGAGGCAGGGCCGACCGAAGGTTGTCGCCATAAGCTGGTAGGGGGTGCCGAGGTGCTAAGCGTGGTTAGCTCTAGGCCTAAATATCAACCTCAAATTCGGTTTTCTGAACCAGATTCACTACTTCTTTATTAAAGTAGATACCCATTTATGATTAAGTAAACTTTTATGAGCCTAAGTAAACTGTGACAAGTTCCCTTTATAATTTAAATTCAGATATTCTTTACAATTTTACGATTTCACATCTGGTTACCTAATTTTCATTTTCTAAGTCTTATTGGTTATCTTTTAACAATTCAAGAAAATTTCATAAACAATTTTTTTTTTAAATATAACTTATTAAAAAAGGGCAAATAAGAAACCGAGAAAGTCTTGCATAACCTCAAAATAAATTAAAGAAAGTAAAATTTGGCAAAAGACTCGTTCACTCCCCCTCGTTACGCCCCCATCTTGGTGTAGAAAGTTTCGACAATTAGCTTCACTTCTCCGGTATCGTACCTAGGGTTCAGTTAGGCTCCATCTTTGAGAAACAGTTTGTGTTTAGTTGTCACAAATATGGAATCATTCTTTGAAACTAGTTTGTTAATAAGTCCTGCACCGATTCAGGAGAACGGACCTGTCCTGGTGGCATCTGCTTCAGAAACTTCAGGTATGTTATCAAATGTTTAACACCGTGTTACTTTCTAACAGTAAACTAAACAAATCCTTCTTGTTTGAATAATATCATAACGTTTTTTTTAAATATTTCAAATTATAATATAATCCCATTCTGAAAATGTTGGAGACATTTGGCTGTACCGTCAGTCAAGTGGGTAAATAGCGGGGCACCAGCTGACAGAGCTGACCGGAGAACACATTCGAGTAGAGATTCCCCCCCCCCTTCATAGCTCCTTTAAATTTACAGATAATCATTTACTATTATAGATCCTCAGGCGAATCTATTTACAATTTATTTTTGTATTTCCTGTAGCGTCACTACATTATATACAGATTCTGTTATTTTATAAAAATTATATAATGGAATAAACAAGTATACTGGTACACATTATACGTGACTGGACTGAACGGAGTCTAATTAAGGTGATGGAGTTCACCTTTTTGATCAAACTTAAAACTAACTTACATACTAATTCTTAACCGAATTTTTCCCTGACAGTCTGTTGCCACCGATGCGGGAGGGGTGTTGGGGTCATAGTGTTAAACACTGGGTTGGTTAGGTGCTGCAACGAGTGTAAAAACTTGAAGTGTCTCCGGCGGATGAACTCGCCCACTTACGCCACACCAAGCAGCGGGTGCAGGTAAGCGTCCTTTAACCTCCCGAGAGAGAGATGTATGAGGGACCATTTTTGCATGATCCCAATCTGGATATGTTAAGATTAAAAATGGTCTAATATATTTATAGCCTCTTATATGTTCGGCAATAGTTATTCTATAGTTGGAAAAATAATATATAAATACAATTACTTCTGATTGCATTTCTCACTGGGGTTGTGACCTGAAACGACGCTTAACCTGATCACTTTTGAAAATAGTAGTAATTATTATTTTTTAAATACTTTCTTTTTTTACATAACTTTTTTTCATTTAAGAATAAAGCGATTTTAAAAAGTGATTATAGTATTTGGTAGAAAGGACCTAAATTTTACATTTTTCACATCTTTTCATAATTAAATGGGATCTTCATGTAACTTTTTGCCTTAAACAGGAGACTCAAGAGAACCAAAACACACAGAGAGAAAGAGAGAGATAGAGAGTAGTGAAAACATAAAGTTTCCGAATTTATAAAATATCAATAAAATCCTTAGTATTGTTAATTATAATTAAATAATTATGATAGATACTTAATATATATATAAAGCGATACCCAAATAGAAATGCATTAAATGTATTTAACATTATTTAAAAGTAATATCTTATTACCTTTGGAGATAGACCTTGAAGCTACTAATTAGATGGTATTCATCAAATGTCAATATCATCTAAATGCGACTAACAACAGACTATCTACTTCATGTGACCTAGATTATCTATAGGTCATAATTCATCATTTTTACGGTTCGCTGAGTTTTCCAAAATCTAAAACCCATATGCAATCAACCGTGTGTCTATTTGCATGTACTAGTTGTTGTGAGTCTCCCATGTTATTAATATTCCATGTCACATAGAAATCCCCTGTGGTATTGGAAAGACACAAAAAATATAAGTTTCTCCTCGAAATATTAGTAAGTGTTTATTAACTCACTAAGTGTGTTCATTAATTATTTTTATTAACTTAAATAAGCTAAAGTTAGGTGTATTAAGATAGTAATTAATTAGTGTTTACTGGCTCTGTGTAAGTCGTGACAACGCACATTTCTACATAGCTCTGGTAGCTGGTGAAATATTGGATTGACACTTCATTTGTGATTCGACACATTCATAGCCAATATCAAATCTCCTTAGCTACTACCCTCTCGTAAACATTAGAAAAATATCTCCAGAGTAAACATTCAATTCTACTCTGTTGCCGTTTAGTTTTTTAAAATTAATGATCTACACTTTTGTATTTTTACATGGATAGAAAAAAAGAAATTATTCTGAGACTTCCAATGTCGTCCCATATAGATAAGAACAAAGTTTGCTTTTACAGCATTATATGTAACAGGGCTTTGAGCCCCAATCCCTAAAACTTTAATATATATGTAGAAATATTTATTTTTTAATCCTATTTTATCTAGTTCTTTTGTGCGATTTATTTTATATATTGAACAATATTTCATATTTTAAATAAAATACCATAAATAATAGAATTTGTAAGTAGACACACATTTCATTTATTTAGTGTTCAGTACCATTAATGGTTGCTTTTATTTTCAGGGTGTTTAGAACGAATTACTGCAACTCGAGCTGAAGCTAGTCATTTGATAAATAGTGACAGAACAACTGCAGTAACATTAACTGTTAACATAGGGGAGGAGCCTCACAAGTGTACATATTGCAGATATGTAGCAGCTACAGCTGGTGACTTAAAAATCCACATAACCTATGCTCACGATAGAAAGCAGTTTCATAATTCCCATTCAAATAACGGTTATAATGCTGCAAACGGTAGAAGTATGGAAAGAGGTCTAACATCCATGTTTAAAGGCCTCAAACTGAATGAAGGAGAGAAGCCTCACAATTGTACCCATTGCAGTTATAAAGGAGCTACAGCTTCTGATTTGAAAATACACATAGTGGATGTTCACAAAGAAAAGAAGCCTCGCAATCGCCTTTGTGAAACTGCAAAAGCTAATAGTTCGGGTAGTGATGTAACAGTCATGTACAGAGACCTCAAAATAAATACAAAAAAGAATCCGTACGTTTGTTTGCGATGCCGTTATAAAGCAAATAAACCTGCTCAATCGGATATACCTTACACATGTCCATATTGCGGTTTTAAAGCACTTACACCAGTCGATTGCTAGAAGTTTGGAAGGAAAAGTCACATCCATGGTTGGCGACCTGAAACTAAATTAGTGTTTTCATTGCAGTGATTATGGACACTTGTGTGATATAATATAAGTGAGTGATACCTCTAGATAGATTCCAATGATATAACTTATAGGCTATGGATTTGTATACACTTAATTTACATTATTTTTTTTAATACTTTTCTTAAATAAACCCACTTGCTATTATTATTGTCTTATTTGTATGATTTCTCCTCCATTCCACACTGAAAGCAATTATATTATGCTCAGCATCAGCCATCTTCTACAGGGCTATAGGTAAATTCCTAGAATGCAATAACCCCAGCTTTCGCACTATAGCAAAGGTATGGGCATAAAGTAATATTTCTTTAAGGTATTCTGGATGTTGAATGCCTTGCTATATTTAGGTTTAATTTGTAGTAATGATGATTAAAGAATAGAATAGCTTTATTGTATAAAGGTAATATCTAGGGCTGTCGTGAAGTAGCGGATGTCAAGTGAGTTATCGACTGCACCTACAGATCTTTTTTGTGGTGGTCTATGTCATGTGGATTCAGTTAAGTCTGATTCCTTGCATAAGGAAGAATATGAAAAATGTGAAATTCAAGGTAACATCATTTTGTTTGTTAATTTTCACTAATTTGATTAGTCCAGTTTTTCCTTTTAATGTTTACTATTTAAAAAATGGTGGTATGTCTATTTAACCTTTTTTCACAACTGCCATTCATTCAGATAGAAAATAAGGTAAGTCATCCTAACTGTAGTTTCTTTATTAGTTGAAGAAATTTAGTATAAACTTTTATTTTATTTATTCTCTTTGCGACTGTTGGTGGTCAAAGGCTCAACATGAGGTACCTACCTACCAGCCATTTAATTAAGCTTGGGGCTAAACTAGACCTGGCACAATTAGTGTTTTTTTTGACAGTGCTAATCTTAAAGCCCAAGGGTTGGAAACAGGCATAAAGGTAGATGAAAGAATGTTTTGGAAGCACACAAAAAACTGCTGGTTTTAAAAAGGGGGGCAGAAAGTCAAATCAAGTTTTTGAGAATGAGGGGACAGGCTGCTTTGCCCAATAGACCAACAACTAATGGAAATAGACTAAGGTTCTTCACCTAAACAGCTTAATATTGCAGAAGGTCTAATGCCATAAGGCAGGGAAGAAAAACAAAGAAATACAGGCCAGGCATACACGACTTCAAAAAAGAAATTCATTTTAGCTCGAACTACAATTCCACTCTAAACCTAACTAATCCTATAAGCCTGATTTTAGGAACCATAATCGAAAAGTGTATTGGAAATATCACTTTATAGAAGCAAACAAAAAAATTTAAGTTTCAAATTTAGTTTTTAAGGTAATTTAAGAGGAAAAAAAGTTTTACTGAATGCATAATTTAAAAAAACACTGACACTAATGGAGAAATATTCTGTTGGAGAGATGTACAATGATATTGTATTGCAGGATTGATTGAATCTCCATATCAAACTTCTTTTAAGAAAAGTTTAAGCAGTGAAAAATAATTCTGAACTCTTTCTTTTCGTCGACGAGGAAAATGTACACATTTCAATCGCGAGTTAAAGAATATTTCAGAAATCTCTATCCTGATCAGTGCACCTTAGCAATAGAACCTCATGGAATTTATTTTATTGATAGATGGTCGGTTTCATGAATTCTATTAAAAATTTTCGGTCATTAAAAATGAACCAATTAATCCATATAATAGAAGAAGGCTGTTGAGTATACTAATTATATCAATACTTTTTAATGGCATAATAAAATTTATTTTCAATAAAACAATTGCATTTTTTGAATTGATAACCGGTGTTTTTGTACACTCCTTGATTTGAATTAAAACTAAAAATTTACTAATATTGTCCAAGGAGTTTTTATTTTGTAAAAGATAGTTTTCTCATAACGTAAGTAAAAAAAACAAGTTGTGCATAATAAGGTGAGTCATGATCAAATGAGGTCAACTCGTGTTAGTTTAAAAAATGTTACAAAATAATAAATTCTTTATGCAATCGCTTTATATTTTGCCAGTATAAACATTATTATAACACTAAAAAACCTGTGCCCTAAAATAATGTTCTATGATGTCATTCCAGTATTTTGGAACTGTTATGAAACTTTAAAAGTGCTCTCCTGAAAAGGCAATGGTTTCGACTCATTTGGTTTTTCACGACTGCCACATATATAAGCTCCATACATACTATGCTCAGGGAGATGAAGCTGTTCCTTCAAGCAATAGGCAATTAAGTTCTGTATAGGTGCATCTATTTCCGAAATATTTAATTAGAAAGGAAAATATTAAATAAATCTTGGATTATATATACAACTTACTACTAAAATGGACGATTATATGAACAAAACTTGGATTGGAGAGGAGGGGTGGAATCAATAATAAATATAGAATACCGGATCAACCGCTTGAACAACTAAAAAAAAAATTAATTGATCAAAATTAATTGTGAAGGTACTTACAGAAAAATGCTAGGCTAAAGGTCTTACTTTTTACACTTGCAAATAAACAAACCAAATTATGTTAATTCATTTTTCTTCCTCAGATCGAATATACTATTCAAGCTTATCTATAAATAAATATCAAAAAAACAGGCGAATACAAAAAAAGGGGAATTAAAAAAAAAACAGTAGTTCTTTACGCTTCATAAGAAGAGCCTCATCACAGAACAAAATTTCTTTAAAAAATAATCCACCCAGAGAATTGATCATTCTCTCCATGAACCTCCACTTTACCACCCTCCCTCTCTTCCAGCCGCTGTCCTACTTACCTTTTCCTACTCTTCGCATAGTGTTGTGATGTTTCTTGATCCCCCTAGTCCAATACCTATTGTTTAACAGAATAATAATTTACTTCTTTTAATATATGAAATTTCATATAATCTAACCAAATATACACATATTATTCTGTTAGTCAATTAATCAAAGTAAATCCGATTTTATTGACCACTTTTATCATGCTGGTGTTATTCCTTTTTGTTTACCTCCTAATTGGAGTAAAACCTTCAGCCCCAAAATTTCAGGTGGATTAGATAACGTTCAACTAATCTCCTTGGAGTAGTTGGACCTCATTTACCATCATCAACCATTCTTTCCAATTATCACAGTATCCCGAAGAAGCTTCGCAAGTACACGGTGTGTTTTTACAGGCCTTACAAAATTCCTTTGATTAAATTCCCTTGCGTAGAAGAGAGTTGAGATCTACGAGGAAAGCCCCTGATGCGTGATCCACTCACCTCTTTAACTTCGGCATTTGGGACTAAGTCCGAGCGTGTCTTAACCGGGCCGTATGTCGGATGAGGATCCAGTAAATTTCTTCGTGAAGGAGGAGGAGGACATTGGGTGTCCATTTTGCAACGATTTTCTTATAACTGCCGCCCCTTCTCTATTAATTCTTCAATAGATTGTAAATTGTGAAGAACGAGCTTGTCTGGATAATAAGGGGACGCTTTACCTTCAAAATTTCCTCGTAGTCTTTTGGCTCAAATTCTGCCTTTATTTCTTAAACAACTTTGGTCCCTTTCTCCTCTCTCTTTATCCCTTTAAACCCTTAAGATAAGGGATGTTCTGGTAAATGAATCCTATGCTGAGGTATAAGGGTCAGCGTCAGCGGGTGCGTTTTTAGTTATTCAGGCAGTTTTCAGATCATCTATCGCTTCTAGAAAGGCATTAATACTTATACCACAATCGTCTTCATTGAAGTGCTGAATACATTTAATTCTTTTCTACAAGTAACTTCTTCATCAGGTTCTACGATTGTTAAAAAAATAATGTCCATAAAAGGCCAGCTAGCAAAGTATCCCAATGTTTCGCCACGGCACCATCACACGAGCCGGAAAATTACTCAATCTGGGTTTACAATTGTTTGAACAATCTAGAGATTCCCCCCCCCCAACATTACTTTTTGTGAACAAAAATTTGCCATAGATCATTTGATGCAAATTTTCTCATATTGACAGTGCGAATTCATCACAGATCGTTAAAGTGTGTAGTGTGTAGATAATTATATATTTTAATTCCATAAATATATCTCTGATTTTAATAGAATGACTTACAAAAACCACCTGCTTTTGTTTGGTTTTGGCGTTATGTTTGGAACCATAATTCCTTCTTCATCCATAAAGATTATCTCAAATTTACTATTTAAGTGTTTCCTATTCACAATTTTCTAGAAAGTGACACACTTAAACATGAATATTCTGCGCTTTTCAAAGGTGTGTGATCTTCTTCTTGGCACATACTTGGATCTCAAAACTGTGTGGTTCTTTATTCAACAGAAGGTCTCTGCCACTAGCTATCGCTGTTCGACCCAAACATAGCCAATATCAAATCTCCTTAGCTACGACCCTCTCGTAAACATTAGTAAAATATCTCCAGAGTAAACATTCAATTCTATTCTGTTGCCGTTTAGTTTTTTTTAAATTAATGATCTAAGCTTTTGTATTTTTACATGGATAGAAAAAAGGAAATTATTCTGAGACTTCCAATGTCGTCCCATATGGATAAGAACAAAGTTTGCTTTTACAGCATTATATGTAACAGGGCTTTGAGCCCCAATCCCTAAAACTTTAATATATATGCAGAAATATTTATTTTTTAATCCTATTTTATCTAGTTCTTTTGTGCGATTTATTTTATATATTGAACAATATTTCATTAGATAATATACATTTTAATTAAAATACCATAAATAATAGAATTTGTAAGTAGAAGCACATTTCATTTCTTTAGTCTTCAGTACCATTAATGGTTGCTTATATTTCAGGCTGTTTAGAACGAATGACTGCAACTCGAGCTGAAGCTAGTCATTTGATAAATAGTGACAGAACAACTGCAGTAACATTAACTGTTAACATAGGGGAGGACCCTCACAAGTGTAGATATTGCAGATATGTAGCAGCTACAGCTGGTGACTTAAAAATGCACATAACATATGTTCAGGATAGAAATCATTTTTTTAATTCCCATTCAAATAACGGTTATAATGCTGCAAACGGTAGAAGTATGGAAAGAGGTCTAACATCCATGTTTAAAGGCCTCAAACTGAATGAAGTAGAGAAGCCTGACAATTGTACCCATTGCAGTTATAAAGGAGCTAAAACTTCTTATTTGAAAATACACATAGTGGATGTTCACAAAGAAAAGAAGCCTCGCAATCGCCTTTGTGAAACTGCAAAAGCTAATAGTTCGGGTAGTGCTGTAACAGTCATGTACAGAGACCTCAAAATAAACCCAAGAGAGAGTCCTTATGTTTGTATGCAATGTTCTTATAAAGCAGATATACCTGCTGAATCGGAAAAGCCTTACAAGTCACATCCATGCTTGAAGACCTGAAACTAAATTAGTGTTTTTATTGCAGTGATTATGGACACCTTTGTTATAAGAAAATCACATAATAAGAAAGCCATGGTTTGAGTAGAGCAGCAAGGGCCAGTGAAGAGAGAGAGAGAGAGAGAGAGAGAGAGAGAGAGAGAGAGCGCGAGAGCAAGAGAATGAGAAACAGAGAGGGAGAGAGAGAGAGAGAGTGAGTGAGAGAGAGAGAGCGAGAGGGTGAGAGAGAGAGAGTGAGAGTGCGAAAGGGGGAAAGAGAAAGGGAGGGGTGTTTACTTCGGCCAATCGGAAATGGCTACTATCCCGTGTTGGGATCGTTAACTAGTTTCCTCTCTTCATGCTGACACCGATGGTTTATTGATAAAATATAGAAATGTAGGTGGGACTTTCTGGCCGAGGAAGATGGTAAATTCCATTAATTCCTGCTGAAGAAGTCAGATGTAAACAATCTGAGCCCTAGTCCATGTAATATATGTACACCAAATATACCAGCTGTATTATGGACATTTGTTAGATGCCTCTCATCACAGAACATTTCAAAAGCCAGCATCGTTGGAAATTTACGGTAAAAAATTCAAATACATGACCTGTAATGTTTATAATACGCGGCTGAAAAATGAACCAGTACTAAATAAAATAGAATAACTAAATTATAAATTGGGGACCAAATACCCAAACTGCTAGGCTCATTCGCGCTAAGATTGTGAAGTATGGTTACTTCATAGAAATGTAAGCAATCTCGCTGTTGCGTCATATTGTAGATCCTACTTACATTTCATTCGCGCGTGATTACAAATAATTCCTTATTGACTAGATGTATTATGCACATTCTTTGTGTATTTCAAACAAGGTAAAATATGGAAAGCTTGAATTTTTTTTGGAAATGGATTTTAATGTAGCTATTAAAAAAATATAGTACATTTAGTGGTCCTTTCAAGAGTACTAATTGTACAGTAGAACAGGGAGTTATAAAAAAGTACGATCCTACAAAAAAAAGACGTTTGGTCACCGTAGGTATAAGGTTCCTGTGCCTTTGTGATAACAAGATTGGTTATAACGGCTTGTAAATTATATATATATATATCAGACCTGGAATTACTAAATATATATCGCTGGAAAGGTTCACATTTATTTTTCATTTGAGCCTTGCAACACAGGATGAGAACTTTGACATGTTGAAGCAGTTATGCTAATCACGACAGTTGGTAGAATTCTAAATTTTAATTTGACCCTCGCGTTCATTTCAATGATCCTTATGCCTTTTCTGTAAAACTCCGGTCTGACAAAGAGACCTTCTATTAGAAACCTAATGAGCTAAATAGTTTGTCAAAAATAAAAAACAAACAAACAAAACCGGCTACCAATTTAAAACCGAGAAAGTCTTCTATAACCTCAAAATAAATTAAAGAAAGTAAAATTGGGCAAAAGACTCGTTCACTCCCCCTCGTTACTCCCCACCCCCATCTCGGTGTAGAAAGTTTCGACAATTGGCTTCACTTCTCCGGTATCGTACCTAGGGTTCAGTTAGGCTCCATCTTTGAGAAGCAGTTTGTGTTCAGTTGTTACAAATATGGAATCATTCTCCGAAACTGGTTCGTTAATAAGTCCTGCACCGATTCAGGAGACGGAACAGCTTCCGCTACAGCAGGCTGTAGTTGCACCTGGTACAGCCTTATCAAGTAAGTAATTACATCAAATCTTTAAGAACCTTTAACACTATGTTACTTTCTAACACTGAATTTAACAAATCATTCTTGTTTTAATAATATCATCACACTTTATTAAATATTTCTTTGGGAGTTCTACATATGTGTTCAAAATTATAATTAATTTGTCACAGTAAATTTAAAGATAAGAACTTGGAAGAATCATAATCAGAGTGTTTGGATTCTAGGAACAGGTGCCTTATTTATTTGTTTAATTATACTGAGTATTTCTACTGTTAAAGATACTGTTTCGGATAAATGACAAACTGTTTTTTGGATTATTGAACAGGTTTCTCCAACTCCACTCATAATCTTTATTGATCTGCCTTTTCAGTTCAAGTTGTTACGTTATAACATAAATATGGTATTTCACTATAGTTAATAATCCCTAGGGTCAATTTGTTAAAAATTTAGTAATGCCTCCTTGTACTGCTTGCTTTGCATTGTAAGCCGTTATTGTTAGTCTAACATTTGTATTTGTTTTGTTAAAAATTGTATAGACTCAATATGTGTACCTGCCTCTTTTACTATGGGTCCTTTGTTAAGGACCAGGCCTTACCAAAGTATACCTGTTTTGGTACCTGTCTTGGGTCAGGAACACTATTTTCACTCCTTTTAAAAAAACATCTCAACATAAAATCCACTCATTCGATCAAATTCTAGTTCAATTTAATAAATAATTAATTTTCTAATAATAAGAATCATTACAGTATCTCGGTGGGCTTGAAAAACAATTGGACCCTGAGGCTTTCACACATTATACGTGACTGGACTGAACGGAGTCTAATTAAGATGATGGAGTTCACCTTTTTGATCAAACTTAAAACTAACTTACATACTAATTCTTAACCGAATTTTTCCCTTACAGTCTGTTGCCATCGATGCGGGAGGGGTGTTGGGGTCATAGTGTTAAACACTGGGTTGGTTAGGTGCTGCAACGAGTCTAAAAACTTGAAGTGTCTCCGGTGGATGAACTCGCCCACTTACGCCACACCAAGCAGCGGGTGCACACCAGTTCAGCGTTCTTTAATCTCCCGAGAGAGAGGGGTATGAGGGGCCATTTTTCGCATGACCCCAATCTGGATATGCTAAGATTAAAAATGGTCTAATATATTTATAGCCTCTTATATGTTCGGCAATAGTTATTCTATAGATGGAAAAATAATATATAAATAGAATTACTTCTGATTGCATTTCTCACTGGGGTTGTGGTAAGCCAAGAGAAGGTCGAAAACGACGCTCAACCTGATCACTTTCAAAATAGTGGTAATTATTATATTCTAAATAGTTTCTTTTCTTACATAACTTTTTTTCATTTTAAGAATAAAGCGATTTTAAAAAGTGATTATAGTATTTGGTAGAAAGGACCTAAATTTTACATTTTTCACATCTTTTCATAATTAAATGGGATCTTCATGTAACTTTTTGCCTTAAACAGGAGACTCAAGAGAACGAAAACACACAGAGAGAAAGAGAGAGATAGAGAGTAGTGAAAACATAAAGTTTCTGAATTTATAAAATATCAATAAAATCCTTAGTATTGTTAATTATAATTAAATAATTATGATAGATACTTAATATATATATAAAGCGATACCCAAATAGAAATGCATTAATTGTATTTAACATTATTTAAAAGTAATATCTTATTACCTTTGGAGATAGACCTTGAAGCTACTAATTAGATGGTATTCATCAAATGTCAATATCATCTAAATGCGACTATCTACTTCATGTGACCTAGATTGTCTACAGCTCTGGGTAATGAGAAGTAAGACTTATGCCTGTCAAAGTGAGATGAGTGATCATAAATGATATGGCAGGCTTTCTTAGGCCGTCACTTGAACTTATTATAGCAACTAGAATCATTCTGGTCATAGCAGATACTACCAATTGGTTGTAGTTAGTTATACAATGGTAGACCCAGCGAAACAAATTTTTATTTTGAGTAATTTGAATTTTTACAAACAGAATTACTAGTTTACATAGCGGTAATATCTCTACCTCGGTCCAAAAGCAGTCTAACCAATTCAGGGGCCCACTATTGGTTACTCTGCTTAATGCTGTACAGCCATTACTGTACCTAACTTCTGTTTGAATTATCATAATGTAGGTCTGTCTTGTTCCTCGATTATGGGATGACATAAATTTTTATAAACATGGAAATAAAGTCGTGATCCTTGGACATTATGACAGTTGTGCAATGAGCCAGGCTTTCCAGAGAACTGATGCGAGCTAACAGATTGAGCCACAACTCATATTTACACATCCAAATTATAAGAACTTGTGTGAAACAAATTAGTCTGGAAATCTGGTCAGCCCGCTATTTCTGGTATACCTTTCCTGTCAGTTTTTTCCAATCAAACACATTGGAAAAACTTACAGTGTGACTAAACTGGAAAGTAACCTGAGAACATGTCAGGAATATTGATTTTTAAGTGAATTTAGTCGTTTTATGCGCGGTATCTTTGCAGTGAAGAAAGAGTTAATTTTTTAGAATTTGCCACATAATTTCAAAACACTCCTCTTAAAAATGTGTGTTATCAGACTCACTAACTTTTTCCCCAGAAGCACAGATATATCCAAAACCATTCCTTATGCAGTTTAACAAATAAATAAGTAGTGGGATTGAAATATCCTGATCCGGAATATTTATTTTAAAATATTAAGTTTGTTTAACATAAATAGAAATGTTAGATAATAATTATTTAAACAAAGAAAAGATATACTGTTTAATTTAAATATTTCCTTTATCCTATTCATTTAATATAAATTCTCTGACTTGTTATTTATTTTTTAGATGTGAATCAATCAGCAGTTTTTATAAAAGAAGAAATAATGATTGCTGAAGAAATATCAGTCTCTGAGGTCACTATCAAACAAGAGGAAGAGGCCACTGAAGAAGGATCTCAGCATTATAATGGTGAGAAAGATTTTATAATATAGATACAGAGTAATACTTTTATATTATTGTATTAACAAACAAATAAGTAACTAGATAGAAATATACTGACCTGGAAAATTTACTTTAAAATATTAAGTTTGTTTAAAATAAACGGAAATGTTAGATAATAAGTATTTAAATGGCTCAACTAAGAAAAGATTTGCTGTTTAATTTAAATATTTCCTTTATCCTATTCATTTAATATAAAATCTCTGACTTTTTTATTTTAGATGTCAATCAATCTGTACTTTCTATAAAAGAAGAAATAATGATTGCAGAGGAAATATCAGGCTCTGAGGTCACTATCAAACAAGATGAAGAGGCCACTGAAGAAGGATCTCAGCATTATAATGGTGAGACAGATTTTATAGAATATAGATACAGAGTAATACTTTTATATTATTGTATTAACAAACAAATAAGTAACGAGATAGAAATATCCTGATCCGGAATATTTACTTTAAAATATTAAGTTTGTTTAAAATAAACAGAAATGTTAGATAATAAGTATTTAAATGGCTAAACTAAGAAAAGATTTACTGTTTAATTTAAATATTTCCTTTATCCTATTGATTTAATATAAAATCTCTGACTTTTTTATTTTAGATGTGAATCAATCTGTACTTTCTATAAAAGAAGAAATAATGATTGCTGAAGAAATATCAGTCTCTGAGGTCACTATCAAACAAGATGAAGAGGCCACTGAAGAAGGATCTCAGCATTATAATGGTGAGACAGATTTTATAGAATATAGATACAGAGTAATACTTTTATATTATTGTATTAACAAACAAATAAGTAACGAGATAGAAATATCCTGATCCGGAATATTTACTTTAAAATATTAAGTTTGTTTAAAATAAACAGAAATGTTAGATAATAAGTATTTAAATGGCTCAACTAAGAAAAGATTTACTGTTTAATTTAAATATTTCGTTTATCTTATTGATTTAATATAAAATCTCTGACTGTTTTATTTTAGATGCGAATCAATCAGCAGCTTCTATAAAAGAAGAAATAATGATTGCAGAGGAAATATCAGGCTCTGAGGTCACTATCAAACAAGATGAAGAGGCCACTGAAGAAGGATCTCAGCATTATAATGGTGAGACAGATTTTATAGAATATAGATACAGAGTAATACTTTTATATTATTGTATTAACAAACAAATAAGTAACGAGATAGAAATATCCTGATCCGGAATATTTACTTTAAAATATTAAGTTTGTTTAAAATAAACAGAAATGTTAGATAATAAGTATTTAAATGGCTAAACTAAGAAAAGATTTACTGTTTAATTTAAATATTTCCTTTATCCTATTGATTTAATATAAAATCTCTGACTTTTTTATTTTAGATGTGAATCAATCTGTACTTTCTATAAAAGAAGAAATAATGATTGCTGAAGAAATATCAGTCTCTGAGGTCACTATCAAACAAGATGAAGAGGCCACTGAAGAAGGATCTCAGCATTATAATGGTGAGACAGATTTTATAGAATATAGATACAGAGTAATACTTTTATATTATTGTATTAACAAACAAATAAGTAACGAGATAGAAATATCCTGATCCGGAATATTTACTTTAAAATATTAAGTTTGTTTAAAATAAACAGAAATGTTAGATAATAAGTATTTAAATGGCTAAACTAAGAAAAGATTTACTGTTTAATTTAAATATTTCGTTTATCTTATTGATTTAATATAAAATCTCTGACTGTTTTATTTTAGATGCGAATCAATCAGCAGCTTCTATAAAAGAAGAAATAATGATTGCTGAAGAAATATCGGCCTCTGAGGTCACTATCAAACAAGAGGAAGAGGCCACTGAAGAAAGGTATCCGCATTGTAATGGTAAGACAGGTTTTATAGAATATAGATACAGAGTAATACTTTTATATTATTGTATTAATGGTTTAATGTAGGATAGTTGACATCTTGTGACTTAGTTGTTGTTTTTTTTATGTTAATGAACCCTACAGACATTCCAGGACTTAGTAATTAAAAAGTTCAAGTTGTTTAATACTTATTCTTTGTGGGCTGCTCTCATCTCAAAACTGACTCTTTGAGCGGCAAATACACATTCACTATACAAGATGGTGCATTGATGATTGTTCATGAATGCTTCTGTGCATTGATGATTGTTCATGAATGCTTCTGTGAACTGTTATTAACAGGTTTTTATTTTGCATTAATTTTAAAACCTGTGAAGAGGTAACTGCCCCTCCTCAACCTAACCACAATCCTTCTTGAGGTGTCCTTATTGTAGAAGTAACTTTTGTAGAATTTTTCCTGACAGAATGAAATATTATTTTTTCATTCATCATTTTTATGGATCGCTGTGTTTTCCAAAATCTAAAACCCATACGCAATCATCCATGTGTCTGTTTGCATGTACTAGTTTCTGTGAGTCTCCCATGTTATTAATATTCCATGTCGTATAGAAATCCCCTTTGGTATTGGAAAGACACAAAAAATATGTTTCTACTAAAGATATTAGTAAGTGTTTATTAACTCATTAATTAATTAGTTAGTGTTTACTGACTATGTAAGTTGTGACTTTTATTAGTGGGGGGGTCATCATCATCAATTGTGGGGGGGCAGAGGTGGTAAAAGGCTAATTAGGACCTTGCGATAAATTTCATCTTGTTATTTTGATGGAAAGTACCCCCATATCTCTGCCAATACCCTCCCCCCATACATAATACAGATCACCAGATGTTTGGATACCCGGGATTTGGAGCTGATGTCATATGATTTTCATGGCCTGAATTCAAATATGGCAATATTTTCTAAGGCAAATTTCTAAGATATAACATTTTAGTGAAACAAACAGGATTTTTTATTATTTTATTATACAAATATTATTATACACTAAGATAGAGGAAAAAGTCATTGATGAACCCAACTGCTCATTGAACACTTCAGAAGCTCCTTTTCCGGAACAGTTTTGGAACAGTCCCTTTTTAAACTCGAGCAGTAATTTGCCATCATGTGCGTATCCCATCTTCCATAGTTATAATAACCTGGTAAAAAATTTCACCTTGTTCCTCACTGGTGCTTCCTAAATTTTCAGGAAAATGGTCTAAGTGGCTGTGTAAATAGTCCTCCTTAATACTCATATATTAAATAATATTTCATATTTTAAATAAAATACCATAAATATTAGAATTTGTAAGCAGACGAACTTTTATGTCTTTAGTGTTCAGTATCATTAATGTTTGCTTATATTTTCAGGTTGTTTAGAACGAATGAAAGCAACTCTAACTGAAGCTAGTCATTTGATAAATATTGACAGAACAATTGCAGTAACAATAACTGTTAACGTAGGGTATAAGCCTCTCAACTGTACAGTTTGCAGTTTTAAAGCAGCTACAGCTGGTGACTTAAAAATACACATGATGGATGTTCACAAACGAAAGAAGTCTCGCAATCGCCGTGCACTTAAGCGTTCTAAACCTAGGATTCTAGCTGCACAAGCTAAAAGTTTAGAAAGAGGTGTAACAGCCATGCTTAATGATCTGAAACTAAATGAAGCAGGGAAGCCTCACAATTGTACCCATTGCAGTTATAAAGGAGCTACAGCTTCTGATTTGGAAATACACATAGTGGATGTTCACAAAGAAAAGAAGCCTCACAATCCCCTTTGTGAAACTGAAAAAGCTAGTATTATAGAAAGAAATGATAAAACCATGCTTAAAGACCAGAAAATAAAGCAAGGAGAGAAGCCTCACTATTGTACAAATTGCAGTTATAAAGGAGCGAAAGCTAGTCATTTAAAAAATCATGTAAAGGATGTTCACAAAGACAAGAAGACTCACAAGCGTACACATTGTACTTATAAAGCAGCTATTGCTGATAAATTGAAAATGCACATAAAGGATGTTCACAAAATAAAGAAGACTCGAAATCGCCGTCGTCGACGTCGCGGTTCTAAAGCTGCGAAAGCTATAGGTCTGAAAGGAGATGTATCATCCATGCTTAATGATCTGAAACGAAATTAGTTTTTTTATTGCAGTTATTATAGATATGTGTGTGATAAGAAAATCACATAATTTAGTGAATGATACCTCTAGATAGATTCCAATGATATAACTTATAGGCTATGGATTTGTATACACTTAATTTACATTATTTTTTTTTATTACTTTTCTTAAATAAACCCACTTGCTATTATTATTGCCTTATTTTTATAATTTCTCCTCCATTCCACACTTAAATGAATTATATTATGCTCCACATCAGCCATCTCCTACAGAACTATAGGTAAATCCCTACCTAGAATGCAATAACCCCAGCTTTCGCACTATAGCAAAGGTATGGGCATAAAGTAATATTTTTTTAAGGTATTCTGGATGTTGAATGCCTTGCTATATTTAGGTTGAATTTTTAGTAATGATGATTAAAGAATAGAATTCCTGTATTGTACAAAGGTAATATCTGGGCCTGTCTTGAAGTAGCGGATGTCAAGTGAGTTATCGACTGCACCTACAGATCTTTTTTGTAGTGGTCTATGTCATGTGAATTCAGGAAAGTCTGATTCCTTGCATAAGGAAGAATATCCTATGTGAAGGTTAAGGTAACATCATTTTGTTTTTTAATTTGCACTAATTTGATTAGTCCAGTTTTTCCTTCTAAGGTTTACCATTGAAAAAATGGTGGTAAGTCTACTTAACCTATTTTTCACAAGTGCCATTCATTCAAATTGAAAATAAGGTAAGTCATCCTGACTACATTTTCTTTATTAGCTTCAGAAATTCAGTATAAACTTTTATTTTATTTGTTGTTTCTTTGCGACTGTTGGTGGTCAAAGGCTCAACATGAGGCAAATCATCAAACCCAAGGTTCGGAAACAGGCATAGAGGTAGATGAAAGAATGTTTTGGAAGCACAGAAAAAACCGCTGGTTTTAAAAAGGGAGGCAGAAAGTCAAATCAAGTTTTTGAGAATGAGGGGACAGGCTGCTTTGCCCAATAGACCAACAACTAATGGAAATAGACTAAGGTTCTTCACCTAAACAGCTTAATATCGCAGAAGGTCTAATGCCATAAGGCAGGGAAGAAAAACAAAGAAATACAGGCATAGACTACTTCAAACAATAAATTATTTTTAGCTCGAACTACAATTCCACTTATAATCCTTGTTGCATGACATGTAATAAATGTATTTTTGATTAAGTCCGAAGTCTTATTTTTAATTCATATTGGAAAGTAGCCTCTAGAGTTCAAATAGCTCATTTTGTCGCTTCTACAATGGAAGTTAACCAAAAATAATCCTAGAAAACTGATGTGGTGAGCCAAAACCGGGAAAGGTCTTGCAAATATCACTTTTTTGCAGGAAATAAAAATTTTTAGTTTTCTAGGTAATTTAAGAGGGTAAAAAAAGTTTCACTGGATACATAATTTAAAAAAACACTGACACTAATGGAGAAAGATTTTTTTGGAGAGATGTACAATGATATTGTATTGCAGGATTGATTGAATCTCCATATTAATCTTTTTTTAAGACAAGTTTAAGCAGTGAAAAATACTTTTGAACTCTTTCTTTTTATCAACGAGGAAAATTCACACATTTTAATTGCGAGTTAAAGAATATTTCAGAAATCTCAATCCCGATCAGTGCAGCTTAGCAATAGAACCTCATGGATTTTATTTTATTTATAGATGGCCTGTTTCATGAATTCTATTAAAAATTTTCAGTCATAAACAATGACCCAATTGATTCATATATAATAGAAGAAGGCTGCTGATTAAAATAATTGTATCAATACTTTTTTTTAATGGCATAATAAAATTTATTTTCAATAAAACAATTTCCTTTTTTAAATTGTTAACCAGTGTTTCTGTACACTCCTTGATCCAAATTAAAACTTAAAATTTACTAATACTGTCCCAGGAGTTTCTATTCTGTAAAAGATACTTTTGTCGTAATATAAGTAAAAAAAACAAGTTGTGCATAATAACCTACGTAAGTCATGATCAAACGTGGTCGACTCATGTTAGTTTAAAAAATGTTACAAAATAATAAATTCTTTATGCAATCGCTTTATATTTTGCCAGTATAAACATTATTATAACACTAAAAAACCTGTGCCCTAAAATAATGTTCTATGATGTCATTCCAGTATTTTGGAACTGTTATGAAACTTTAAAAGTGCTCTCCTGAAAAGTCAATGGTTTCGACTCATTTGGTTTTTCACGACTGCCACTTATATAAGCTCCATACTATGCTCAGGGAGATGAAGCTGTTCCTTCAAGCAATGGGCAATTAAGTTCTGTATAGGTGCATCTATTTCCGAAATATTTAATTAGAAAGGAAAATATTAAATAAATCTTGGATTATATATACAACTTACTACTAGAATGGACGATTATATGAACAAAACTGGGATTGGAGAGGAGGGGTGGAATCAATAATAAATATAGAATACCGGATCAACCGCTTGAACAACTAAAAAAAAAATTAATTGATCAAAATTAACTGTGAAGGTACTTACAGAAAAATGCTAGGCTAAAGGTCTTACTTTTTACACTTACAGGCAAATACAAAAAAATTTAAAAAAAAACAGTAGTTCCTTATGCTTCATAAGAAGAGCCTCACCACAGAACAAAATTTTTTTAAAAAATAATCCACCCAGAGAATTGATCATTCTCTCCATGAACCTCCACTTCACCACCCTCCCTCTCTTCCAGCCGTTGTCCTACTTACCTTTTCCTACTTCTCGCATAGTGTTGTGATGTTTCTTGATCCCCCCAGTCCAAAACCTAAACATTCTCCTAGTCAATTAATCAAAGTAAATCTGATTTTATTGACCACTTTTATCATGTTGGTGTTATTCCCTTTTATTTAATTCCTAATTGGAGTAAGACTTTCAGCCCCGAAATTTCCGAGAGAGAGAAGGAGAGAGATAGATAAATAGAGAGAGAGAGAGAGAGAATTTCTTTCTATAGCAACCTAAAGGTTTCGACTACCAAATCTCAAAAGTAACAGATAACTTCAACCTTGTATAAATTATTTCTTATTGATGTAAGTAAATTGATACACGTAGTATTCTTGTTGGACGGAGCACCTAAATTTAAAATAAATTCCCACTGAACAAAGCTAATCTACTGCGGAAGCAATACAAAGTAAAAGAGCCTCGAGTTTTGTTAGAATAGGCAGCTAACAGTAAGAAATATAAATTTACATGTACGGAGTAGCATAATCTATTAAGAGAGGGAGAGATAGAGAGAGAGAGAGAGAGGGAGAGAGATATATATATATAGAGAGAGAAGGAAAGAGATAGATAGAGAGATAGAGAGAGAGAGAGAGAGGAGTGAGATAGATAGATAGAGAGAGAGAGAGAATTTCTTTCTATAGCAACCTAAAGGTTTCGACTACCAAATCTCAAAAGTAACAGATAACTTCAACCTTGTATAAATCTGTGGCGGCTGGCATTGATTGATATCCATAGAGACCGCCAAATAAATAACCTACAACACATGTGTGTGTAAAAAGAAAGATATGTAAATTTTGTACCTTGTGTTCTCTCCTAAAATAAAAGTTATTTAATGTATTGTGAGTTTTATAAATGTGTAAAACCCCACTACAATTGGTGACCCCGACGTCCGACGTGATCCGTGAGTGATATATGAAATTAATCATGCCGGACGAAAATATGAAAAACGAAAATAGTGAATCTTTGACGAAGAACATTGATAAGGTTAGTATCAAGCTTCTACCGTTTTGGAAAGACAAACCAGAAATTTGGTTTTGCCAGGCGGAAGCCCAGTTCTATCTTGGAGGAATAACTAGGGAAGGTACGAAATTTAATTACCTAATTGCTCAATTGGACCTTAAGATGGTAGAAAACATATACGACATTGTCTCATCTACTGAGGACAACAAATATACCACCGCCAAGGATAGACTTTTAAGTATATTCCGAGAAAGTGAGGACAGAAAAATTAAAAAAGTCGTTAGCGAATTAGAAATAGGAGATCAAAAACCAAGTCAGTTACTTCGAAAAATGAAAGGATTAGCAGGTGACGATTTTTCTGATAAACTGTTGAAATCATTGTGGCTTGATAAACTTCCAACGGAAATAAAAAGTATTTTGGCTATTTCAGATGGCAATGTGGATAAATTAGCCGAAATCGGTGATAAAATATGGGATATCAAACCCGCGCGTGATATAATATCCAGAGGTTCAAGTAGAGATAACTCTGTTCGTTCTCGTAGTAACAGCCGAAATAAACGTTTTGATCCAAAAGGAAAGTATTGTTTTGGCCATTATCGTTACGGAAAGAAATGTATACCGTCTAAGTGCACACCTGAATGTAAATGGGTTGTGGAGAAGGGAAACTCCTCACGGCAGACACAGAACTGACCAACTGTGCTGCTGTAAATATTCCAGGTCAACAACATCGTTTGTTCTTACGAGACAAGAATACAGGTGTTCGCTTTCTGGTTGATAGTGGCGCAGATGTTTCCATTATACCAGTGAATAAATTAATAAGAGCAAATCAAGATACAGGAATTAAGTTATTTGCTGCTAACAACACAGAGATTCCTACATTTGGAACCCAAGTTCTTCAAATTGACCTGGGCCTAAGACGACAAATGGAGTGGACTTTCTTTTTAGTTAAAACCAATAAAGGTATTTTAGGAGCTGATTTTCTACACAATTTCGGTTTACTAATTGATCTAAAAAACAAAAAACTTATTGATAACAGTACAAAGCTCACTGTTACAGGTGAAGTAGTTACAATCGAGGAAATGGAATCATTGAGTTCTTTCAAAGCCACCTGTCAATTCTCACATCTGTTAACCAATTTTCCAGATTTAACCAAACCATTTTCATTGAAGGTAAATGCCAAGCATGATGTAAGGCACCACATTGTCACTAGTGATGGACCGCCTGTTTTTAGCAAGCCAAGAAGATTAGATCCAGAGAAGCTGCAAGCTGCTAAACAAGAATTTCAGAGCATGCTCAACAATGGAATTATTCGAGCTTCCAGTTCACAATGGGCAAACCCTCTACACATGGTGACGAAGAAAAATGGCCAATTGTGAGTATGTGGAGACTGTAGAAGTTTAAATGACAGGACACTACCCGAGAGGTACCCCATTCCGAGGATAGATGATGTAAGTCAAATTCTTCTAAATAAATCAATTTTCTCAAAATTAGACCTTTGCCAAGCTTACTATCAAATACCTCTTAATGAAGAAGATAAACAAAAAACAGCCCTGATTACGCCCTTTAGATTGTATGAATTTAATGTTATGCCATTTGGACTGCGCAATGCGCCTATTACGTTCCAACGTTTTATTAATGAAGTTTTGAGAGGATTGGATTTTTGCTTCCCATATTTGGATGATATACTCATTGCCTCTGCAAATGCTGAAGAACATAATCATCACTTATCACAAGTATTTCAACGACTCAGCCATTACGGTCTCCGGATTAACATCAGTAAATCTGAGTTTGGTTTGGAAAATATAATTTTTCTTGGTTACCTTATTTCGTCAAATGGTACAAAACCTGATCCTGACAGAGTGAGTGCCATTGTCAACCATGATTTACCAAGAACTATAAAACACCTAAGGTCTTACTTAGGAATGCTGAACTTCTATCGCAGGCATCTACATCATGCTGCAGGCAATTTAGCAAACCTCACTAATTTTCTTAAGGGTGCTAAGAAAAATGATAAAACTAAGATTTTATGGACACCAGAAACTATTGAAGATTTTCAACAGAGCAAACAAGCCTTAAGTAATGCAGCTCTGTTAACATACCCAAATCCTAATTGTGAACTCTCACTGTTTGTAGATGCATCTGACTGGGCAGCTGGAGCTGCTCTGCAACAATGGGAAAATAGTTCATGGAAACTATTGGATTTTTTTCCAAAAAGTTTTCTGAAACACAGTGCAAATACTCTACATATGACCGAGAACTTACAGCTATTCATATGTCAATCAAGTACTTTAAATATTTGTTGGAGGGAAGGTCATTTGTAATATATACAGATCATAAGCCTTTGATTTATGCATTCAAACAAAAGAACGACAAAGCATCCCCTCGCCAACTTCGACAATTGCAATATATTTCCCAGTTCACAACAACCTTGGTTCATGTTTCAGGAAAAAACAATATGATTAAAGATTACATGTCTCGACTAGAAGAATGCTCTGCAATTGATTTCACCCAAATAGCAGAAGCGCAAACACATGATGAAGAACTACAACAACTGCGTACTTCTGCAAATATTGGATTGATTTTCAAATCCTACCCTCTTGAAAACGGAAGCCAATTATGGTGTGCTGTTTCAACAAAGGAAATTAGACCATATATTCCAAAAGATTTCCGTCATAATATATTCAAACATTATCATAATATGTCACACCCTGGAATCAGATCTACGGTTAAGCTGATATGTTTTAAGACAGTTTGGATGAACATGAAAAATAATTTGCGCTCATGGGCAAATGCCTGTATCGCATGCCAAAAAAGCAAAGTATCCAGACATGTGAAGACACCACTTCAGAAATACCCGATTGCAGACGAAAGATTTGCCACTGTTCATATAGATCTAATTGGACCCCTGCCACCATCTAAAGAATACACCCATTGTTTAACATGTATCGACCGATTTACTGGATGGACTGAAGTTATTCCCTTGAAAGAGACATCAGCTGAAAACGTTGCACGGAATTTCTACCAACATTGGATCTGTCGGTTTGGAACAGCTGCTACTATAATTGCTGATCAAGGCAAACAATTTAAATGTGAATTATTTAAATCATTGACATCAATCTGTGGAATAAAACTAAACCATACAACTGCGTACCACCCGCAGTCAAATGGAAAGATCGAGCGTTTTCACCGAGTGCTGAAGGCAGCCATCAAAGCTCACGGAAAACAACAGTGGACACAAGTGATTCCAACTATTCTTTTAGGCGTACGAACTTGTCTAAATGAAGATGCGTCAGCGACCATAGCAGAGATGGTATACGGAGTACCGTTGAGACTTCCAGGTGACTTCTTTGAGATTCCCAGGCCCACTTCGGATATACCAACATTCATCAGCATGCTGCGCCAGCAAATTGACTGCCTGCGCCCAAGACTGGTGGAACACAAAAACAGGACTACTACCTTTATCCATAAAGACTTATCAAAGGCGACACACGTCTTTGTTAGAGAGGATCGGGTAAGGGCAAGTTTGGAAAAGCCTTATGAAGGCCCATTCCTTGTCATTCGACGAGCAGAGAAGTACTACTCATTAAATATCAAGGGTAAAGAAGTAAATGTATCGCTTGACCGGTTAAAGCCAGCGCATCTGTTGTGTGATGACAGTGATTTGGCACGGGAGCAATCTATTGGGCCACCTGCAGATGAACCGGAGGATCCTGGGCAGCCTGAAGCAATTTTGAAGAAGACGCGTTCGGGAAGAGTAGTGCATTTTCCCTCGCGATTTCGAACGTAACACAGTTACTCGGGG